>CM053615.1:23413117-23445366 GCA_028646535.1 Procyon lotor
AGACACTTCTCCAAAGAAGACATACAAATGGCTAACAGACACATGAAAAAATGTTTATCACCATTAGCCATCAGAGAGATTCAAATCAAAACCACATTGAAAAAAAAAAAAACCACATTGAGATACCATCTTACACCAGTTAGAATGGCCCAAATCAACAAGACAGTAAACAACAAGTGTTGGAGAGGGTGTGGAGAAAGGGGAACCCTCTTACACTGTTGGTGGGAATGCAAATTGGTGCAGCCACTTTGGAAAACAGTGTGGAGATTCCTGAAGAAATTAAAAATAGAGCTACCCTATGACCCTGCAATTGCACTACTGGGTATTTACCCCAAAGATAAAGATGTAGTGAGAAGAAGGGCTGTATGCACCCCAAGGTTCATAGCAGCAATAACCACCATTGCCAAACTGTGGAAAGAGCCATGATGCCCTTCAACAGACAAATGGATAAAGAAGATGTGGTCCATATATCCAATGGAATATTATGCAGTCATCAGAAAGGACGAATACCCAACTTTTATATCAACATGAACAGGACTGAAAGAGATTATGCTGAGCGAAATTAGTCAAGCAGAGAGAGTCAATTATCATATGGTTTCACTTACATGTGGAGCATAAGGAAAAACATGGACATTAGGAGAAGGAAAGGAAAAGTGAATTGGGAGAAATCGGAGGGGGAGATGAAGAATGAGAGACTGTGGACTCTGAGCAACAAACTAAGGGTTTTGGAGGGGAGAGGGTAGGGGGATGGGTCAGCCTGGTGGTGGGTATTAAGGAAGGAGGCATTAAGGAGGTATTGCATGGAGCTCTGGGTGTGGTGCATGAACAATGAATCTTGGAACACGGAAAGAATAAAATTAAATTTAAAAAAAAAAAGTGGTTTTCCTCCCATGAAAGTCTGCACTGCTCCATGCTGAAGGAGGGAGAGAGGTGGTAGACTGTGTGGGACAAATGCCACCCCAGTGGGCCTGGGGAAGGATTTGCAGGGTGGGATGTGCAGACACGAGCTGGGCTTGGACACCTGGCAGGTCACGCCAAGCACATGGCCCTTGTGACTGGGTGACTGCAGGAAGTGGGGCCGCAGTGGCTGAGAGGGTTCCTCAGTTTATCCTGAAGTCCCCAAGGTTGACGCCAGTCCAGTGGGGGGAGGAAGACCAGGACTCTGTTACACGAGTGACAGGAGCTCAAGAGCCACTGCAGAGGACCACAAGGAGTGGTAAGTCTGGAGCACATGGAGCCTGGACAGTGGGGAGGCCCAAGGACCTAACCCCACCTCCTGGCCAGACCCGGGGTGAGACCAACACCCAGCTGCATTCAGGGGCCAAGGGAGCTGCGTCTTCAGGAGAGAGCAGGCTTTCATCAGAGTAGGAGAAAATTTCAAGTTGTTTTTGTTTTTAATATGGATTTCCTCGTTCCCACCACTGGAAACTTGATTCAGTAGCTTTTATAAAAACCTCTCCAGGTAATTCGCACTCCCCAGCAGGTTTGGAAACCACTGTGTTAAATGATCCCCAAAGTCCTGGGATGCATAAAGAAGTAGACATACAGCAAATGCTTGTCAAACTAAATACAACCAAGCTCTATATTTTTATTAAGCACCATTATAAATTCTTGCATGTCATAGAGAACAGTATATTACATTGGCAACCAAAAAAGCCCACTCCAGACTACGTGCACAACCCTCATGAATCTGATTCCAAAGACCCACTGGTGTGACCAACTGGCCACAGATTCTTAGATGACCTTGCTTTTCCCTCTCACCTTCACAGGGTCTGAGAGTTCACATCCTTCAAAGACCTCTCTGTCCAATCAGATAAATCTAGCATTACAACGAACCAAAGAAGTCTAACAAAACAAAGAACAAAGACCACCCATCAGTCTTGTACCACAAACAGAAACAATCTGTTCAAAATGGAAAAGAAAAAACATCCCTTGAGCTACATTCCCATGACCCTGAGGATTAGGTAATTATTGAAATATCCTTCCTTCTATTCCACAACACAACATTCTATCTTCAAATAGCTAACGTTTGGATCAAATTTCTATGGTTTATTGTTGTAATGAAATTAACCCAACCCTCTTCCCCTCAAAAATGTGCTCCTAAAGTATTCTGAGATGAGAGAACGAACAATGTTATTTGAATGGGTTCCTCAATTGTATATTATGTTACAGAAATGTGAAATGTTTACTTCTAAGAATTAAAAGAGTTTTGTCTTGCAGAGACAAAAATTCCATTTCCTCCTTCAATCGTCGAACTCAAAATTTTAAAGATGGAAAGACTAGAGCATGACACGCCTCATATAATAATAATTCTTTCCAGTTGGATGCTGTGCTTCATCTTTGAACACTTAACCAGTGTTTATTGGTCCCTGCTTCCAACAAGAAAACACGTTTTTGGAGATGGTGAACTGCCATGGCTGGAGACCACACAGCTCATTCAAGTGTGGAAAATCGAGACAGACCTTCAAACTTCATCCAACATAATTATCAACCACTCCCAAACAAGCCTCTTAATACTATCCTCTTGTTTTTCTTGTCATAGATGTCTTAAGTTTTCTTTTTCTTTTCATTAGCTTGTATTTATGTGTTAAATGATACAGGTTCAGGTATATGTTCATTCTAATTTCTTTGAGGCAGCATTTGTGTTTTCCATGGACCCCAGCAAGCATACTTGCAACACACTGGTAGAGACCTTGTAGGCCTGTACAATCACCAAAACATAACCCAAATCTGTCTCTTCCTCCAGATCTGCTGCTACCCCTCACCCCAGTCCCAAGCTATCTCTTAGAATTACCTAGAAAATGGCAATTGCTTCCTAGCTCCTCTCCCTGGTTCCACTGCCATCAGTTCTCCAACCACCCACCAGCCAAAGAAATCTTTTTAATCCCACAAATTATGTCATGTCACTCCTCATGCTAAAACCTTCTAAGGGACTCCCAAATGCATTTAGACTAAAATCAAAACTATTTATCATGGTTTCCCTGCTTCTTCAGTGGTCCCCCAATAACTGCTCTCAACACACCAGCCAAATGGATTTAGTTCATGTTACTCCTCTGCTCAGCACCTTCTAGTGTCTCCAACAGCTGCTTCAGAGGCCCTACACGATATAGCAGTCCTGGGACCTCAGCTAGTACCATTCCCACCCAAACACCTTTCTCTTTCGTGTTTGCAGTGTTCTTCCCTTATTTCCTTCTCCTCACTCATCTTTTGGCTCAAATGTCACCTCCTCAATGAAGCTTCACTGATCACATGAGACGGCAAATTCTTTCCCATGCCCACACTCCCTAACTCCCTTTCCTGTCTTACTTTTTTTCTCCTGACCACACAACTGCATCTGACATAATATAAATTCTACCAGTTTATTTACTGATTCACTAGAAAGCTCCATGTAAGCTCTAGGAGGATAGATATTTGCTCCATCACATTTGGGATTTTGATCTGCCTTATTCACTCCTATATCCCAGGTGCCTAGAACAGTGCCTGGCACATAACAGGTGCTTAATAAATATTATTGAAGGAAGGAAAGATCTGATCCTGCCTTCCCTGCCTCCCTCCCCCGTCATCTCTCTTACCTTCTTCCACTTGCTCATTCATTTCCTCCAGTAGACCAAACTCATGCCCCCTTCCTCACGTTCCCTTCAGTTTGGAATGCTGTCGTGCCAACCATTCCACCCAAGGCACTCTCATACCATACCTGAAATCACCCTGCTTATTCATGAACACACTTCTTTTCTGTCTCTACCACTGGTGTGGAATCTCCAGAGTGGGGGATCTGTGCAGATCACAGTTGCTTCCCTGGGGCCTGCAATGGGCTTGGCACACAGTGGGTGCTCAGGAGCCAACTGTCAGAGGTGTAACCAGCCAAGCTTCTGTGGGTCTCAGCTTTCTCTAATATAAAATAAGAAAGCTAAAGATATTCTCTGAGGTCTTTTCTAGGCTCCTTATAAAATTATGCGTTCATGGTCTTGCAGCACAGTATGGTTTACAAAGAGCCCTCTCACTTATGGCAGCTCCTCCAAAGCTCTGGGAGGTAATTAACAGGCTTGTAATTATCCAGCTTTTGCATCTAAGAAAATTGCTGACTATGGGTCTAGCCCAAGAGGCACAGCTATTAGATGGTGTAGCTGGATCTAAATCCACAGTGCTTTCAGTGCTGCTATAAGGATAGCAGAATTAAACAGGAATTTCTAGTCCTTATGAATAGGCTCAAGGAACCACAAATCTGGCTTACGGCACACTAACCCAAAAAAGTACATCATGTGATCTTCTAATTGTTTTCCCCAAACGCACCAGTAATTTGAGAATGAAAGCTCAAACAAGGCACGTCCCGGCTCAGGACTCCTCTGATCGTGGAACATCTAGATCTGAGTAAAGAACTATTCACCTTTAAAGTTCGCATTCAGATCACTTGTTCCAGCTTGCTGGTACATTTGAAAGCTTTGGGGTGTAGCTCGGAAGCACAGCTATGCAGTGTGTTACAGCCACAGCCATGGTAAGCAGTGGTGAGGCGTGTCCACGTTCCCCGACAGTAAAATGACTGTTAGGTGGGGGTTGGTTTTTGGAAGCCTGCGAAGGTCCCGGCTCCGTGAAAACAGCCACCGCCGATGGCACTGGAGTCAGTGTGGGCAGCCGCGGACTAGCTGGAGTGAGTTGACCAAACCGGGCTCGGACTTGCGTCCCCTGGACACCCACAAAGGGTTAAGAGCCCTGCAGGTGGACAGGCTGAGTAACGCTTGAGAAAGAGCTTGAGCAATGGGTCCTGAAACTCGCTTGTACGTGACTGCTCATGTAAACATAATTGGCACGGTACAACTAGGCCTAGCCATAAATCTGTTATGAGTCTGTGATGTTTTTGCTGGTCTACAAACTACATCCAACGTTCTTTTGAACTATGTGCACCTGGTATAAACAACCTATCCACTAGCTAGAGAGTCGGCCTTGAACGCCTGGGATAGAGATAGTGGGGAAGCTTGAAGAGTTTCTCATGCATGCAAAATAAGCGCTTCTTTATCACTGTTTCACTCATGCTATATAGTACTGCAGAACTTTGAATAAAGTGGCACTGCTTGGACATCGCCCACTGTGTCCCTCCTGTTTCCATCTCTTTACATCTCTACTATTTCCCCATCCCCTTACCCTCGGAGCCCTGGACGAGTTGCCGCGCAGCGCGCGACAAGTCAGCAGGGAGACTCCCCGCTCTCTGTCCCGGCCAGCCCGCGGAGCCCGGCGCCACCGAAGTGCTCGGAGGGCAAGGGCAGCCCCGCCGCGCCCCCACCCCCGGGACCTCGCGCGGTACCAGGAGCCAGAAGGTCTCGGGACCGGGCGCCCCGAGCAGCCCGGCGCCCCGCGGCCCCCGCCCGGCCCCCTGGCTTCCTCCTCACCGGTAGGTGGTCAGTAGCGCCTTGTTGACCAGCACGATGAGGAAGGAGCAGGTCCCGTAGAAAAGCGCCGACAGCAGCTTGGCCAGCCGGGAGGGCAGCCGCGCGGAGGCCGGGTCCGGGTCCGCGCCCTCGGTCTGGCGGCCCGCCGTCATGTCCCGCGGCCGCCCGCCCGCCGCCCGCAGCCCTCCGCCGCCCTCCCGCCCGTCCCGCCCGTCCCGCCCCAGTTCCGTCCCCGCCCGCGGCCAGCCCGCCAGAGGGCGCGGCCGCAACAGGAAGGGCCGCGGCCGCCCGGAGTGCGCGTCCGCAGAGAGCGCCCCGCGGCTGCGGCGCGGACGGGACGGGCGCCTGGGGCTCGCGCTCGCCAGTTCCCGGGGCTAAGCACCTCGTTCCCACCGACGGACTGCGGAAACCGGGTTGGGAGAGTTGAGCCACCTTTCCTCGTTCCCAGCTTCCCGCCTGGCGAGCAACGCTTCAGTTCAGCCTGAGCGTTTGTTTTGCCTTTCCCCCCCACTACACTTTTTAACGTATAATTTTCGTAAGAGGAAATGCAGGTTTCACGAGCCCACCGTTCAGTTTGGACAAATGTGTACGCCCTTTTAACCACCCAAATCAACACCTTTCCATCACCTCAAATAGTGCCCGTCGTGCCCCACTGAAGGCAGTACCATCTCATTCTGATTTATATTGCCGAGTTAGATTTGCCTCTTCTGGAATTGCATATAAATCTCGTATTAGTATGTACTTTCAAGGCTTTTACCGTTTATGGCTTTTGCCACACACACACCCTTGTTGTTTCTTTAAAAAGTAGGACTACAGTTTATCCATTTACTGGCTGATGGGCATGTTGGTTTTTCTTGTTTAGGGCTTTTATACAAAATGCTTCCGCGAACAAGTTCTTGTGTGAACGTCTGTGTTCATTTCTCTCTGGTAAATACGTAGGAGTAACAAGGGTTAAGGTGGGTGCAAAGTCTCAAGTCTTTTCTTGCCTCTAGCTGCTCTATTGCTGGTTCTCTCCTTAACTTCAGGGCCCACTGCTTTTCTAAGCGAATAGTAACCAACTTCAGTGCTGTTCATGGAAGGAGAGCCTCCCAGAACTGCCTGCTGGGACCACACTCTACCTGATGTAGCATTTTTTTCAAATAAGCGTCCCATATTTTCATTCTCAATAATTAACTTTAAAAGTCTGACTTTTTAGAAAACCTAGATTTCAAATGAAAGAAATGTTTGAGCCAACAGTTGATGCCATACAATTGTTTTTCTGTTGTAGGCACTGAAAAACCGTGAACATTTCAGCACTTATAAGAACTAAAGAAGAACTTTTAACAAATAATTAGCTCTAAGAAAGGCAGGAAGTAAGAGTCCACATTACCCAAAATAAAAAAGCAAACACAGGTTGAGACCATTTTAAAAGAGAAAATGGGCGCCTGGGTGGCTCAGTCTGTTCAGCTGCTGATTCTTGATCTCAGCTCAGGTCTCCATCTCAGTCTTGAGTTCAAGCCCTGCCCAGCATGGAGCCTACTTAAAAATAAATAAATGAATGAAATGAAATAGGAAATGAAATCATATTCCAGTTGAAGCAAAAACTCTGAACTTAACATCATCTTGGATAATTTCCTTTAAAAAGATCAGTGAGTCTCCAAATAAGTTTTGGCTGCAAAACAGTAAACTCACTTTTAATAACAGCCTTAATCATATTTGCACTTAATTTGCTTCTACAACATACATACTTCCAGGATCTGAAGTGGCTGTCAAAATCTCATCCTAACTTGAGAGAGCAGAGAGAAAAAAAAAAAAAAAAGGCTAATTTCATTTTGTGTTATACCTGTCATATTGTATATAACCCCTACACAACCAGCTCCTGAGAAAGGTCACAGAATGTCAGAACATTGCCTAGCCGGTCCTTGAACTAGTTTGAGTTAGCCGATAGGAATGCGGAACCCCTAACTGTCACAGGATGCAAACCCCGCCTTTTGCCCGCCAATTCAGAGTAATAGGCTAGTTCAAATGGTTACTATAGGGTAAATTATGATTCAATTGGCCACCTGCGTGTGGACCGACAATGACCATGCAACTTTCCGCAAGTGTTACAACCTCATTGGCCACCTGCGTGTGGACCAACATGACTATGCAACACTCCACGTGTGTTACAACCTCATTGGCCACCTGCGTGTGGACCAACAATGACTATGCAACTTTCTGTGTGACCACTGGCCCCTATAAAACTGTTACGCCCTTTGACCTCGGGGTCCAAGTCCCAACCTCGCAGTGTTGGGTATACTTTGGCCCAAGCTTGAGCTTGCAAATAAACCCTCGTGCGTTTGCATCGGTATCGGCTCCTCAGTGGTCTATCGGATTCGACATCGGGGGCATTTAAAAACTCTGTTTAAATCACAACTCACACTGAAGAGCTGCGTGTGAAATTCTTTTGCTCAAAGCATAGATGGGCTGAACCTTACCTATTGCAAGTATATGACTAAAGATAAATAACTAACAACAAAATTAAACCAACTTGCTTGACTCTTTAAAAAGTAAACAGGCCCCCAAGTGGCTTCTCAGGGAGGTAACCACATTCAACACATGCTGAATATAAGTGAAATAAAATCCCAGTCCCTGATCGCCCTTACCATAAGGCCTGGAATACAGCTGGCAATACTTATCCATACCAATCTATTTTTAACACTGTAACAATGAACCAAATGAGGAAGTTAAATTAATATGTCCAATCTAAAAGGCCATAATTTTAAAGTAGGAAAAAGCAATTCACACTATGATTTCACTATGCTAGACTGGAAATGAAATATAAAACATACCAAATAACAATATGGGAGGATGTAGGATTGTAGGTGACATTTCTACTTTTTCAAATTTTTTATACTATTGTTATCATACTGTTGATATAAAGTATAAAGGGTTCAAGAATGAAAATATACTTTAAACGGTAAATTAAAATAAATTTTTATTCAAAGCATCTTTTAAAATTACAGCATGTCTATTCTTATGCTGTTATCTCTGCCAAACTATAACTGAGCCATATGAAGCATAAAACACTTCAAAAATTTGAATGTAAACCACATTTTTAAAACAAAAAGCAGTCTTAACACACCTCAAATTTTAGATGCCAATGTATTTTATCCAAGTATATAGCTTATATCAAAAAAGAACATTTTAAGTATTTCTAGTTAGTTGTAATTTCTTAAACTTCCAATTATACAAATAAAAAATGCTTGTGAATATAACTATTATAGTTGACAAAAGCTGACCAGAAAAACAAACAAAACCCTTACTTTTGAAGACCTTAAATTTTATTATTGATGAATTGGGAAGTATTTGTATTTTTAAATACAATTTTACTGCCCTTTCTTCTTTAGGTAAGTTCGTCAAATTTTAAATTTCCCAAGACTGATGAGTGTTGCTTTTCATAGTTCATTTAAGTTATATTTGAGAGGAAAAATTCTAGAGAAAATGCTGAAACCTAACCCATGAAAATTCTGATGCTACAGTCTCTCTTACTGTGCTTATAAGTGCTCCAAGTTAAAATTCTATATACCAGATTACAAACAAAATTCTTAGACCATTACAAATATAAATTCTCTTATTACAAAAAAAATCCCTCAAGATTTGTAATTTACTATACAGAGGAATTACATTTTTAAAGTATGTCCTCATTCATACACATTATTTGTTACTATCATCTTTCACACTTTTGCTTCTTTCCAAGACATTTACATACCACCCCTTCCCCATGGCTACACATTATAAACTACCTGTGTACTGCAACAACTGGAATTTTTGGATAAAGAAGCCTACGTTTTAGATAATGTTTAAACTACATCCATAGGCTACTACTTCAAAAAAGAAAAAAAAAAGGCATTGAAGAGCCCATATTTCCCTCTATTACTCTGAGTTTTACTCCAATTAAGCAATCTATCAAATTACCATGCTATGCATGTCATTTAGTTTCTGCTTAAACAAAAGCTTAAATGATGGAGGTTTATGCCTACACATAAAGGAGGTGAACTGCTCAAGTCTTGATTTTTCTGTTCATGCTTCAGTACAAAAAGTGGTATTTAAAAACTTCATCCATTTGGAAAAATGGCTTAAAACCACCACACAAGTTAACACACTTGCAGTTGAAACTTCCAGAAACCTAGTTATTTGAGTAGCTAATATTTTCTGCAGTGTTTAACTGATAACTAAATTTAGTGAACACAAAATAGCTTGGCATGTTATTCTGAAGCAAGAAGGTGGCTTTATGCACTGAAAATATAAATAGGAGGCTTCCATTTGCTAATAATTCTAAATAAGCAGTACAATTAAAATTTAGTGTTTGCTAACAAAAGATCTAACAGTTCACTACAAAACCACCCTGTAGATGTCCCTTTTATTAATAAAAATCCAAGTGCCAAATCTCATTACAGGGCCCATAATATTTAAAAAAAAAAAAAAAAAAAACAATTACCAAGTTATCTAGACTTTGCAAGATTAATCACTCAATATCAGCAAATGAGTAATATGCAATGTGCAAAAGTTCCCAAGTTAACATAATAGGGATGCCAAGTGCTTTTTTTTCAAACCTAAATATCATAGTGAGTTGTAAAGCCTCAGAAAGATAGAATAAGACTGATACGACTCCAATTCTGAAAATTCTCAACTATGCATCTTACCAAGATCCTCAAAAATCTCTTTTATTCCAAAGTCCGTAACTTAGAACATCTTCCAAAATAGTCAGTTTTCCACTTCTCATTAGGCACACTATTTTGCAATTTAAAAATACATATCTTACAAACATATCTTATACTTTCTGGCTTGCTTCAGTGTTTACAGTATTGTCAAACATACTAATATACATTGTTAAAAATGATCTTATAAATAATCTATTTCAACGTTCTTTGGCTACATGTACCATTCTGTTTTTTCATACAAGTGTCTTATTCAGAAAGTGCTTCCTGTGAGAACTGCTTCCAATGAATGCATTAAACTTGCAAAATCTAGCTTCCCACAATATGTCCTCTTCTACCCTGTACTAGAAGTCCCATATTTACAAAATATTTTAAACTTTACAACAAATCCATTACCATATAAAAAAAGTGCAATTCTCTCTCACCCCATAGTATGGGGCAATGACATTCTTCATAAATTTCTACAGAATAGCAGCCTATGATAAGCAAATAAGGTGCTTAGCTTATGCCCAAGGATCTACTTTTTAAGTACGCTGGGCAGTACTTTTGTACAGTGGAAGAGTCAGTGTTCAGGCTACTGGCGGAGTGGCGCTCCGGTCAGGTTGGCGAGCTCTATGAGAGCAAGGGCGCCATGCAGGCGCTCCCGCTGCTCCTGCAGCCGGCGCTGGGCACCGCGCTTCTCATCGTCCTCCTCGTCGGACTGAAGGTACTCCAGAGGGTCCTGCTGCTCCTGATCGGCCTTCTGAACCAGCTTTCCTTTCAGGGTGGGGGCACGCTGCTCTCTCGTTTCCCAATACCTATATGAAACGCAGGCACATTAGCTGTATGTCTACACGACCTTTTCAAATGTTTATTTTTCTTTTGAAAACAGGTTCTTTACCGCAGTATTATTTTCTGTGTTTTCGTTTATAAAGCTATAAAGGAATTTCACACATACTACATATATTTCCTATTATAGAGGGAAAAGTTCAAGGTCCAGAAACTGAGGGACTTGCTCAGATTTCCAAAAATCAAAAATTGGCAGTTCTGGGTCTTCTACTCCACTCCCTAGTCATAGGTGTTCGCCAATAAACGATAGCTGCCTTTAAGATTATATGTGAAGTGGACTACAGTAAAACACACAATAGTAGAACAAATGTTATATGTCCATTATACCTCAAGAAAGAAATAAACTTAAACTAATCTTTAGAAACCTATTTATCCTATTCACAGAGGGATGGTGACTTCTGACAGAGGTAAACTATGAGAAACTTAAAACCCACAAAATATGAGAGATTATTATCTGTAACACATGGAGCTAACTCAAAAATTTAAGAGGCACCACCATTATTCTATTATGTAGCCAACTGATAATTCCCTAGAAAAAAATGTTCCACCTTGAGGTAACTGAAGAAAGGTGTATTTAAACAACAGTGGCACTCCATACAAAAATGTCCCATACAAAGACCTGTATATTAACACTCATAGCTTTATTTGTAATAGGCAAAAACAACCTAAATGCCCAGCCCCAGGTGAATGAATAAATAAGTTGAGGTGTATTCATACAGTGGATTATTACTCAATAGTAAGAAGGAATGAACCTAGGGTTGTAGGGGGACACATGGTAGCTACACTTGAGGGGAGCAAACAAAATGTACAGACTTGTCAAATCACTATGTTGTACACCTGAAACTAATGTAACATTGTGTGCCGACTCTACTTCAAGTAAGAAAAAAAAACATTAAACCGAAAGAAAAAAGAATAAACTACTAATACACAACATGGATGAATTCCAAAATAATTACATTGAGTAAAAGAAGCCAAACAACAGAAGTACGTACTGTATGACTCCGTTTGTATAAAAAAATTAGAAAATGCAAACTAGTTTACAGTAACAGAAAGCAGATCACTGTTGTCTGGAAGCAAGAAAGCAGGGAAGAGCAGGAGTGATGAATTAAAAAGCACGAGGAAACTTTTCGAAAGTGACTGATGTGTTCACCATCTTGATTGTGATGATGGTTTCGCTGGTGTACACATATGTCAAAACATCAAATTGTACACTTTAAGTGTATACAATCTATCATGTGTCAATTGTACCTCAGTAAAGCTGCTTTTAAAATTATACACACAAAAATAATACAACTACTAGATTTCAGAAAATCCAAACATCTCAAACAGGAAAAATGTGGTCAATACTCAAAGGTATATAAAAAAGACATGCAAATAGTTCATTATGACTTGAAGGACAACTAGGAACAATGAGTGGCAAAGAAGCTTAGCAAGGTAAGCAAGGACTGGGCAATCAAGGGCTTTGAACGCCATAATAAAGGGTTTAGACTTTACACTGAGTAGAATCCATCAGTCTGTCACCAAGTAGATGAGAGAAAGAGAAGATGAAGGCAAATGACCAAGAGGTTTCCGACTTGGACAAAATTAGAGTTAATGGGACGGCAGAGGCCAGGCAGGAGGAAGAAGGAGGGAGGAAGTGATGCAGTAAACAAGACAAACATAATGCTTCCCCAAGTGGAGCTTCCGGTCCAGCAGGGAGGACAGGCACTGAACAAATAAATGTGTGATGAAGATTTTGAAAGAGAAAACACAGTGTGTTGTAAAAGCGTCTATTAAGTTGGTCTAACCTTTTTTGTTCTCAGGGTTAGCGAGCAGGTTAGGGAAGAACTTCCTGAGGCGATGTTTGACCCCAGTAAGAAACGAAGAAAGAGCAGAGTGGCTAAATGAAGAGAAAGCAGCATTCTGGGCAGAGGAAGCAGGGAGCAGAGGCCTGGGAGCCACCGTGCTAGTGGTGCTGACACACAGGAGGCCCAGGTGGCTGTGGACAGTTGCGTTGCCAGAGGGCGGCAGAGCTACAGCAGAGGGATTCCAGACTTTATCCTAAGTGCAGAGGATAATCCGAAGAAGTAGGGAGGGTCCCGAACAGCTGACACTGGTTTGTACACAACAAACTGACTCCTTAAATCAAAATACTTGAAGAAAATTTTTTTATGCTGGCCCCCTTGTTGTCATTCAAAAAATATTAAACTGGGTGCCTTGTGGAACTTTACTTTAGAAGAACCTCTGGCCTATATCCTCGTAATAATCAGCACATATCTAACACAAAGAAAATGAAGAGAGGCTGCACTGTGGAATACCATACACATGAGACATTCTTAGAAAATGAGGAAAATTCTTGCTTTTAAAATAAATTGTGGGCTGGGCACTCAGATTAATTAATATCATGTCTTTGTTTTCTATCACACACCAGATCCTCGTGCCACTCCTAGCAATTCTGGGGTTTAAGGAAATAAAGCACCATTTCAAGTTATTTTATAAAATGTGTATAAAAGCAACTTATTTAAAATGAGAGAACTGTCGAAGCTCCCAACATCAACCCATGTGCTGGGCGGTATTCTGCAGTGGAGTGCAGAGAGAACCTTACTTGGCCAACCACTCAGCGGCAGCCTGGTTGTCCACAGCCTGGTGCTTACTGAGAGCGTCTGTGGGCTCCTCCCGTTTCAGCCTGGCATAAGGGTGCTTCGGACAGTGACGGTTTGCATGGGTGAATCTGCTTAGGCAGCCTTCAAAACATAGAGGGAAACACTTATCAGAATCTGGACATCCAGCAGACATGGAAAATGTTCAGTTTCCCTGGTATCCAAGAAAAGTAAATTAAGACCATGGGATCTGGCATTCTATAACTTGGAGGGGAAAAAAAACCACCACCCTAAGGGGAAGCAATTCCTTCAACTCTTAGCATTGGCAACATAAATGCATCAACCCCACCAGAAAGTGATTTATTAGCAAAAATGGTCAAAACATCTGGCTTAAAAATTCCATTCTTGCAATCTATTGTAAGGAAACATCCCATAAGATAAACAAAGCTTTACTGAACTTTATTTTAGCTGAGGAAGCCATGCCCCTCAGCTTTATTGGCAATGAACAAATTTTAAAAAACAAATATTCAATATCCAACATTGAGGCAATCACTGTGTATATGCTTAAGCAAATGAAAGTGTGTAAACATTTGTTTTGCTTTGTTTTTAATTTAAATTTAATTAGTTACCATACAGTGCAATACTAGTTTCTGGAGAAGAGTGTAGACATTTGTAACAACCGACAATAATCAAGAGAACTAGAGAACAACAGCACAAAACTATACTGAATTTCAGGTATAACTATTTAAAAATATGCATAAGGAAAACATCTCAAGAAATTGTGATAAGAGACTTAGAAAATCACTTGAGAAAACTGATAAGAAATTATGAACAATGGCAGTAAGGTGGTAAAATCTCCACCTTTGTTGAAAATTTAGACAATGATGTGTTTCCTTCAATTTAATAGTTAAAAAGTTTAAAACCAAAATAAAAGCCTACTATAAAGGCTGTATTTACTTTTATAGATCTTTTACCACCTCTAACTGAATATACTATTACTTTTTTAAATAATCTCTCTGCCCACCATGGGCCTCAAACTCCCAAAGCCAAGATCAAGAGTCACATGCTCTGCCAACCGAGCTAGCCTGGCGCCCCCTGACTATACTGTTTTTAAATGCCCTTGAAAATTTTCATCTTTATAAAAAAGAGTATTTTATTTAAAAATCAAGCATTTCCCAGGAAATGAGCATGGAACACAATTTAGAAAAAGAGCTTATGATGTTTTATAAAATTCACATCAAAATCTCTCCTCCTAAAAAAAAAAACCTCAAGTAAAAGATATTTTCACATTTAACTCACAATCAGTTATTATAAAAACTTAATTCCTAACACCATACCATTTTCTGAACAAACAAAAGGCTTCTCTCCCGTGTGAAGACGCTGATGTGTTTTAAGCTGTCCGCTTTGAACAAAGGCTTTTCCACAGTCTGGATAGTCACACAGATATGGTCTCTCACCTAAGTGGACAAATATCATGTTATTTCTGAGACAATGAAGTGAGAAGAAAAGAAACAGAGAGAGAATCAACCTCCATATAGGTCATGACTCCAAACAACAATCAAACCTGTCACAGCCTCTACAAAGCTGCAGGTGTTACTGCTAACAGCAGCGCTTCCAGGGTCCCAAGCAGCTGTCCACTGGGACGCACAGAAATAATGTCCTTGGGCCCTGAGCTTTTAGGTTCCCAGGTGGAAAGCCTTGAGGTTATCTTCGGCATATCCGGTCATTTTTCGGTCATTTTTCTCCCCATGATGCAAATCACTAGCTGTCCCATTCCTGCTTTCCCACTGGAAATGGACTGGTAGCCCAGCCCACCTGGAAGGAACCCTAGCTGTCCTCTACTCCCTGCACAGCCCCTCTGGAGGGGATGCCACGGAACACTTGCTTTTGTCATGTGAACTACCCCCTAAATAGCTTCAAACCCTACTACATCCTCTGAACAAGTGAAAATGATCTGCTGACTTGCGATGGTTCCCTAATATCTGCACCATAGCTACTGGGTTAGAGGGCGGGTTTATCTTTACTACGCTCCTGAGATTCATTCCATAAGGCTGCTCAGCATATCATTCTACTTGAAAATCCAATCTTCTCCGCCCATTCAAATCTTCCCAGTGCTGTAGGTTCTCAGTGACATTCCTCCTACCTCCCTGCTACCTCCAAATAACTGAACTATGTTTCCCTTCAGGAACTCAGTATCCACTGTTATTTATGTATCCTGGCACCCTCCTGATACAAAGGCGTATACTACTTTGTACTCCATCACAATGCATACATACAACACAGTGCTAGGCTTGAGGAAGTAGCTTGAATCTTGTTCAACCATAACTAAATTTATTGTTTTTTTGAAAAGTCATTCTTTGATCAACAATTATGCCCTGGTCCTCCCCATATGACCTGAAGAACAGTTAACAAGTCCTCCCTAGTTTCTCATTATTTAGAAATGTAGTAAATGACTATGATAAACACAAATTAATAAAATACAGGATACGGGGGGAGGGGGCTCTTTAAAAAAGTAAGAGAAAAGTTTCTTACAAAGCGTCTACATACCGGGGCTTAGCCATATCATGCAGATCTTGGGCTCAATTCTCTGGCATACAGCACAGCAGGCCAAGGCCTGAAAGTACTGCGGGAGGACACATGGTAGATTGGTGGTAGAGCAGGCCTGAGACTCAGGGATCTTATCGTTATGCCACAGGGTCCTGAACCTTAATCTACACTGGCAACACATAATTTATGGCCTGTGAACCAGTTATTTGGGGGTATTTCAGACTAATTAGTTTGAAAAAAATCTGAAAAATTCTCAAAACCAGATATTTCATTTAGTAATGGTTTTAATTTTACTGAATGGTGCTTAAAGTCCAAACCTCTTGGCCCCCTTAGTTTTAAAATGGTTCCAAACTAAAACTTTACCCTTTTTCAGGGATTTGGCTAAGAAAACTATATTCTAGCATATTATTAAAATGTATCTGTTCAAAAACAAAACCCAAAACCAGGTGGTGACCATAAACAGTGAAAAAAAAAAAGGCAACTAAGGCTTAAAAGCCCAAGCTCTAGACCACTACTACCCAATGAAAATATAATGTGAACCCCTTCTAGTAACCGCATTACAAAAGCAAAAAGAAAAGGTGAAATTAATTTTGATAATATTTTATTTACCCCAATATACCTAAAATATTATAATCTCAGTATGTAATCAATATCAAAGTCATCAAAGTTTACTCTTTTTCATACTAAGCACATTTTGCACATGCTACCCATCTCAATCAGACTAGCTAAATTTCAAGTGCTCAAGAGCTCCAGTACTGGCCAGCAGCACCACAGACCCAAGAGTGTGGGAGGTTGTAAGGCAGTGGTCATTGCTTATTTTGGTCCCTCAGTTAACTCATCTGTAAATTATTAAATACCATTATTATAACCAAAGCCGCCTTCTTCAGGGGCCACCTTTCTCTATGGAAAGAATAAGGGCCTTCTCTCTATGGAAAGAATAAGGGCCTGGCTCTCTGTACAGTACTTAAAATATAAGTACAGTTTCTCCACACAAAGAGAGATACGTGATAGTCCTGGGATAGCTACCCAGGAAAAATTATTTAATTTAATTTAATTCTGAAAAATTATACTTCACCTTAGATTAGATGGCTAGGTCAAACATTCTGATGGCACAATGAATATTCTAAAAATTCTGCTAAAAACTGACACAGTGTTTTAGTATTTGGCCTACAAGTCAGGTTTAACAATTATACAGACAGCTGAAGGGCATATCAAGTAAAATTCAGGTACATAGAATGATAGAACTAAATTTAGCAATAACATTCCTATGATAACTAGATTACCATGATACCTTTAGAAGTCACATAGTACCAATATTGAGAGAACCATTCCTTCCTACAAAAAAAAAAAAAAAAAAAATGGACTATACAATGCCTATTTGAATAAAACCTCACAATAAGGAAATATAAGGCAACTAAAATACTAATTTATGGGCCCAAACATCAAATCAGCTTTAATTATTACTTCTACTCAACTTACCTGTATGAGTCCTTTTGTGAGCCTGGAGTGATTTCTCCCGTGGAAACACCCTATTACAGATGTTACAGCGGATTCTGCTGGATGAATGCTCTCCTTCATTTATTAGATCCCGGACAGTATCTGCTCTGGGTCTACCACGTCGGATTCCATCCTATTAATATTTTGTATAAACATTAATGTAATTTACTGATCTATTCATTAAAGTAAAATATCACAATAAATCATTTTTTAAATTGTTGAGTGACATCAGTGAAAACAGTAGAGTAGGTAGTTCCAAAGCCCTGTCCTACCACAGATCACTGAAAAATCAAACAAATGGTCAAAATCATCTTTATCACAACTCCAGAAAATAGAGATTTATAGCAACCCAGGCAACACTGAACTGAGAAACAGGCAACGTGAAACAGCAGGAAAGCTTTGCAGCATTTTTACTGCTTGCCCTTGCCTCTCCCTGTGACCCATGGTGAGCTTAAAAAGCCTTCATTCTCAATATGGGAACTTAGTCCCTGGCTACAGAGAGAGCAAAGCAGACCTGATTCTAAAAGAATTTTGTTTGTCTGTCTTGACCTGTCTGAGGGTTACTTAAAGAACTAACACAAAGTCTTCGTCTTTGTTTTACCTAACTTAGAACTCTCTTAGGTCAGAAAAGCAGTTAAACAGAGAGTATTGCTCAAAAATTTTATAAGGTCAATAATAATGTGCAGTCTGCTGGGGCAAAAGATTTCAATTGAGACAAAAGGACACATCAAAAGCCTGGGAGGAAAAGCTGGAGAGAGCATTTCTTTGGGAAATTAGGGCATTGAAAAGTGCCCTGGTATCCTAAAGATAAAAATTTAGAAAGCCACACATTTAGCCAGGGCAGGAAGCCTGCTCAGAAAAGACCTGCTAAGACCCTCAGCTTTCACCTCTGACTGATCGTCTGCTAAGCACAAGCAGGAAATGAAGGCTAAGGCAGAGCTGTAATGAGTCTAAGCGCTGAAGGAGAGCTATAACACAGAGCCATTTCTGCAAAGTCAGGAGTTTTTTCCCTTTCAGTTTTTGGCTCCAGGCATTCAAGAAAATCTCTAGCAATGTTGAGCTGACTACAAGCTAATGAAACAAAAATTTAGAGAACAAACACAACAAAGAACAGAGTTTACAAAAATAGTTTCGAAAATTCACAAAACAATTAACTACAACCCGCAGGACACAACAAAAACAAACTCTGAGGAAGGAGAAGAATCTGATTTCCAGAGTTACCACATTATAATATTCAAAACAGCCCATTTTCAACAAAATGTTACTAAACATGTAAAGAAATACAAGTATGGTCCCTACACAGGAAAAATTAACAGAAACATACCATGAGGAAGTAGACAGTGGTCTTACTAGACAAAGATTTTAAATAAACGGTCTTAAATATGCTGAAAGAAGTAATAAAAACCATGGACAAAGGACAAAAGGAAAAATAGGAGAACACTTTCAACAAACAGAAAATAATGATAAGGAAACAAATTAAAAGGGGCGCCTGAGTGACTCAGTCAGTTGAACATCCAACTCTTGATTTTGGCTCAGGTCACGATCTCACAGTCTTGAGATCAAGCCCCACATCAGGCTCTGCACTCAGCGGGGAGTCTTTTTGAGAATCTTTCCCTCTGCCCCTTCCCCTGCTCACTCACTCTTTCTCTAAAATAAACAAAAAAGTTATAAAAAGAAACCAAACAGAAATTCTGAAGCTAAAAATTACAATAAATCAAATGGAAAAAATTCACTAGAGAATTTGAATGGCAGATTTGACTGTCAGGAAGAATCAGCAAATTTGAGACAGGACAATTGAAAACATCCAGTCTGTGGAACCAAAAAGAGAAAGAATGGAAAGAGCCCAAGATCCCTGTAGGACATCAAGTGTCTTAGTCCATTTGGGCTACTATAACAAAAATACCACAGACTGGGTAACTTAAAAGAACAGATGTATTTCTCACAGTTCTGGAGGCTGGAAAGCCCAAGATCAAGGCACCAGTCTGGTCGGGTGAGGGTCCTCTTCCTGGCTTGTAGCTGGCACCCCCCCAGCTGTGTATTCACATTGGAGCTCCCTGGAGCCTTTTCCATAAAAGCTCTAATCCCCTTCAAGAGGGCTCCACCCTCATGACATAAGCACCTCCCAAAAGCTCTAACTCCTAACACTATCATCTCTGGGAGTCAGGATTTTATCAAACAAATTTTGGAGTACACAAACACTCAGACCATACCATCAAGCATACCAACATACATGTAACTGGAGACCCAGAAGGCAAGAGAGAAAATGGGCAGATAGAATATTTGAAGAAATAATGGATGAAAACTTCCCAAATTTGGTAAGATATAAGTCTAGACATCCAAGAAGCTCAATGAACTTCAAGAAGAAAAAACACAAAGAAAGATACCCACTGCGACAACATTAGGTCAAAATGTCAAAAGACAAGAGGCAAAGAATCTTGAAAACAGGAGAAGCAATTCATCAGGTACAAGGAGGCCTCAATAAGATTAACACCTAATTTCTCCGGAGAAACTACAGAAAGCAATAGGATGACATATTTAAAGCATGGAAAGGAAAAAAAAAAAAGTCAACCAATAATCTTACACCTAACAAAATTATCCTTCAAAAATGAAGAAGAAATTAAGGCATTATCAGATAAACATAAGCTGAGAGAGTTCATGGCCAGTAGACCTGCCATACAATAAATATAAAGGGAGTTCTTCAGACAGAAACAAAAGGGCACTAGAGAGAAACTAAAAGCCATACAAAGAAAAAAGAACACTGGTAAAGGTAATTACATAAGTAAATACAAATGCCAAAAGTGTTGTATTTTAGGCTCATAACTCCTCTTTTTCTCCTACATAATGTAAAAGACAAATAAATGCCAAGTGCATCTGGCTGGCTCAATCAGAGGAGCATGAGATTCATAATCCTCAGGGTCGTGAGTTCAAGCCCCACATTGGGGGTAGAGATTGCTTAAATAAATAAAACAAACAAACAAATAAATAAACTTTTTAAGACAAGACAAATGTCATTTGCAACTATAACAAAGAGGGAGAGATAGAGTTGGATAGGAGCAAAGTTTTTGTACACTATTGTAGCTGAGGTGGTACTAATTTAAAATACATTGTTCAAGTATAAGAGATTAATTGAAATTCCCAGAGTGATCACTTGAAAAAAAAAAAGACCTAAAAAATCAAAAAAGGAAACATGAATGAAAATTGTATCCTACAAAGAATAAAATAAGCACAAAGAAGGCAGTTAAGAGAGGAATTGATAAACAAAAAATATCACAATATAGACAAAAAATTGTCTATATAAGACATACAGAAAACAAATAACAAAATACCAAAAGTAAGTTCTTCCTTAACACTAATCATTTTAAATGTAAATAGATTAAATTTGCCTATTAAAAGGTAAAAATAAGCAAAATTTTGATTTTTTAAAAATGATCCAACTATATGATGCCTACAACAGACTTATTTAAACCCAAACCACAAACAGAGAAAGGATGGAGGGCTCCAGGATGGCTCAGTCAGTACAGCATGCAACTCATGATCTCAGGGTGGTGAATTCAAGACCTACCTTGGGCTTAGAACTTACTTTAAGAGAGACAGAGAGGTGGGGGGCTGGGCGAGCCTGGTGGTGGGTATTGAGGAGGGCACGAATTGCATGGAGCACTGGGTATGGTGCATGAACAATAAATCTTGTAACACTGAAAAAATAAAATAAACATTTTTGGGGGGAAAAAGAGAGAGAGAGAGAGAGGGAGAGAAAGGATGGAAAAAGGGATAACAATTACAAACACTCATTCACCTAACAATAGAGCCCCCAAAATATGAAGCAAAAATTGACAGAATCTAAAGGAGGAGTTCAAAATAGCTGTAGATTTTCACTTTTACTAACAGGACAACTAGAGGGGTCAACAAAGATACAGAAGACCTGACCCTAAGCCAGCTAGACCTAGCACATATACAGAACACTTGACACAAAAAGCAGCAAAATAAGCATTTTTCTCAAGTGTACATGGAATATTCCCCAGGAAAGACCATTTGTTGGGCCACAAAACAAGTACTTATAAATTTTAGAAGACTGAAATCATCCAAAGTATCTTCTGTGACAAACATGGAATGAAACTATAAATAAAAAACTGAAAGAAAAATGAAAATTCACAAATAGATGAAAATTAAACAGTCTTAAACAGCCAGTGGGTCAAAGAAGAAATCAAAGGGAAATTAGAAAATACCTTGACACAAATGAAAACAAAAATATAACATATCAAAACTTAGGGGATACAGTTCTTGGATTGGAAGGCTTAATAGATGATAACAACGCTACCCAAAGTGATGTACAGAGTTAGTGTGATCCCTACTAAAATTCCAAAGGCTTGGGGTGCCTGGGTGGCTCAGTGGGTTAAAGCCTCTGCCTTCGGCTCAGGTTGTGATCTTAGGGTCCTGGGATCCAGCTCTGCATCGGGCTCTCTGCTCAGCAGGGAGCCTACTTCCCCCCCTCTCTCTGCCTCTCTGCCTACTTGTGATCTCTGTCAAATGAATAAATAAAAAATCTTTTAAAAAAAAAATCCCAAAGGCTTTTTTTCTTCAGAAGTGGAAAAAATGACCCTCCAACTCATATAAAACTGCAAGAGCCTCCAAATAGCCAAAACAATATTTAAAAAGAGCAAAGCAGAAGCACACATATGTCCCTATTTCAAAACTTAGTACAAAGCAGCAATAATCAAGACAGTGTGGCTCTGGCATAAGGAAAGTCAGAGAGACCAGTGAAACAGAATTGAGAGGCAGGAAATAAACCCTTATCTATGGCAAACTTATTTTCAACAAAGGTGCCAAGAACATTCAATGGGTAAAAAATTATCTCTTCAACAAATGGTTCTGAATAGGCAGTAATCTCTTCAACATTGGCCACAGCAACTTCTTTCAGGACATGTCTCAAAAGGCAAAGGAAAAATGAACTTTTGGGACTTCATCAAGATAAAAAGCTTCTGCACAGCAAAGGAAACAGTCAACAAAACAAATGGGCAACCCACAGAATGGGAGAAGATATTTACAAAGGTCTGATATCTAAGATCTATAAAGGTCTCTTCAACCTCAACACTCACAAAACAGATAATCACATCAGAAAATGGACAGAAGTCATGAACAGACATTTCTCCAAAGAAGACAAACAAATGGCTAACAGACACATGAAAAAATGTTCATCATTGTTAGCCATCAGAGAGATTCAAATCAAAACTACATTGAGATACCACCTTACACCAGTTAGAATGGCCAAAATCAACAAGACAGTAAACAACAAATGTTGGAAAGGATGTGGAGAAAGTAGAACCCTCTTCCACTGTTGGTGGGAATGCAAGTTGGTGTAGCCACTTTGGAAAGTGATGTGGAGATTCCTTAAGAAATTAAAAAAAGAGGGGCGCCTGGATGGCTCAGTCGTTAAGCGTCTGCCTTCGGCTCAGGTCATGATCCCGGGGTCCTGGGATCGAGCCCCGCATCAGGCTCTTTGCTCGGCAGGGAGCCTGCTTCACTCGCTACCATTCCCTCTGCTTGTGTTCCCTCTCTAGCTGTGTTTCTCTCTGTCAAATAAATAAAATCTTTTAAAAAAAAAGAAATTAAAAAAAGAGCTACCCTATGACCCTGCAATTGCACTACTGGGTATTTACCCCAAAGATACAGATGTACTACAAAGAAGGGCCACATGTACCCCAATGTTCATAGCAGCAATGGCCACAATCGCCAAACTGGAAAGAGCCAAGATGCCCTTTGACAGACGAATGGATAAAAAAGATATGGTCTATATACACAATGGAATATTATGCCTCCATCAGAAAGGATGAATATTTTTGTATCAACATGGACGGGACTGGAGGAGATTATGCTGAGTGAAATAAGCCAAGCAGTTATCATATGTCAGTTATCATATGGTTTCACTTACGTGTGGAGCATAAGGAAAAATATGGAGGACATTGGGAGAAGGAAAGGAAGGGTGAATTAGGGGAAATCGGAAGGAGAGATGAACTATGAGAGACTGTGGACTCTGAGCAACAAACTGAAGGTTTTGGAGGGGAGAGGAGTGGGGGCTTAGATGAGCCTAGGGGTGGGTATTGAGGAGGACACGTATTGCATGAAGCATTGGGTGTGGTACATGAACAATGAATCTTGGAACACTGAAAAAATAAAATTAAATTAATTGGAAAAAAGTGGTTCTGAGATAACTGCATTTCTACATACAAAAGAATAAAGTTGTATCCCTACCTCACATAATATTAAAAAATTAACTCAAGGGGTGCCTGGCTGGCTCAGTCAGAAGAGCATGCAACTCTAGATCCCAGGATAATGAGTTTGAGTCCCACACTGGGTACAGAAATTAATTAAATGAATAAATAAACTTAAAAAATTAACTCGGGGTATGTGGGTGGCTCAGTCAGTTGAGCATTCAACTCTTGGTTTTGGCTCAGGTCATGATCTCCTGCTTGAAGATTCTTTCCCTTTGCCCCTCTCCCCACTCACGTGCACATTCTCTCTAAAATAAATAAATCTTTAAAAAAAAAATTAAATCAAAGTGCATCATGAACCAAAATCTAAAAGCTAAAACTCTAAAATTCTTCAAAGAAAACAGGGATAAATGTTCTTGAGCCTGAATGTGGCAATGGAGTCTTAAATACGGCATCAAAAACATAAGCATCAAAAGAATAAATAAGCTGGCCTTAAAGTTATAAAATATTGCATATCAAAGGGCTTTTTCCAGAAAGTGAAAAGACAACCTTACAGAACAGGGGACTGACATTTGCAAATGATATATCTGATAAAGGGTCTAATACCCAGAATATATAAAGAACTCTTAAAATTCAACAACAAAAATTAAAAAAAAAAAAATGGGTAAAGATCAGGGTGTCTGGGTGGCTCTGTCAATTAACCATTGGACTCTTGATTTCAGCTTAGGTTCTGATCGCAGGGTGGTGGAATAAACCCTGTCAGGGTTTAGTGTCAGGTGTCAGGCTCCGCGCTTAGCAGGTTGCTGCTTGAGATTTTCTCCCTTGGCCCGTCCCCCCCCAAAATAAATATATAAATCTTTAAAAAAAAAATGGGTAAAGATCTTAAAAAGAAATTTCTCCAAAGGAGTTATGCAAATTGGCAGCAAGCTCATGAAAAGATGTCCAAAATCATTAGGGAAAAGTAAATCAAAATCAATGAGGTCAATTATATCTCAATAAAGCTTGACAAAAAAAAAATTTAATTTTTTTAAAAAACACAGTAAGGTACTACTTTACACCAACTAGATTATACCAAAAAAGAAACAGGAAATAAAAGTGGTTTCTGGCAAAAAGGTAGAGAAATTGGAGCCCTCAAAAATTGCTACTAAGAATGTAAATTAGTTCAGCCACCACAGGAAAAACAAATGTGAGAATGTGGTACAATGTCATATACATATACATAGCCAATGGAATGTTATTCCACAATAGAAATGATACATGCCACAGGGTAGCTGAACCTCAAAAACAGTATGCTAAGTGAAAGAAGCCAGACACAAAAGGCCACATATTATATAATTCCATGTAATGAAATATCCAGGATAGTTAAGTACATAAAGACAGAAAACAGATTGGTTTCCAGAGACTGCCTGTAGGGGGAATAGGGAGTAACTACTTAATGAGTTCAGGGCTTTCTTTTGAGGTAATGAAAATGAAATGTTTTGAAACTTGATATGTAGGTAGTGGTTGCACAACATTGTGAACTACTAAATGTCACTTAATTACACCTTAAATTGGTTAATTTTGTGTTATGTGAATTTCACCTCAATTTTGCTTATAAACTAAGGAAATCTGAAGACTATGGATGTTAGCTAATAACAATGTATCAATCTGGTTCATTAATTGAAACACATATTCCATGTTAGCGTAATATGTTGGCAATGGGAACTGGATATGTGATTTATGGGAACACCCTGTACTATCTTAACTTTTCCATACATCTAATCTAAAATAAACATTCATTTAAAAAAAATCTTTCTCATTTACATACAAGTTATATGAAAAATAATAAAAGAATTATGTACAACTACATCCAAAATGAAGATGCTTTTACTGCCTGCAATATAAAAACCTAAAGCCTTCCAAATGCTTACAAACATCAGGCCAAAACCTTGATGGATAACAATAAGCTTCAGGAAAAATTCCATTCAATCAATTTTCACTTTGAAAGAAAAGCCCAATCTCAACATGGATGAGTTATGTTATAGAATAAGTCATGTTTTAAAAAATTCTTAGATATTACAATGCAATATTAAGCCTCCATTAGAAAGGACGAATATCCAACTTTTGTATCAACATGAACGAAACTGGAAGAGATTTTGCAGAGTGAAATAAGTCAAGCGGAGAGAGCCAATTATCTCATGGTCTCACTTATGTGTGGAGCTTAAGGAACAACATGGAGGGCATTGTGAGAACGAAGGGAAGGGGAAATGGGGGGAAATCAGAGGGGGAGATGAACCATGAGAGACTGGACTCTGAGCAACAAGCTGAGGGTTTTGGAGGGGAAGGGGTGGGGGGTTGGGTGAGCCTGGTGGTGGGTATTGAGGAGGGCACTTATTGCATGGAGCACTGGGTGTGGTGCATGAACAATTAATCTTGTAACACTGAAAAAATAAACATATTTGGGGGAAAAAAAATTCTTAGATATTAAAATCTATTTCCCTAACAGTCAACAGATGGAAGCAATCTAAATGTCCATTGGCAGATGGATGAAAAAAAGGTAGCATATACAACAGAAAATTTCAACCTTAAAAAAAGAATCCTGCCATGCACTATAACTTGATGAACCCAAAAACACCATGCTAAGTGAAAGAAGCCATTACAAACACACAGACACACACACCACAAATTCTACATGATTCCACTTACATAAGGTATCCAAATTAAGCAAACTCTTAGAAACAGAAAATAGAATGGTAGTTGCTAGGGACTGTGGGGAGAAAGAAAAGGGGCATTCGATGGATAGAGAGTTCCAGTTTTGCAAGATTAATAAGTTCCTGAGATCTGTTACACAACAATGTACATATAGTTAACACCAAAAAATGATTAAGATGGTAAATTTTGTTATGTTTTTTGCCACCAAAAGAAAAAAAAAAGGAATGTGGAAAGGTACTACAGCAGATAAAAATATTCACTGCCCCTCTCTCACTGTGTGTGGGTACCAATGAGGCCAACTTAACCATATGACTTCCTCTGGCCAATAAAATGTGAGAGGAAATTATATGTATATAAGCAAAAGCCTTAAAAGCCACTACATTGTTCCTTTTCATCTATTTTCTCTCTGCCGTGAGACCCAAATGTCCCAGGTAGGGGATGTTCCTTCTGAGTCCCAGAATGAACAGGACAAGGCATACACCTGCAGTCAACACCCCAGGACATGTAACATGAGCCATGATTAGGCTGAGATTAGGATTTTTAAGTTTGGTATTCTATAGCATGCTTTAGTTTAAACTACGTTGGCACTTTGTTTTTTTGGGGGGAGGGGTTGTTTTGCTTTGTTTTGATTTTTAATTACTTTATTTATTTGACACAGAGAGAGAGAGACAGCACAAGCAGGAGGAGCAGCAGGTACAGGGAGAGGGAGAGGCAGGCTCCCCATCGAGCAAGGAGCCTGATGAGGGGCTAGATCCCAGGAATCTGGGATCATGACCTGAGCCACCCAGCGCCCCAGGCACTTTGTCAATAAGTATTTGTTGATGGGATAAAAATCTCATTGATTCTTTGTTGATATCAAAATTGCCAAGAGATAGATAATTGATGCGTTTCCCCAACATTATGTAACTCTTTAAGAAATTTCCATTTATAATGAAGCTAGGAATTGGTAAGACCCTACCTGGACCTTGACTTACTTATGTTTAAGTCCAAATTAGCATATTGACTTGTAGCAGTTATTGGTTGTTATCAAGTACTTTCACCTTCACTTTTACTTCTTGGCTTTGAGTCTCACTAGCTACATTTAGCTCCAGTCTTGATTGCTAAAAGTGTTAACCCAAAGTCAGCAAAGAAAGATCTAACCAGGAATAAAATTCAAGAATCCATTTCCATCATTTACTGAGCCACAGTAATTGAATTGTTGCTGGTTATAATTACATAAAGAATTGTTTTAAATCTTGTTTTAAAAATGTAAAATGCAAAATAAATAAATCATCTAAGATCCATAAAAATAGCAGGTGATCCTGCTAGGAAATGGAACATGAAATCAGGTTAATTAAAAACCTTAGTGATATAATTCCTTTGCCACGAAAGATCTTTTCCTAATATTTTTAAAATACATAAAAATAATGCAAATGTGGGGCACCTGGGTGGCTCAGTGGGTTAAAGCCTCTGCCTTCAGCTCAGGTCATGATCTCAGGGTCCTGGGATGGAGCCCCACATCAGGCTCTCTGCTCAGCAGGGAGCCTGCGTCTCCCTCTCTCTCTCTGCCTTTTAATCTTTTTGGGTAAATAACAGTGGAATTCTTGGATCAGATGATAATTCTATTATTAATTTTTTGAGGAACCTCAAAAAAAACTCTGCACTGTTTTCCACAATCCACCAAAGTGGGTTATTTATCAAGACACTTAGAATAACATACACATTTACTGAGATTTTAGAAAGTTATATTCAAACTGGGTACTCATGTTTGATGAAAAAAAAAGGTCCTTGACATATTTTTATACAAAGTAAAATTCAAATAAAGTGCACAAATGCAACCTAGAAGGAAAAGAAAAATAGGTCTCAGAGGAAGGCATATGTACCTTGACAAGAAAATGAAAAAAAAATGTAATTGACCACTTTTCCCTTTTCAAATTCAGGTTTAGATCCAAATATCTTTTGGCTTTTATATCTGTTTTCTCATTCTATCCCCCACCTTGACCTATCTGCACAATTTTCTGAGTCTTAATTTCCATTTGTCTGCTGTATTTTGTGTACCCTCATAAAGCATTTCAGTATACAATAGGTGTAAAAAGTGTGTATTTCATAAGTCTGCTCTCATCAGCTTGATACTAAAAAATAATAAACCCCTAAAGCCAATTCACATATGATATACACAGGAACAACATCATGTAGGGATTAAGAACAAAGGCTTTGGAAGGTTCCAATCAGTTCTGCCATTTCCCATATGATGTTAACTAAATTTAATCTTGGGGACTCTCTTCTCTAATTTCTCCTTGTTCATCTGGTAAACAAGGTAAATTAATTAAAGAATTCAAAACACTCAACAAAGAGCCCAGCAGTTTGCTATGCCAAGCAATAAATGCTGGCTACTATATTAACATGTTTAACATGGTCCTAATAAAAATAATACGTATTAATCTGCTATTTGTAAGACTATGTGCAGTGTACAGGTGACAGAAAGAGTGGATGGGATAGGCGGCTGTCAACTCCTAAAAGCGAATGGTATCTGAGACTATGCATAGAGAAGCCAAACCACACAGGTCCCACAGTGAAGAAGTAACCTTATGAACATAGTCTGAGTAGAGGGTACAAGGTGCAGAGGCATGAAACTAACCTATGGCAGAGAGAAATTAGACCTGCTCCCTTCCCTCCCCCTCCTGGAATTCTACAAGTGAAGAGAAGATAGTGCTAATACATAATTATACCCGGACAGTGCTAAGCAATCTTGTGATGAGGGGCCAAAATAAGTTGGTGGATGCCAGATGTTCTCACAGGCAGGGGAGGCAGTGTAGGGCAGGAACAAACAAGAGAGCAAGCAAGAGCTCACACTTGGTGTCTCAGATGTTAACACCTACCCTGGGAGCAGTGACAACAAACAGACAATAAACGAACACAAGTGTTGTCCTTAAACTCACAGCTGTTATTGCCTCTAACCTGTATACTGAGAGAAGGGGCTAGGGGGAAACAGGTTACTGGTCTCCCATCTTTCCATAAAGTAAACAGATTCAGTCAGCATGATTCACCCATGATGCATGTAGAGATAAAGAATTACAAGTACTTTAGACACACAAAACAAAGTAAAGCGGGATAGTCTAGAGTGTACTGATCACAAATGAAACTGGTTAACATCCTTAAATAAAGGTATATTCCAGACCTTTCCCTTCAAGATGGGAAAGCTAAATGAATGAATTTTTGAAGCTGTAGTTGGATTCCTTCATTAACTAAAGGACAAGTGAAAATCAATTTATCTAGTAATTTTGAAATAGGACTGTGAAGAGATATAAAACAGACTTTTTGCTTTTTCATGTTCTTCATAATTTCTGGTATATTTTACCTCTGAAAAAGAGGTAAACAACAAAGAATTAAAATTCAAACCCACGCAGTGTGTGAGTAACTTTTATGCAAGGTGTGTGAAGAGAAGTCTCTTTTAAGCCAAAAAGAACATCCTTGTAAATTTCATTTATCTATTATACTGATCTTGGATAATCCAAAACTAGATTATCATTAATAAAATAGTAAATGCAAAATCTTCCACAATTGTTTGTGCGTGTATGCCTTTATCATTCTTAACTATAAAACCTAATTTTTTTAAAGGTTAAATATGTTAACACAGGAAAATATCTAAACTACCCAGCTATCTTAAGCCATCTTGCTACCTAGTGACAGCAACAGTGATCGTTTCCTTCACAAACTCACTCAGCATTGTTACATTTCCACTACTTGTTCTTTCAAATTTCTGTTTCAAATTTTTACTGAAGTGCCCCTTCAAGAGTTGAAAGTGTGTCAAAGAACAGTTTTATAACTTTGTAGTTCTTTAATAATATTATGCCACTAGTAACAAAGAGTGTATCAATTTCCTCAGGGCTCAAAACACATGGTGTTTCAACATCTTTGCTACTGCATGTAAACTTGTTTCAATTTATAGATACAGTATTTACCAATACAGGAACTTATCCACTGATGTCTCTTTAGTCAATTACTTATCTGACACAGCCATTTAACAAATAGAACCTGAATATTAATCTTTTATTAGCACAATTCATTCATTACACAAATATTTACCAAGCACTTTTATTCAGCATTTGGAGTGTGCGATATTAAAGTTCAACAGTCTTCCAGAGAAAAGTGATCCCAGCCCTCCAGGAGCTTACAGTTTATAGAGATTACTATATGTCACCAGAGAGGCACTTTGAATACATGCTTCAGGATCAGGAGCCACAAAACCTCGACCATAGTCTCAGCTCTCCCACTACCTAACTGTGTGACCTTGGGGAGGTCCCTTCACCAGTCCCTATAAGGCTTAGTTGCCCAATCCGTAAAGTGCAGACTTGAACCAGAACCCGGTAGTCCACATCTTTCCCAGCTCTCAACAGTCTGAACGTGCGAGCAATTCCAGGTTAACGACAACAGCGTCCCACTCCACTGTGTGCTCTCAGCAACTGGCAAAGTAGTACGCTGGATGAAGGAGAGGCAGAGAAGGCCCAATTTCTGCTGAAGATTCCCCTAAACCCCTTCTCGCTCTTCGGCCATCTCTGCAGAGCATCTTTAGTACTAAAGGCCGGGGTATCTGCACTGATGCAGCCGAATCTACGCAAACCCCTCCCTTCCTGCACCCAGAGAACAGCTGAGCCCGAACCCCTCCAATCCTTCTCCGGCCAGACAGAACTCAGCGGTCAGCCGAGAGGCCATAAAACAGAAGATCTAGCTCCTCCACGACCCCAGACTGAGCGGCAGCTCACTGCACCTGCTGCAAGTCGCCTCCGGTCAGCCCCCCGCCCCTCAGCTCGCGTCACGTGACCGCCGCCCCGCCTCCCCCCTCCCCCGCGGGGACCCGATTTTTGGCGCGCGGCAGTGACGTCAGCGTCCTGTCACCCGCCCCCACCCCCGCCCCGGCTGGAGGAACCTCACGTTTTAAACTCGGCCCCGCCCCACCCGCCGCGGCCGCTGCCGGCTCCCGGGCCGCGCCGTTAACGGGCCCTGGCTGCCCCGCGCCCCTCCCACCCGTCCGCCCGCGCCGCTCACCTTAAGGTGGCCGCTGTCTGGGCTGCTCGCTTCCTCCTCGTCCTCACCTCCCGAGGCGGCGGCGGAGGCTGCGGGCGGGGGCGCGCCCCTGCCTCGGAGCCCCGGGTGCTCGGCGGCGGGGGGCAAGGCGGCGGAGGAGGCGCCCCCCGCGGCCCCTGGGCTGAGCGTCACGTTGTGCGCGTTCTCGCCCCAGCGCCACGGATACACCATGAAGTCGCTGAAGCCGGGGCTGGTGGGGATGAGCGGCGGCGGCGGCTCCGGCTCCCCCCCGCCGCCGCACGTGGGCTTGATGGGGGTCGTCCTGATGACCGACACCAGCACCCGCTTTGGGGAGTCGTGGCAGAAGATGACGGGCGGCGGCTGCGGCGGGTTGTCCGCCATCGGCGCCTCCATGCCCCGGATCATCGCCCGGCCCCGATCCGCAGCTCCGGCAGCCGCACTCCCTGAGCCCCGGTCTGGCCCTTCACTCTGCTCGGCCGCGCTGCTCCCGAGTAGCCGGCGCTCAGTCCCGCCGGCTCATGGCTGGCGGACGTTTCCCGGAATCCTCTTGCGCTGCGGCCAGCGAAGGAGCGGAGCGGCTCGACCGGCCCTCGGCGGCCAGCGCCAGACCCCTACCCTGGGTCAGGCCCGCCCTCCGCTCTTTGTACTCCCCAACGCAGACTGCAGCGGCGGGAAGCTGCGGGCGGCCTGCCTTTCGGTGACAGGAAAGCAGGACGTGCTGCGCCGAGCCCCCGAAAATAACAACCTGCCGCCTAGGTCACTGCTTCGGCTTTTCCCGCGTTACATTTCGCGCCTGGGCGGAACCAATCACCGCGA
>CM053615.1:23445466-23485087 GCA_028646535.1 Procyon lotor
CGACACCGGCACTCGCCCAGACACACCCGCTAGGAGCCCCGCCCACGCCGTCCTTCTGCGCGGGTTGTCAGTGTAGGGGGCGCGGGCAGGGGCGGGAGGCGATAGAGTTCCTGATTGGAGGGGCTTGCTTCGGCAAGGGGGCGAGGCCGGGGGGGCCGGGGGGGGGGGCGGTCGTTGGCCGGCGGGGGCGCGCGCCTGTCAGCCCCGCCCGCCTGTGACTGTTGGGTAGCGGTTCCCGCGCGCCTGGAGTTTAAAGGGCTTGGGCCCCCGCCCCCGGCTCCCGCCCCTCGTTTTACGGGACCCAGGCCCGCCTGCTGTTCGTCTATAATAGACGCCCAAAGGTGCCTGGTTTTCTAACGGGCTCCATCTGCCCAGCCGTTGACTTCGCTGGTCCTGTCCTCGCCCCTTAACCTCCCCCGAACTCCAGACTGAGGTGGGCATTAGTCCTGGCTTTCGCCCTCCCAGGTTTCGGCTTCCCCTCTATAAATGGCGTAATTAAAGAAGTGGTCTCCGAAGTCCCCATGTGCCGCTCACAGTGCGGAGGGGACATGAACGGAGGCATGCGTCTGCTCTCACACTCGGGACCGACACCCCGAGGACCCCTGCCCTCTTCTGGGGCTGTTTTCACGTCATCCCGGAGCCGGCCTTCATTGCCGCGTCTGGATGGGCGTGGAACTCCCGGCGCCCGGGAGTGTTCAGGTCATTCCAGACTCCTCCCTCTGCCCGCTCCCGCTCTGGGATCCCACCCCACACCAGAGGGATGCTGCAAGACTCCGGTTAGTCTGACCCACTGAGCGCCAGTGGGGCTCAGAAGCACCAACGCAGCAAAGGATGGACAAAATGAAATGTCCAGCCTCACATTCAACAGAATGTGAAAGAAGTAACTGTGTCTGTTTTGTTCTTTGATGCATTGCCAGGGCCCATGGTAAGCCTTCAATAAATATTTGTTGAATGAATGAACAAATATCCAGTAGTTAGGGTTACAACTGGTAATTAAATTGGAACATGCCTATATAATAGATGGCTGAGTAGTGCGTGTGAGACACACACACAAATATACAGCTATGTCTAAATTAATTTAGCCACAACTGTTTAAAAACAAATTTCACCTATATGAAACAATTTCTAAGATACATTTCAAGTGATCAAAAAGAAAACACAGAATTGTATAATTTTATTCGTGCAAAAGAAAAAGGAGAGGAAAGAATATAAATTCTTGCTTATACAAAATGTCTCTAGCAAGATACACAAGAAACTTACACATCAGTTGACTCCAAGAAGGGATATTATGTGACTAAGGAAAAGAAGTGAGAAGATTTCAAAAGAGACATGTACCTCTTTGTATCTTTTGCACTTTGAATCTCGTGAAAGTAACTTTTTTTTTTAAGATTTTATATTTATTTTGACAGATCACAAGTAGGAAGAGAGGCAGGCAGAGAGAAGGGGGGAAGCAGGCTCCCTGCTGAGCAGAGAGCCCATGCGGGGCTTGATCCCAAGACCCTGAGATCATGACCTGAGCCGAAGACAGAAGCTTTAACCCACTGAGCCACCCAGGTGCCCCGAAAGTAACTTTTCAATAAATAAAATTGTATATAGCTACCATTTCCTGGAGGCCTACTATAATAATAGCATATGTCTACTGATAAACATACACAATAATATGGATGGGTGATTTACTTACATTCAACTACTCTCAATAATTCTGTGATATAGATATTACTATTCCCATTTTACAGAATGAGGAAATTTGTCCAATAATGCAACTGAAATATAGAGCCCAGGTTTTCTGGCCTCTGAAAACTGCATATGGATTATACCTCTTTGAGTCTACTGAACAAAAGAAGGCACTGAAAAATGGGACTCCCACATTTCTGAGAACTGTTTCTCATATTTAAAACCTTCAGATTTTAGGGGTCAAATCCAATTTGATATTTTAATAGTTGATATGGAAAGCTGAAAGCTCATTTCTCATTCATTTAATTTAATAAATTTTGTTTTATCATTAAAATGACTATGCTGCCAGAGCAGTCTTTACTTTCAACTCCATTCCAATCAAAATACCAATGGCATTTTTCAAAATGCTGGAACAAACAATCCTAAAATTTGTATGGAACCAAAAAAGATCCTGAATCACCAAGGAAGTGTTAAAAAAGAGAAACAAAGCTGAGGCATCACGTTGCCTGATTTCAAGCTATATTATAAAGCTGTGATCACCAAGACAGCATGGTATTGACACAAAAACAGACACATAGACCAATGGAACAGAATATAGAGCCCAGATATGGACTCTCAACTCTATGGTCAACTAATCTTTGACAAAACAGGAAAAAACAAAAACAATAGAAGAAAGACAGTCTCTTCAGTAAATGGTGCTGGGAAAATTGGACAGCTATTTTAGAAGAATGAAATGGACCATTCTCTTACTCCATAAACAAAGATAAACTCTAAATGGATGAAAGACCTCAATGTGAGACAGGAATCCATCAAAATCCTAGAGAACATAGGCAGAAACCTCTTCAACATCAGCCACAGCAACTTCTTTCAAGATACATCTCTAAAAGTAAGAGAAACAAAAGCGAAAATGAACTTTGGGACTTCATCAAGATAAAAAGCTTCTGCATAGCAAAGGAAGCAGTCAACAAAACAAAGAGGCAACACAAAGAATGGGAGAAGATATATGCAAATGACACTGCGGACAAGGAGCTGATATCCAAGATCTGTAAAGAACTCTCAAACTCAACACCCAGAAAACAATCAAGTCAAAAAATGGGCAGAAGACATGAGCAGACACTTCTCCAAAGAAGACATACAAATGGCTAACAGACACATGAAAAAGTGTTCATCATCGTTAGCTATCAGGAAAATTCAAATCAAAACCATATTGAGATACCACCTTAAATTTTGGCCAGTTAGAATGGCAAAAATTGACAAGGCAAGAAACAACAAATGTTGGAGAAGTTATGGAGAAAGGGGAACCCTCTTATACTGTTGGTGGGAACACAAATTGGTGCAGCCACTTTGGAAAACAGTGTGGAGGGTCCTCAAAAAATTAAAAATAGAGCGAGCTATGACCCAGCAGTTGCACTACTGGGTATTTACCCAAAAGATACAGATGTAGTGAAAAGAAGGGCCACATGCACCTCAATGTTCATAGCAGCAATGTCCACGATAGCCAAACTGTAGAAAGAGCCAAGATGCCCTTCAACAGACAAATGGATAAAGAAGATGTGGTCCATATACACAATGGAATATTACCCAGCCATCAGAAAGGATAAATAACCAACTTTTCCATCAAAATGGATGGAACTGGAGGAGATTATGCTAAGTGAAACAAGTCAAACAAAGTCAATTATCATATGGTTTCACTTATTTGTGGAATATAAAGAATAACATGGAGGACAGCAGGAGAAGGGGAAAATGAAGGGGGAGAAATCAGAGTGGGAGATGAACCATGAGAGATTATGGACTCCAGGAAACAAACTAAGAGTTTTAGAAGGTAGGGGGCTTGGAGGATGGGTGAGCCTGGTGATGGGTATTAAGGAGGGCACAGATTGCATGGAGCACTGGGTGTTATATACAAACACTGAATCATGGAACACTACATCAAAAACTAATGACAAAAACTAAGTATGGTGACTAACAACACTATAAAAAAAATAAATAGTCAAAAAAATAAAGTAATAATTTTGTTTTTACAATTTAATGCCATATGACTGTACCGTGTACTACTGGAAGGGAAATATAACATCAATTTTATACTTGAAAAATAGTAAAAAGAAAAAGTGATATATTCATCGTAGACACTCAAATTATGAGTTGAGTAAGATACTACAGATTAAGCACCAACCAATAGTTACTGTTTAACATGCTCCAGCGAGCAAGTTAAACTATTCAGAACCAGGACACTGACTTTCTGTTTCTAAACACTACTCTTCATCAACAGTAACCTGGCAACTCCACTTGCTTTCTGCCACAGGAGAATGAAAGACATGCCAGGAATGTGTGAAGTGAACAGAAGGTGATTCCAGAACAGAGCTGAGGTCATGCAAGATCTGTTTGTTTGGCTCCCTTTCCCTGCACCTAGGAAGACGAAGTGTGTGGATCACATTCTTGATGTCTTTGTCCTGCCCCGGGCATAGTCAACATCCCACAGTGTATATTAACTCTAAAGAGCACTAAAACTCATTTCAGGACACTTCTATATTATTACAGTAATTTTTCCAATTGTTAAAAATGTAGGCCTCTTCTGATAGAGATATTGTTTTTAAAAATTCATCTGAGTATATTTTAAAGATCTTATGGGTTCTATTCAGTGATTCATGACTCAGGCAGCATCCCATCTAGCAGACAAAGGAATTCCAAAGAGCTGTACAAAATGAAAGACATATAGGTAGAAGGGGAAGTTATTAGCCAAGAGTGGATTGTTTGCAACAAGATCACCTCCCTGAGGGAACTGCAGGGGTCTGTGGGAGGGTTATCTCACTGGAGGTGACCAGGTAATTCTAGACTCCCCTCCGAGGAGAGGTTGAAACTGTAATTAAGTCAGATATTAAATCTGTTTGGTGACATGGGGCTTGGCACCCATTTGGGGCCTGCGGTCTCTTTTCTTAACAATAGCCCCATTTTAATCAGGCTTTCAACCTGAGAGATGGGATCAAAATTCAAGGCATTAGTGCCCCTCACAGTTACCACTCTGAGGTTCTTGCCGTTTTTGCCTATCTTCTGTGGTAGTCATAGGTCGTGATGTCTTTTTGCTAAATCACTATGGTATTCACACATCACAACTTCAGGTTCATATTGGTTAAGTTGATCATTCTCTTTATTCCATTCATTTTCTGAAGATCCAGTCCCAGGGAGATCATTTGCTTGGTGATTTGTAGCTGTGAACACGCATTTACAACTTTTGAGAGAATATAGCACAGAAGGAGACAATTCTGGTTATTACGAACAGAATAATTCCCAGTATCTGCTTTGCACTTCAAAGTCATGGTCTTCAATGCCCAAATCAATCAAAATCAATTAAGTCAAAGAAGGGCGTCTGGGTGGCTCAGTCGGTTAAGCGTCTGACTCTTCGTTTTGGCTTAGGTCCTGATCTCAGGGTCTTGAGACTGAGTCCCATTTGGGGCTCTACACTCAGTTCAGAGTCTCCCTTCTGCCTCCCCCTCTCTCCCTTCCCATGATCATAGCCTCATTTGTACTCACTCCTAGCCAGGAAAGTAAACGAAATCTTGCCAAAATAAGCAAATAAGCAAATCCTGAACTGTGAATGCCTCCTGGTAGGCAAATTTAAGGGAACTCACCAATGAGATGTCCCAGTTTGTGAACATTTGGGGAATAATTAGACAACCTAAGACACATTGCACAGTTGTGCACCTACCACGGAAGCATTCATAGGCTCATAACCACCACAGACAAAGACAAACCTGTCAGGGCACAAACTATTCCACCAAGGGAGGACTGTTAATGGAATCATTCATGGGAATTGTTGCATTTGCCCATTCAAGCCAGAGGGTCAATTAGGTTTTCAGTGTATTTGAGATGTAAATCTCCTAGCCTGAAATAAAAAGTTGTTCTGGGAACACCTGGGTGGCTCAGTTGGTTAAGCATCTGCCTTCAGCTCAGGTCATGATTTCAGAGTCCTTGGATGAAGCCCAGAGTTGGAGTTGGGCTCCCTGCTAAGCAGAGAGTTTGTCTCTCCCTCTGCCCTTCCTCCTCCTCCCCACTTGTGCCTGGGTGATTTGTAGCTGTGAACATGCATTTACATGTTCACCTGTAAACATGTAACAGGTGTTTATGTTTACATAACACACTCTCTCTCAAATAAAATATTAAAAAAAAAAAAAAAGGTTGTTCTAAATCGCCAAGATGGGTGCTGATAGTGAGATCTTTCAACATTTAAGGGCACATCTGATTTGGATAATCATAAGAACATGGGGGTGCAAATATACTATGATTTACAAAGATATTTGTATCTAATTGGGCAAGTACAGGGGCACCCAGGTGGCTCAAGTCAGTTAAGCATCTGACTCTTGATTTCAGTTCAGGTCATGATCTCGGGATCATGAGATCAAGCCCTGAGTTGTTCTTCATGCTGGGTATGGGGCCTACTTAAGATTCTCCCTCTCTCTCTCCTTCTGCCCCTCTCCCTTCTCCCTCCCTCTCTCTCAAAAAATAAATAAAAATAATTGGGCAAGTATAGTTATAATCAGAGAAAGGTAAAAACAAGGTATTAGATATCCTGGCCATAAAAGTCAGACTCTGTACGTGATTGTAGTTTATGGTAAGATTGGAAATAGACAAAAAATTGGTCACAGGAAGAACCAGGGGATCTTTAGCATCATGGACTGATTGGAGTTCTTGATGACAACTCCAGCAGTCAAAAAGATTGCTCCCATTAACAATGGCCTGATAGAAATGACAGTGTTATCTTTCCAGGCCAATGCCAGAGTGAAGGGAAAAAAGAGAATAAGGTTTCATTTTAGGTAAAGTATGAAAGTTTCATTCAGGGTCTTAGGTGGAAGCCATCTACCCCAGCACCAGCTGTTTCTCAGTCAGTTTGATTTGGAGGGTCTCCAGTATTTGCCTAGGAACAGAAGTCAGGTCAAGCCTTCTTCAGTTGTGAGATATGCGCTCAAGGTTTAATACCTTGTCATTTGGCAGCAGTGTCCATATCAAGAGTTCTTAGGGTCCTTTCCATGAGTCTCACTTTTGCAACAGCATCACAGTCATAATAACTATCTGTCAATGATGAAAGACTTAAAAATGACCATGATTAAGGTTCTGATGAGTTCATTTTAATGGAACTGGCAAGGAAATTTGGTTATTTAATTTCACATTTTAAAATATGTGGTTATATATGTGACTGACAACATCGTATCAGGACACACTAGATTTCTAGGAATTTTGTACAATTTCCAGAACACTTATAACATATACCTACACAAATACAACATAAAGAAGGCTTAGTTAGTATTATTTCTTACCTGACAATGCTTCCCACATACTTTAACATATCAAATAAGCCTAATTGGTCTAAATCTGTCTTTTCATAAGGGGAGAGAATAAACTTTTTGATATGTCCCAGTGACTCTTGGAGAAAATCCCAAAGTTTCATTCCAGGTCAAAAATCTTCTTAGAGTTTGAGTTTGGAGAAGTCTGTCAAAAATATCAAAACAATTTTAAAATCCTTGATGAGATATGATTGTAGGTCACTGTGGAACAATACTTAGTTACCCATTTAACCAAAGTGAAAATAGAAAATGTTAAAGAAAGATTGGGCTTACTTAAATCATCAAAGACCTGATGATAAGGATAATATAAACACAGAAAATTATTTTGGTAAGACACAAACCCTTTGCTGTCCAGGCAGATTATTTTAAAATAAAGAAAAACCTTTCACAATATCTTATCAAGAGCAACCTAATAGTCCAAGAAAACTTTTTTCTTTTAACAGTGAGAAAGCCAAATTCTAATTTTGTACCAGTTTACATCTGATATTAAAATTCATTCATTTTTAAAAACTTAATTAAATTAATTCCAACTTTAGCCCATTGACCACAAATAAAATATTTTCTAAAGGTTCCTTTTCCACAAACCTCTAAAAACTTTTTAAATATCCCTTCAGATTTTGTCCTATGTTTTTCTTCTTTCTCATTATAGAATAATGAATCATTTTACTTTCCTTACCTACCTTTTATACATAGTTGTTTCCTTTTACCCTTATTATTTCCAACTAACTTAATTATATGTTTTGATTAGAGTTCTCAATCCTTTGTTGGGGTACCTGGCTGGCTAAGTCAATAGAGCATGCAACTCTTGATCTCAAGGTTGTAAATTTAAATCCTATGTTGGGGGTAGAGATTATTTTTTAAAAATAAAAATTTAAAAATCTTAAAGGAAAAGAATTTTCAACCATTGCAATGCTGAATTCCTAGTAAAAAACTAAGAAGTGAGCAATTGTGTAATGTCCTTACATTAGCATTCTGTGGACTGGTAAATTTATAATTTCTAGAAGGATATTCTTCCTCAGAATAATATTTCCAATGTGGCACAAATATGTTTACTAATAGACCAAAATAGCTTTACTTCTTTTGTAAAAGGAAACCAAAAATGGATACAACTATGTTCAGGGATTAATGTTTCAGTATTTTATTTTATTTGAAAATGATTTGGATGTTTAATGATAATTTATCATTTAACTTATTTCAAGATAACTTTAAGGTTTCAAGTAACTAAAACAGTTTTGGGAACTATTTAAGTGGACATCATAAAACATCATTATTGCTGAAGAGTTCACCTAGAAACACTTATCCCACTACTCTATTTAAATCCTTTGTTCTTAACAATTATGTTTAGACCACCAGTGAAAAGACACGTCAGCCATCACCCCAAGCTATTTTCCTTGCTGACAAATTTTTAAAGAGATAACATGAACTTAATCGGCCTTTATTAAACCTAGATAGGATAAATGTTTTATATTTAATGCTGACTACTCTAAAGACATGCCTGTTTTAGTTAAACCAACAAACTTAAAACTTTTATTTACTAATAAACGTAGATTACACAAAGTTGAAAAACATTTGGGTTAGTTTCTATATTTCTGAGTTTGGGGAATCCTTAATTTTCTTTAAGCCAATTAAATGGAGTTCTTTTACAAATTAATTTTGGCTATGCCATTGTAGGTAGAAAAATACCACACATCTACAACACAAGAATATATATACAGACACACATAAACATACAGACATACAAAAACTGAGACTTTTCTAAGTAGCTACCATCCTAAAATTTTAGCCATGAGTCAGGTACAATAATACAAAACTTACTAGTTACAAAAGAAGTTGGATCCAAATTTTTTTGGCAGATGGAATGAGTTAAGGGAATATCTGTTCAAATGGCTAAAGCTTCTTACTAATATTTGTGGAGAAGACCCCAAAGATTTTTTATTTGCCTAAGTTTCAAAAAACATTCCCAACCCCCTTTTTTTTCCTTCTGATAATTACCTACTTAAAGTTTGTATTTCAAAGAGTTGACTTAGAAAGTTTCCCAGAGACAGCCAGATAGGATATTTACATCTCAAAACAACTGGGAAAGAAAGCAAGTTCCTCTAAGAAGGACTTTTATTTCCTTAGGCCAGAAGTTTTACAATACTTACAAATTTGTTGGTTATTGATAACATGGGTTTTTTTTGCTTTTTTGTTTGTTTTGTTTTTTAGATAAATAGGGAGGTTTTGGGATTGGTAAAAAGGATAGGTAAAATTTGAACTCTTTCTGGAGATGTATTTCTAGTTTTACAAAGATTTTTAAAGATAAAGATATTAGTTTTTAATTTCTCAAGAAATTGGGTTGCCATTTAAATCACATTATAGGTTGATCTACCCATCCAACTGCATTATTCTCACTTTATTTTTTTATGTCATTGAGAAGATGGGAATGAAAAGGATTCATGGATTTTGTGTTCTAGATTTAGAGCTGCATGTCTTTGGAATGTCTTAATAAACCCTTTCACAAAAGCTTCAAAAGTTATTTTGTTTTCCTTCTTTGCCTCTGTGTACATTTAGCCTAGTGAAGCACCCCCCCCCCAAAAAAAAGTCCTATCAGGCTCTTCTAATTCAGGCGATTTCTGGCCACAAAGCTACTATGAAAAAAAATCCTTTCAACTATCTTGTCAGTTTTCAGTTGGGATAAGCAGTAAAGGAAGGGAAAATGTAAAAATTTATTTTCCTTTCTATTGGGCACTGCAGACAGAGATTCAGGAGAGCTGACTCCGGTAAGAATTTTGTTGTTGTTGTTGTTGTTGTTTTTATTTAAATCCCAATTAGTTAACATACAATATAATTAGTGTCAGATGTACAATGTAGTGATTCAGCACTTCCATATATCACCTGTGCTCATCACAACAGATGCACTCCTTAATCCCCATCACCTATTTTGCCCATCCTCACAACTACCTTCCTTCTAATAACCATTAGTTTGGGCTCTATAGTTAGGAGTCTGTTTCTTGGTTTGCCTCTCTCTCTCTCTCTCTCTCTCTCTCTCTCTTTATCCCTTTGCTCATTTGTTTTGTTTCTTAAATTTCACATGAGTAAAATCAGATGGCATTTGTTTTTCTTTAACTGACTTATTTTGCTTAGCATCATACTCTCCAGTCCCATCCATGTCATTGCAAATGGCAAGAGATCATTCTTTTGAAAACATGTATAATTTTTATTTATTAATTTGCAAGAGTGAGAGCGAGCACGAATGTGGGGGTGGGGAACGGAGGCAGAGGGAGAGAGAAAAGTAGACTCCTGGCCGAACAGGGAGCCTGAGGGCAGGGCTTGATACTAGGGCCCTGGGTTCATGACCTGAGCTGAAGGCTCAACAGACTAAGTCACCCAGGTGCCCCCAAATCATTCTTTTTTATGGCTGAGTAATATTCCAGTATGTATATATATAAATATATATATTTATATATACCACATATTAATATTTGTATTTGTAATATTTGCCACATATTAGTATATGTATTTACCACATCTTCGTAAATCATCAATTGATGAACACTTGCTCTGTCACCATAATTTGGCTATTATAAACAATGGCACTATAAACATCGGGGTATATGTATCCCTTTGCATTGGTATTTTTGCATTCTTTGGGTAAATACTTAGTAGTAAGTTTGCTGGATCATAGAGTAGTTCTATTTTTAACTTTTTGAGGAAATGCCATACTGTTTTTCAGAGTGGCTGCACCAGTTTGCATTCCCACCAACAGTGTAAGAAAGTTCCCCTTTCTCCTCATCCTCACCAACATCTGTTCTTTCTTGTGTTTTTTATTTTAGCCATTCTGACTGGTGTGAGGTGATAGCTCATTGTGGGTTTTGATTTGCATTCCCCTAATGATGAGTGATATTGAGTATCTTTTCATGTGTCTATTCACCATCACCGTGTCTCCTTTGGAAAAAATATCTATTTGTGTCTTCTGCCCATTTTTTAATTGAATTTATTTGTTTGTTGGGTGTTGGGTTTTATAAGTTCTTTATACATTTTGGATTCTAACCCTTTATCAGATGTGTCATTTACAAATATCTTTTCCTATTCTGTACATTGCCTTTTAGTTCTGTTGGTTGTGTCCTTTTCTATGCAGTTTTTATTTTGATGTACTCTCAGTATTTTAATTTTCTTTTTGTTTCCCTTGCCTCAGGAGACATATCTAGAAAGAAGCTGCTATGACCAATATTAGAGGAATTGCTGCCTGTGCTTTCTTGTAGGGTTTTTATGGTCTCATATCTAGGTCTTTAATCCATTTTTAGTTTATTCTTGTGTACGGTGAAAAAGAATGGTTCAGTTTCATTCCTTTGCATATTGCTGTCCAGTTTTACCAACACTATCTATTAAAGAGACAGTCTTTTTCCCATTAGATATTCATTCCTGCCTTGCTGAAGATTAGCTGATCATATAATTGTGAGTTCATTTCTGAGTTTTCTTTTCTGTTCCATTGATACATGTGTCACTTGATCATGGTGAATTGTTTTAATGTATTGTTGGATTTGGTTTGCTAGTATTTTGTTGAGAATTTTTGCAATTTTTGCACCTATGTTCATCAGAGATATTTGCCTGTACTCCTTTTTTGTGGTTGCTTTGTCTGGTTTTGGTATCAGGGTAAAGCTGGACTCATAGAATGAATTTGGAAGTTTTTCTTCCTTTTCTATTTTTTGGAAGGTTTAAAAAGAAGAGGTATTATTAACTTCTTTAAATATGTGGTAGAATTCAGCTGTGAAGCTATCTGGTTCTAAACATTTGTTTAGAAAAAACAATAGTTTTTCTAATGTTGGCTATTGAATTATGAATAATGTTGGCTATTGAAATACAGTGTGTCTGTATTAAGTTGATGGTCATTTCAATTTGAACTCACTTTTTACTCCTGTCCTCCCCACATTTTAGGTATATGTTGTCATATTTTAAATACCCTTTTATTTTGTGAGTTCCTTGACTGATTTTTTTTTTAAAGATTTTATTATTTATTTGACAGAGAGGAGAGAGATCAGAGTAGGCAGAGACAGGCAGAGTGAGAGGGGGAAGCAGGCTCCCTGCTGAGCAGAAAGCCCCATGTGGGGCTCGATCCCAGGACCCTGAGATCATGACCTGAGCCGAAAGCAGAGGCTTTAACCCACTGAGCCACCCAGGTGCCCCTGATTTTTTTATATAAATATCATTTTTACTATTTTTGTGTTTCCTACCTTCATACTGTCACTTTTGATCTTTTTTCCACTCACTGAGTCCCCGTTAGTATTTCTTTCAGGGCTGATTTCGTGGTGATGTACTCCTTTAGTTTTTGTTTGTGAAACTCTTTATTTCTCCTTCTATTTTGAATGTTAGCCTTGCTGGATAGAGTATTCTCGGCTGCAGATTTTTCCCACTCAGCACTTTGAATATATCATGCCAGCACATTCTGGTTTGGAGAGTTTCTGCTGAAATTTGATAGCTTTATGGGTTTTCCCTTATAAGTAACTGTCTTCTTTTGTCTTGCTGCTTTTAAATATTTTTCCTCATTGCTATATTTTGCCAGTTTAATTATAATATATCTTGGTGTGGATCTATTTTTGCTGATTTTGTTGGGGGTTCTCTATACCTCCTGGTCCTGAATGCTTGTTTCTTTCTCCAGATTAGGGAAATTGTCAGCTACTAATTCTTCAGATAAGTTTTCTCCCTCTTTTTTTCTCTCTTCTTCTTCTGGGACACCTATAATAGGAATGTGACTATGATGGAGTCCCTGAGTTCCCTAAATCTATTCTCATTTTGCACAATTTTTTCTCTATTTCGTTCAGCTTCATTGCTTTCCATTACTTTGTCTTCTAGGACATTAATTCATTCCTCTTCTTCCAACCTGTTTATTGCATCAAGTGTGTTTCTAATCTCAGTTATTGCAATCTTCATCTGTTTCTTTTATAACTTTTTTATCTCTGTTGTAAGAGTCTCACTGATTGTCTTCTATTCTTTTCTCAAGTCCAGTGAGTATCCTTATGATCATTGCTTTAAATTCTCCATGAGGCATGTTATTTATACTGTTTTGCTTAGATCTCTGGCTGTGGTCTTATCTTGTTGTTTGATTTGGAATATATTCCTGTCTTCCCATTTTGTCTTTGTCTGCATCTCTGTGTTAGAAAAGCCAGTTATGTCTCCTGCTCATGAAAGTAATGGCCTTATGAAGAATCAGGGCCTAGCGCATCAGGGAGTGTCTCCAGTGTGTTCTACATGCATTCTACTCTTGTGTCTGGTTATTCTATCCTTCAGGCCAGTCATGTGGAAACTCTCCTTGCCTTTTGTGGGCAGTGTTTAGTCCCTGGTCTGCATATTACAAGTTTTAAGTAGGTGTCCCCTGGTCTCCTTGTGAAATGAGAGAACCAAGGCCACATAAAATTTTCTGGTCAGGAGACATAGTAGGGGTAGGTTTTTGTGCTGGTCTTCTAGGGGAGGGGACCCATTGACCCGGGACTGAGGTAAGCTTGACTGAGAAGGGCAGTTCCACAAGAGTGGAACTGGGTTTTAGTGTAAGCAACTTCAGGTTTTAAGACTCTCTGGTTGCAAGAACTTAAAAATTCAGCCCCTCGTTTTCCAAGCCAATAGCTATGGGGAAACATTCTCCTTGTATGTTCCCGTCTGTGTTCCTCACTCTCACCCTTCTCCATGACTTGGCTCCCTCCCTTCCACAGCACCCATGATCCATTTCTTCCCTAAACCAGGTCTCCACATTTCCTACCTTCTTTGCTGTGGCCTCTTCTCTAGCGTTAGTTGTGGACTTCGTTTTGCCAGTCTTCAGGTTGATTTCTGAGGTATTTAGAATGATTTGGTAATAATCCAGTTGTATTTGTGACACCAAGGAAGCCTAGGGTCCTCTTACTTTGCCACCATCTTCCCCTCTCTCCCTCTGGTAAGAATTTTTACCCTTGATTGGCTTCTGCCAGTTTTCTCAGGATCTCAACTGCAGGCTCTGGTATCTATCAAAATTTGGCAAACTTTCCATTAATTTTAATTTTGACTTCTTCTTGGCTGTTTAAAGGACTATCATGGCAGTGTATCAGAAAATTCCTCAAGAGTACGATCAATCTTAGGAGGGGCCCTTTAGGGTTCTCCTTCAAGGATAGATATGGAGGCATCGGTAGGTTCACTGACTTGGTGGACTTTTACAATCTTGTAGTGTCTTCAGAGTGGAAAGACAACTCAGGATTACTAGATTTTGTACTTTTTAAAAGAGGAACAATGAGGAGAACCATAGGAGTTAATGTAAGTCTTATAATCTTTTATTTTAGGTACTTTTTAAATCTTTAATTTTTCATTAACCATTTGCAATGAAACTTTCAATAAAGCTATTTTGGAATTTTAATTTTGGTGGCTTCTGCATCCCAATTAAAGTAGGTGTCCCATTCTATTTGTTGATTTGGGAGCCCTTGCTTTGAAGTTCACTTCTTAAATGGATGATCTTGTCCAATTGAAGCATTCCTCATACTGGCCATTGTAATTTTAGATCGAGGCCTGGCAGTTTGGCAGGACCCTAGCTTCAAATGGAGTTTAACCCGTATTTCTGTCCTGCCACATATGGGAGCCCCCAACCTGACAGTTACCAAGCGAAGTTCTCAAGACACAAATTTTAGTAAGATTTTGCCATTTTTTGTAGATATCTACGGCTTCCAGGACCACAATTCTTAGATTATAAAATAAGCAGTTGTGCTGGAAGGTGGCATGCTCAACTCTTTGGAACAAAGGGTCTCATGTCTTCAGCTAAGCCTTGAGTCTCTCAGAGCCAAATTAACACCGAAGAGGAGCATGCCACTGAGTTGGGGACTGTGTGGTGTTTTACAGTGTAGATCACTGCATGGAAATTTTCTTGAGGTTGACAGGTGACCTAGTGGCAATATAATGTAATCCATGACCAAGTTATTTTAACACAGAAGTCTTTAAGTTAAATGGTTAGCAATCTAACAGATTTTAAGTCTTGACCCATGCCCACTAATTTTATTTACACAAAATAAGATAAACATGAGTACATCAACACATCAGCAGTAACCAAAGCAATGTTACTGTGGACTGGCCAATAGAGGCCTTGAGCAATTGGCAATGTGGAACTAGGGACTGGAGAAAGTACTGAACCAGCAAACCCAAACAAATGGGGACTGCAAACTGAACCACCAACAGTTCTTTATGTGGAATCTAGGGACTGAACCAAGAGTTGAAGTTTCCAATCAAATGAGGAACTACAGACTTAACCAAGGGCTAGAGACTCAGGTTCCAGGTAGAACCATCTGCCAGGTCAAGCTGACATGCTAAGCCCTGGACCAGAAAGCCAATTAGATTGTGAGCTTGGCAGAAAGAAAGTGAAGGTCAGAAAGAAGAGGAACTTACCTATGACCCTCAGAAATGGCAAGAAAGACAGAGAATTCAGGGGTGCCTGGGTGGCTCAGTCAGTTAAGCATCCAACTCTTGGTTTCAGCTCAGGTCATGATCTCATGGGTTGTGAGATGGGTTTCAGCTCAGGTCATGATCTCATGGTTTGTGAGATGAACCCAGAATCAGATTCCATGCTTATCAGGGAATCTGCTTGGGATTCTTTCTCTTCCTCTCCTTCTGCCCCTCCCTCCACTCATGCTCTCACATGCAGACTCTCCTCTCTCTCTCTTTCTCTCTCTATATCCTCTCTCTCTCTCTCAAATAAATGAAAAAAATCAAAGAAAGAAAGAAAGAAAGAAGGAAGGAAGGGAGGAAGGAAGAGAAGAAAGGAAAGGAAAGGGGAAGGAAGGATGAAAAAAAAGAAGGAAGGAAGGAAGGAAGGAAGGAAGGAAGGAAGGAAGGAAGGAAGGAAAGAAGGGAGGGAGGGAGGGAGGGAGGGAGGGAGGGGAGAGAGAAAGAAAGAAAAGAATGAAAATGGTTTGTGGGTACCAGTGCCTGGACTTCTCATTGTTCCTAAAGCCAACAGAAGTTTCCCATAGATCCCACCACTGCCACCAATATTGTTAATCAAAATTCATCCGAAGATCTTATTGGCTTTATTCAATGATTCAGGAATCAGGCAGCATACCATCTAGAAGAGAACTCCAAGGAGTTGTACAAAATAACTTATAAGCAGAAGAGGGGAAGGACAAGAAAGCTAGTAGCCAAGAATGGATTCTTTTTTTTTTTTTTTAAAGATTTTATTTATTTGACAGAGAGAAACACAGAGAGAGAGGGAACACAAGCAGAGGGAATGGTAGCGGGAGAAGCAATCTTCCTGCCGAGTAGGGTGCCTGATGTGGGGCTCGATCCCAGGACCCTGGGATCATGACCTGGGTCGAAGGCAGATGCCCAACGACTGAGCCACCCAGGTGCCCCCCAAGAATGGATTATTTGTGACAAGGTCACCTTCCTTTATAAGACAGTATGGGTCTATTAGAAAGATTATCTCACTAGTGCTAACCAGATAATTCTAGATTGGTTTAAAATTCCTGGGAGAAGATGAAACTATAATTAAGTTAGGTATTAAATCTCGGTTTGGTGATATGGAACTTAGCACAAGTGACTGAGGTCTTTTGTCTCTTTTTTAACAAGGCATACCTCAAACCTTACTTTTTAAAAATATATTTTAAAATTTCAAGATAAATCAAAACTTAAGTAAAACAAAGCAAGATTTTTTTCACTTTGAAAATTTATCAATAAGAGCATTTCAAGTTGCATGATTGCTACAAAATCTTCTAGTTATCATGGGAGACTGAGCATAACATAAATCCTTTTAAATGTCTTCACAGATAAAAGTGCAAATCAAATAGCTTTGCAAATAGATGTAGATGAAATACGATAAAAATGTCTGATCACTTCTTTAAGTGATCAGTAATAGGGTAATAGGTAGATATTTTACCATAAAAATTCTCCAGAATAATTTACTCAGTATTCTGTTTGGCAACAGATTCAAACTTGAGTTCCAAAAAGTCCTCTTACAAGTACAAAGCTAGGAAGGAAATGGTGTCCCACAATATTTCAAAGGGATTTTTAGGGTCTAACAATAAGAAAGTATCTGCACAAACCAGGTACATTTTTCATCCAAAAGCACATTCCCCAAAATGTTTTTTAATAACTCTTCTCATCAGAGTTTCATCAAGTCAAGAGCATAAGGAAACAATTTTTAGCATCATTTTGCCCTATATACTGTCACAAATGCCCACATACCTCCTGATAAGCAATGATGATATTCCTAATATTCTTAGAAATTACTCTTGGTTTCAAATAGGAGATCTGATTTAGGCTGCAAGTAACAGTAAGCTTGTCAGACTAGCTTAGAGAACAAAGAGAATTATTAAAAAGGAAATAAGGTATCTAATGGACTCCAAAGTCAGGCTTAGAACCTGGAATTGGTCATCAGAACCTTCTGAAAACACATGCTTTCTGGCCTCAGTTCTCCTCCTTATAGATGTGCTTCATTCTTTTCTCTCTGTAGATACATTTCTTTGCTTCCCCATATATATGGTTAAATGTATATCACTGTAAAGCAGCATGTGAGCTATTCATACTGTATTCAAGTCACTAACAGAAAGATACTAGAATTTGCAAATCTCAATTTCAAATTACTAAAAGGCAGAATTTGATTGCCCAACTTGGGCCAGAAGATCCAATCAGCAGACACAAGTCACTGGTAAAAAGGTGAACTGGGATCTCTATGATCTGAAGGACAGTTCTCAGAGAAGAGGGAGATAGCTTACAGATAGCACTGACAATGCAAAAATTACATCTTTTTCAGTAAGATGTATGTTTTCCACCTAACAAGAAATCATGAGTGTGCATTATATGTTGTAAGTATCCTTCCACATCGGACATTGTGTCCAACATGTCCAACACATGGACATTGTGTTCAGTTGCATGGAAGCACCATAATTTCTGGAACAATCCCCTATTATTGAAATTGCAGTTTTTTAGTTTGCTGTTTTATAATCAATACTTTAATGACCATGCATGTAGTTAATTCTTTCCATATGCTCATGATAATTTCCTCAGGTTGTATTTTTCTGAATAGATTTGACAGACCTGAAAGTTTGCAAAGCTTTAAGGCTTTTGATATGTAATAGAATATTATTTGATCTTATGTATTCAACTTAATAGCCCCTGAATTCAAGGTCCTTTTATCCTATGTCTTTTTTTTTTCATTTTCTCCAGCAAGTTTCAAGCTTTAGAGCACACTGTAAAGATTAAATTAACATTTGTTAATTAATTGACAAACTTCACAAGTGAATATGTGTGATGTGGTTGGGGAAACACCAGATTGAAGTATATGAAATTTGTTTAACACACAAATAAGGATATTAATTGCTAATAATTTAGAAATCATAGGGGCGCCTGGGTGGCTCAGTGGGTTAAAGCCTCTGGCTTCAGCTCAGGTCATGATCTCAGGGTCCTGGGATCGAGCCCCACATCGGGCTCTCTGCTCAGCAGGGAGCCTGCTTCCCCCCCTCTCTCTACCTGCCCTGCCTACTTGGATCTCTCTCTGTCAAATAAATAAATAAAATCTTTAAAAAAATAATTTAGACATTATAAATTAGAATTTGGCTCTTGCAAAAGGACATACACTAAAAATATTTGTAGTTTTTACACTTACCCAGTTCATTTGATTGACCAGAGGGAATAAAGTAACCCAATGTGCCATCTTGAACCATTATTACCCTGATAGGTAGCAAGAAGCTACATGTTCCTCCTTTCTATATTTAGAATGACATTGTGGTACTATCCAACTACCCAAATATCTATTCTCCCCTTCTTTCTTTCTTTTTTATTCCTGGGAGTTTTTACTGTTTGACTGACAGAACACATAAAACCAGACAGAGAAATCCCCAAGGAAATGAGGGTCACATTTCATTGTTGTTTTAAGCATTTTCTTTTAAAGACAGTAGACATTTATTTTTATCACAAATGCAATCCAGATGTGAATAAATGTATTATCCTTTAACATCTGCCTCCGCCCATGTTCCTTTATTTTTTTAATAAACTTTTCTTTCAAGATTTTTATTTATTTATTTATTTGACAGGGAGAGAGAGAAAGCACAAGCAGGGAGAGCAGCAGGCAGAGGGAGAGGGTAAAGCAGGCCCCTGCAGAACAGGGAGCCCGCCGTGGAGCTTGATCCCAGAACCCAGGATCACGACCTGAGCCACTCAGGTACCCCATCTCTCATGCCTTTTAAATAGGAAAAAGAGCTAAGTGTCTCCTCAAAGCCTATTTGGCCATAGCTTTCCCACCTGTGGTTTTAAAAACAGACTATAACTTACCTTCTGAAATTCTTTCTTGAACTATAGCTCATTCTGTTTAAAAAATCTTGGGAAAGAAGTCCTATTGACATTGTTAATGATCTCCAGAAGGTGAGGATAGTAACTAGGCTGAGGGCAACTAAGAGGGGATTTTAGCAAACTGAGGACCACTGGGAAATTGTGTAGAGGCAAATCTTGTCAACAAGATACCAAAACCTTCAATTAAAGCTAGGAGAATGTCATCCATTGCAGCCGACCCAACCATGGCCACTGGTCCATTTCTTGCCACCAGTATGTGTCCTGATAAGGCACCATTGTGATGGAGTTCCAGGGATCTTTTTTCCCTCTAACTTGAACCATACTGCAGTCAGTCATGGAAAATAAACCTCCCCAAACTGCAAAGCAACCTCCCAACTGCAGAGCCCTGGTTTTAATAGCTGTGAAACTCCCTTGTAGTCTGTTGTTAACTTCCATTGGAGAATTTGGAAAACCTCTGAATGCTTGAAAGATACCACCACCTATGCTATCCATGGTAAAGACCCCACCACAATCAGCCACAATTTGCCAAGGGCAAGGCTCTCACATATACTCCCCCATCTTGACCTTCCCTTCTTTCTTAATGATAAAATCCCTATATTGTTGGCATATCATTGTGTCTAGGAAACTTCTTTAAAAAATAGACTCTTTTGTATTTTCACCCTTCTTTGCTTTTCAGTGAAATGTGAATGTAATATCTAGAGATCTAGCAGCCATTTTGAAAAACAGAAGCTAAGAGTCAAGGATGGTAAAGCAGAAAGAAGGAATCTGAGTTTTCGATGACTAGATGAAACAGCTGTATCTACTAAGACTCCCCAGTTCTGCATGTTTTATGTGAAAGACAAATAAACTCCGATCTTGTTTAAGTCATTCTTATTTCTGAAATACATTACCAACAGTCCAAAGCCATTCTAACTGGTAAAACACCTATATCCAAGTTGGATTTTGACTGGATGATTCTAATGATGGGGTTTGCTGGTGTGGCACACAGCTAGATGGCCACCAAAGATTTGTGCTCCCCTTCTACAGTGTGGAGTTTTACCACAAAGGGATTACTCAGGCAGAGCCTAATGTTTTGTCATTCCTTACATCTGGGTATGGCCATGTGACTTGTTCTCAGTAATAAAATGTGAGCCAAAGTGATGTGTGTTGTTTCCAGTCCAGCAATGTTAAGAGGAGGATTTGCCTAACCCACAGTCTCTTCTGACTGTAAGCTAGATCCAGAGAATCAAACCAAGGACCCTGAGGCCCTGGGAGATAGCAGAAGCCCAGTCAGGCTCTATCACTACAAAGATCGAAGGTGCCAGCAATTAAGAACCTTCTGGAACTGTACATGAGTGGGAAATAAGCATGTATCATGACTGAGCTATTATATTTTTGGTTCTTTTGTTATAGCAGCCAGTTTTACCTTAAGTAATACAGAAATTAATATTAGAATAGGATAGTGATGTGACAAAAATCTAAAATATGTGAAGCTCCGTTAGTGATCAGAGGGAAGCAGTTAAAGAAGCTAATATCAAAAGCTGCATAAACACAGATTCAGTTCATGCAGCCACAAGACATTTGGCAAAGCTGTCTAACTGATGAGTTGGAAAGAAGACCAGAGTCTATGAGTCAGTAGCTTTAGTGGAAATGGTTGGTAAGAGTTGGCATGATAGTGTATGTTGACATTTACTTTCTGCTTTTAAGACGATATAGATATAGATATCTATATCTATATCTATCTATCTATCTATCTATCTATCTATCTATCTATCTAGGAAGAACTGGCCAGCTTGTAAGCAGAAATGGAAGGTAATAGAGAAAATCCAAATATTTGAGGATTCTAAGGGTTGCAGAAACTGACTGCAGACCCCAACAGAAAGAGACAAGACTGAAAGAGGTCTTAGGTACCAAAACTTATACCTAAAGCAACAATCCATCAAGAATGAAGCATTATGGGGTACCTGGGTGGCTCATTTGGTTAAGTGTGTGCCTTCAGCTCAGGTTATGATCCCAGGCTCAGTAGGGAGTCTGCTTCTTTCTCTGCCTCCCCCTCCAACTTGTGTTCTCTCTCACTCACTCTCTCTTTCTCAAATAGGTAAATAAATAAAATCTTTAAAAAAAAAAAAAAAGAAGGCAGCATTCTTATCTACTGTTTCAAACAGCCTTAATGTAGTCCTCATTAAGAGAGAAATAGGGGACAAAGAAATAGAGAAAAAGATTTAGGCTTCAGAATTCTGCCCTGGATGCAATTATAAGCACAATGAACTGCCGGGATGCAAATAGATCAGAAGCCTGCTAAGTGTCACAATGAATCCACGACCACAAGGGGTCACAGAGATTATGGCCAAAAGGAGTTCTTTCTAGGCAGCATGCTTGGCATCCACTAAGGGGACTGCTCTCGGCCACTGTCGATGCCTGCCCTGAAGGATTTCATCATTGCTATGGACAAATCACTATGACTGCTATGTTTCTCCATTTTTCTTTTCTGAATGGGCATTTTATCCCATCCCTGTTCCACCAATATATATTTTAGAGCAGGCAACTTTTTGGTTTATAGGGTGTAAACCGTGAGGAGTCACTTACAGGTTTTGTAAAGAGGACTGTGTATCACCTGGATGTAGAAAATTAGTTGGGTCTTGGGAGGAAATGAGTATGTTCTATGTGTGAGGAGATGTGTGGGAAGAACTCTTGGAGTTCTGTTGGTTACATGATAGGCTAGAGAGAAGTGCATAGTTGTCCGCTAAGGTTCATTTTCTACAAAAATTATTTTTCAGTCAAAGGGATACGATTTCCTAGCTCTCTGTGTATTGTAGGTGGGGTAGTGTGACAAGCAATTTTGGGGATAAGATATGCTGGGATAAGACTCAGCAACCTATGGTTTAGCAAAACCTCCAGGTGATTCTGGTGACTGCTCAAATGTGAGGGTCATTCCTTTCAGAGATAATGGAGCTCAGTTTCTAAAAAGCTGGAGTCCTTCTTTCTCCAAGGAGGAAAACCATACATTAATCAGGATCACATATTTTGAACTTAACCTGAGTGAAAAGTAAAGTTCTTTCATACTTGAGCCATCAAACATTTGGGAATGTATCTGTTTCAATAGTTTAACTCACTTGGAGAGATTGGAAAGGGACTAAGAACCCAAACCATCTACATCCCACCCACCTTGGTCACTGAGAACTGAAACTACTTCACTTACCTTATTCTCCACATTAATATATTTTTTTTATTCCTCTGTCTTCATTACTTTTCTGGGAATCGCTTTCCCCAGTGAGCTTTGAGAGCTCATCACAGAACTTTCCAAAAGAAAGTCTCCAATGGGGGCGCCTGGGTGGTTCAGTCGTCGAGCGTCTGCCTTCAGCTCAGGTCATGATCCCAGGGTCCTGGGATCGAGCCCCACATCGGGGGTCCCCGCTCAGTGGGAAGCCTGCTTCTCCCTTTCCCACTCCCCCTGCTTGTGTTCCTTCTGTGTTTCTCTCTGTCAAATAAATAAAAATCTTAAAAAAGAAAGAAAGAAAGAAAGAAAGAAAGAAAGAAAGAAAGAAAGAAAGAAAGAAAGAAAGAAAGAAAGAAAGAAAGAAAGTCTCCAATTGAAGACATCAAAAGGCAGTTTGTACCTTACAATTCTTTGAAACCCTAGCCTCAAAGCCTATTCCCTGTTGTTAGTACCAATCCTGACTATTTTATTTGATCTTTACCCAATTCTAATCAAACCCCTGTATTGAAAGACCAATCTTAAGACAAACTTCAAATTCTCAATAAATTCTGACTTGACCTTTCCCCTCTTTGAGACCCTGCCAAAGCTCTGAGGAGGTGTGTGGTGCTTACCAATCCAAGCAAGAAACAGCTTAGCTTATCAACAGCTTATGTTGGTGATATTTGGAAACCATCACTGAATAGGACTAACACAATACCACCATATCCATGAGTTGCTTAGTAAATAAGGTAAGTGGAATTCATGTAGATTAAGAGCATATAATAATTTATGTGCTTATAACTAGGAGAGTGGAATCATGACCTCTCATCCTTCCTAGACAGAGTATGACCTTGGCCAAGAATTTAATCAAAAATTTACAGGTACTGATTTTATAGCCTCAGCTAGGTCTGATACAGCTAAGGGAGCAGCCATAAAAAGTACAGTTAATGGGCTAACAATAGGTTTTCTTTGTCTTCCTAGAAGACCTGAGAGGTCATAATTTGAAAGCAGAGAGTGGAGAAGAGGGGATGAGGGAAAAGAACCAATACTGCTTATATTAAATTTGTGCAGTAAATAATGTACAAGGCAGATTTTATTGATTGAGAAGTGGCTTATAAATTATGAGTCAGCAAGAAAATACTTCTCTTCCTCCTCATGGGTTTACTGCACTACTTCTGAGAATTAAAATTTGTCCTTGGGAGATGGTATGAGGAACATTATAATGTATTTGTGTATTTTATTCAGTACTTAGTGTGGACAGTCCAGAGATTAAAAGATATGTTCAACTTCCACTGGAGGAGAGACATCAAGAGAACTTGATTTTAAGTGACCTACAGCTACTCTGACATGCTTCCTGAGATTAGAGTACAATCTTCCCTCACAGTTGGAGAACCATGACCAACTTTGGTTCTCAGGCCCTCAATCTGGATGAAGTAACCCATACTTGAGCACTTAGACTGTGTGGATCTCCCATAAGACCAATCCTTATGTGTTGGGACTAGAGTTTCTTGGAAGGTGGTAGGGGTGGGGGACATCTATGTATGACGGGTTTTGGAAGGAGGTACTTTCATACGCTTAATACAGAGAAGCAAGAGATTCAAACAGGAAAGTGGAGGAGTCCCTGGGGAGGGTTTAACTCCTTCAGCACTTAAACCTAGACTGTGTGATACCTCTCCTGTGTGATAATTCCAGACATTGGTGAGCATGGCATATCTTCAGAGGGATGGGTAGTAGTCATAAGAACAATATGGGACAAGGACCGAGCTGATGGAGGCAGGGGAGCAGCAGCTGATGGGGGACAATTCAGGAGGACTTAAATATGAGATCACTCCCTATAAATACATACTTACTTTATTTGCATATATTCCTTTGAATTTAGAATAGAAAAAACAGGTTAGTGAATGAACTACATATTTTGGTGAAGATCAAATAAGAAATTATTATCTCTGACTCATTAAATTGGACATTATTTGTATATGATGATATTTAGGGCCCCATGAAGTCTATAAAAGTTTATTTATTTATTTATTTATTTTTTTAAAGATTTTATTTATTTGACAGAGAGAAACACAGCTAGAGAGGGAACACAAGCAGAGGGAATGGTAGCAGGGAGAAGCAGGCTTCCTGCGGAGCAAGGAGCCCCATGTGGGGCTTGATCCCAGGACTTGGGAATCGTGACCTGAGCCGAAGGCAGACGCTTAATGACTGAGCCACCCAGGCGCCCCAGTCTATAAAAGTTTTTATAAAATTACCCTTTTTACAAATTCATGGAACTTGAAAATAAATTAGTGGTTGCCTTGGGCTAAAGGTGGAAATAGGATTGACTCCAATTAGGCAGAGGGGGTCTTCTGTGGATGAAGAGAAAACTCTACAATGAGATTGTAGTGATGGACACACAACTTCGTAAACGTATTAAACTGAATTTACACGTACAATAGGAGGATTTTGTAGAAAGTAAATTATACTTCAATGAAACTGTTTTAAAAAAAACTCTAGGGGCGCCTGGGTGGCTCAGGCGTTAAGAGTCTGCCTTCGGCCCAGGTCAGATCCCAGTTCTGGTCTTGTCTTCCTGACCAGACTGGGTCAGGTCTGCCCTGCATCGGGCTCCCTGCTCGGCGGGAAGCCTGCTTCTCCCGCTACCATTCCCTGTGCTTGTGTTCCCTCTCTCACTGTGTTTCTCTCTGTCAAATAAATAAAATCTTAAAAAAAAAAAAAAAAAGATTAAAAAAAACCTCCAAATTTCCCTTTTCAGTGAAAAAGAACACTTAGGGTACCTGGGGTGGCTCCATTGGTTAAGTATCTGCATACAGCTCAAGTCATGATCTTGGGGTCCTGGGATCAAGCCCTGCTCAGCAGGGAGCCTGCCTCTCCATCGCCCTCTGCTCTTCCTCCCCACTCGTGCTCTCTCTCTCTTTCTCTCCAAGAAATAAATAAAATATTTTTTTAAAAAAAGAATTCTTACTTAAAATCCTCATTGAAAAAACTCTCCTACGAACGTGCATCCTAAGTGCTGCCCGGTCTTCAATCAGAAAATGAATTAAGAAAAAAGAATTCCAGAGCATTCCATCTGAAGTGCCAAGTTGATGACTTCACTGAAAATAGAGTACACATCAACTTTTTAATTAATTAATTAAATCACACCTGCTTTTGCAATTGGTTGTGAAATATTTACTAATGTAGAAAATTGTTTTCAACTGTATACATACAATGTGCTGGTAAAGTTCCTCTAGAATAAACTGTTATCATTAGGATTTTTTCATGCCTTGGAAAACAGATAAAGCTGATGGTATCTTTCTGTCTCAAAGTTTTGCAGAGCAAATGATATGAATTAGTTCTTGTTTATATTGACTGACCTGAATCTCCTGGCTAAAGCTGAATTTGGAAATGGGTCTGAGAGAACCCGCCCGTTTGTGGGTAGCTGTCATGGCAGCAGGTGGGTTGACAAGCTCTGGGGTAGCAATTGGCCATGTGGATGGAGAAGTGAAAAAAGATAATCTAAGACAAAATCTGACCCACAGAGCTCACAGAGAAGGGATCAGAACTGGGCATACTGCCTGACCTCTCAGTGACCCTTCAGCTCCCAGAGGCCTTGCCCCTTTTCTGAGGTCCAGCTGCATTTCCACCCGTGGTCTCCCCAAGACACCTACCTTTCCATTTTATGTTACTTCACTAAGACTTCCGGAAACATAATTACAGGTACAGGAACACAACCGGGAAGACAGTTACCAAAATGGCAACACTGGTCCCATCTGGGTAGTGGGATTGCCGGTTATGTTTATCTCCTTCTTGGACTTGTATTTAATTTAAAATTATCATTTTGTAATAAGGTTAGTTTTTATTGTAGTGAAATACATATAACATAAACTTTTCTGTTTCAACCATATGACAGTGAAAATTCAGTGGCATTTGGTACATTCACCATGTCAGTCAACCACCACTTATCTAGAACATTTTCATCACTTCAAAAGGAAACCTGTACTCATGGAGCAGCAACTCCCCATACCCCCTCTTTCCCTAGGCCCTGACAACTGCTAATTTGCTTTCTGTCTCTATGGATTTACCCATTCTTGAAGGTTACAGCCATTTTTTTTTAAGTTTAATATGCATAAAACAATAGCAGGCCCCCTGAAGGTCTCTGGCTCCCTTGCTAACCTGCACTGAAATGCCTCTGACATTCGCAAGCATGGCTGTGGAAATATCTGATCTCTTATAATACTAAAATTTATATTAGGCAATAAATTTCAAATTTCTCTAATTAAAAAACATAAAGTGAATGAATATTATAAATAAGTTAGTTTAGGCACTCATATGTACTTTCTTTTTTTTTAAAGATTTTATTTATTTGTCAGAGAGAGTGTGCAGGGACACACATACACACACACACACACACACACACACACACACACACACACACCACGCGCACACACACACGCAAGTTGGGGGAAGGGCAGAGGCAGAGGGAGAAGCAGCAGGCTCCCTGCTAAGGAGGGAGCTCAATGCGGGACTCAATCCTAAAACCCTAGGATCATGTCCTGAGCCAAAGGCAGATGCTTAATCAACTGAGCCACCCAGGCGCCCTCTTTTTTTTTTAAGTAGCTCCAGCATGGAGCCCAGTGCAGGGCTTGAACTCACAACCCTGAGATCAAGACCTGAGCTGCAATCAAGAGTCAGAGGCTTGACTGATCAAGCTACCCAGGCATTCCTAAGCACTGATATTTTCAAATGTGCACACGCCAAATTAAGAAAAATTATTTCCTAAATATAACCTTTCTGGCTCTTTTTGAATGATCTTTGTCCTTACTACCAATATTTGTGTGGTTTTTCATGGAGCAGAAGTGTGATGATTAATAGGTTTAATGACTTTGTTTTTTTTTCTGTATCTGGACTTAAAAACTAGATGACAACATTTTTACTATTATTTGGAGATTCTAAGAATTTTCTCTAGTTTAGTGGATTAAGTGAAAGGAATATGTAAGGCAACATATAAATTCCAAGGGTAAGAAAATAAAACTATTTCACAAAATTTACAAGAAGAAAAACAAACCAAAACCTTTTTTTTTAAGATTTTATTTATTTATTTGACAGAGAGAGAGAGAGCACAAACAGGGGGAGTTGAAGGCAGAGGGAGAGGGAAAAGTAGGCTCTACATTGGGTGGAGAACCTGAGGCATGGCTAGATCCCAGGATCCCGGGATCCCAGGATCATGACCTGAGCCAAAGGCAGCTGCTTCACCAACTGAGCCACCCAGACACCCCTGGTTTACTTTTTATTTTAAAGTTTTGGTTTGTTTAGGGGTGCCTGACTGGCTCAGTTGGTGAAGCAACTGCCTTTTGCTCAGGTCATGATCCCGGGGTCCTGGGATCGAGCCCCGCATCGGGTTCCCTGCTGAGGAGGAGTCTGCTTCCCCCTCTCCCTCTGCTTGCTGCTCCCCCCTGCTCTGCTCTCTTCCTCTCTCACTCCCTCTCAACTAAATAAAAATAAAAATATTTTTTTAAAAAGTAAACCAGAGAACTTTATAAAGAGACATGTTAATGATCAAGACATTATGTGACACTAATTCTTCTACTTGGAAAGAGAATTTATAGATGTAAGTAGACACTACCACTAATTTAACTCTGAAATATGGTCTTCATGCTAGAAACTCTCAAAACTCTGATTAGCTACATGAGGATACAGTAGACATTACTGATTTTGAAAAAAGACTCAATAGCTTTGCACATCAATTGGTAATGATGAATCAGAAAAATGCTGATTTATTTTAAAACAATCCAGCTTTAAAAAAACGTTTATAAATGAAACTAGTACCTCCCTCATGTTGTATGAGGAGTAAATGGGATGGAGTGAAATTTGACACTCAATGAATAGTTTTTTTAAAAGTGAAATTGACCCTCTTTGCAAGTCATTTCTCCACATTCTGTACAAGCACTGAATGCAGTTGACCCTTGAACAAGGTGGAGGTTCAAGAACCTGCATGTAACATTTGGCTCCCTCAAAACCTTAATTGCTAATAGCCTAATGTTGACTGGAAGCCTTACCAATAATATAGTCAATTAATATGTATTTTATATATTATATGTATTAATACTGCATTCTTACAATAAAGTAAGCTAGAGAAAAAAGTTATTAAGAAAATGATAAGGAAGAAAAAACACAGTACTGTACTATATTTACGAAAAAAATCTGCACATCAGTGGACCCATGCTGTTCAAACCCGTGTTGTCCAAGGAAGGGTCAACCAAGCAATACTCTTCAGTGAATGCAAGTTAATTATATAAAGCATGCCAGAAAAGTATGTAGTAATATACAATGTGTCATATAATTGAAATTCTTTATGATGATAATGCATTCTACAATTAGGAATGATTCTGATGTGTCAAAAAAATTGCAGATTGTCTATCAAAAAATATATCTTTTCACTTGTTTTTTTAAAGTTCTTATTGTGCTAAAATATACATAACATAAAATTTACTATTTTAATCATTTTTTAAATTTTATCTTTTTTAAAGATTTTATTTGTTTATCTTACAGAGGGAAAGAAAGAGCGAGCAGGGGAGCAGCAGAGAGAGAGGGAGAAGCAGGCTTCCCACTAGCAGGGAGCTCAATGTGGTGCTTGATCCCAAGAACCTGATCATGACCTGAGACACTTAACTGACTGAGCCACACAGGCGCCCCTATTTTAATCATTTTTAAGTGTATAATTCAAAGGTGTTAAGTACACTCACAATTTTGTGCAATCATCAATACTATCCATGTCCAGAACTTCCTCATCAACCCGGATAGGAACTATGAACTCCATTCCCTCCTCCCCCAGCCCCTGATAACCTCTATTCTGCTTACTGTCTTTAAGAATTTGCCTATTCTAGGTATATTCTTATGTAAGCAGAGTCAACCTTTTATTTGCTTTTAACTAGAGGGGGAAAAAAATAACCACTGTCTTCAACTTTGACTCCACTTTCCTACAATGAATTGCTAAATCCTGTAGACCCTATCTCCAGCATGTCTTCTGAATTTATTCCCTCCTTTCCATTCCTGCTGCCACTGTCCCAGTTCTGACCTAGCTTGTTTCTTCTCACACCATTATAAAACCCACTACCCCAGCCCTCTTCAGTTTCCTCCCTCAGTCCTTTCCAATTTCCTGGATTTTTTTTCCTTTTTTTTTTTATAGTATCTTTGAAGTCTTGTAGGACAAAAATTGGAGTTGCAAACAACAGCACAACACTGGCTTTTCTACTTCCCCCAGTTGTCTTTGACAGAGACCTTCCTTTCTCCTCCTCTAGTGTCTTTTCGTTTCCACCTAAAGTATTCCCCCGTGACCACATGCACCAGGCTGATAGGCAACGAGCTCCTCAGCTTTTCTCAGGGAAGATCTTAAGTTCTCCCACATTTTCTGAGAGTCAATTTTGCTGTATATAGAATTCTTGATTGAAAACTTTTCTTTCATCAAAGTGTGTCATTCTATAGACTTAGGGCCTTTTTTTTTTTTAAACATTTGAGAGCGAGCAAGCGCCCACGAGTGGGGGGAAGGGCAGAGGGAGAGAAGCTCAGAGAGATACCCTGCTGAGCAGGGAGCCTCACCTGGGACTCGATCCCACGACCCAGTATGATCATGACCTGAACCAAAATCAGGAGTTGGACACTTAACCTCCTGAGATATTCAGGCACCCCATCGTCTTTTGGGGGGAGAAATTGGCTGTTGACCTTACCGAAAACGTCTTGTGTATCTCATTATGTTCAAGATGGTCTTTCCATAGTTTCCCTGCTGTGCGTCTCTGAATTGATTCTACAAGGAAGTCACTGAAGTGAGCTTCCTTAAGTATGAAACCAAGAGCTAAGGATATATATATCTTTAGGTCTCTAGCATTTCACAGTGTGTCCAGTACATGGCTGGTTCTCAATGTTTATTAAATCAAATGAAGCCGGGGCGCCTGGTTGGCTCAGTCGTTAAGCGGCTGCCTTCGGCTCAGGTCATGATCCCAGGGTCCTGGAATCGAGCCCCGCATCGAGCCCCTCATTGGGCTCCCTGCTCGGCAGGAAGCCTACTTCTCCCACTACCATTCCCTCTAAATCAAATGTAGCCAAGTTGAGTAAACTAATTGCCCTTGAGGAGATGACAGTCTAGTGGGGAAAACCAGAACATCAATAATTTAAATCCAATGTGATTATCCAAAATTCAAGTCTAGCGCAAACTGGCACTAGAACAGATAAGAGATTGATTAATTCCACTCATAAAGATGGACATCCAGAAAGCTTCAAAGAAGAAAGGTTATATTAGCTGCTACTAGAAGGCTATTATAAAACACACTTGTGTTATTCACACCCAACTGCATCTTCAGTAAATTGCAAACTCCTTGAAGATTTTACTCATCTTTGTGTCAATTATAAATGCAATTACTTATAACTTTAAAGCTTTGGGGATTTTTGTTTACTGTCTTCCTCCTAGAGGGTAAACTCCATAAGAGTGAGGAATGTGTCTTAGGCTCTATTGTCATCCCAGTGCTTGGCACATAGTAAGTGTTTAGTTAATATTTATTGAATAAATAAAAGAATTTTGCAAGCCTCACAGAAACTAGCAAGTGCCTTTGTAACCTCATCTTCAGTTGGAGGCCTTTTTGATGCCTGAAAGGTAAATTAAATTGCTTTGATCCTCCAATTTCACACACTGTAGGAGTTTACAATCTCCCCTGAGTTCCTGAGATTGAGGCAGGACTGGGACTCCTCCTGGTCTTGGCTGTCTCTGTCTCCCATGTTCTGGCTTCCTCATGTGCACCACCACACTGGCCTGTGCTGACTTACACCTCTACCCCTTTTTTGGTGTATCTCAACTCAAAAATCACTCACAGAGTAGTAGTGGATACTGGAGCTGGGGAAGAGAGAATGGGAAGTTATAGTCGAACGGGTACAGAGTTATCCACTGGGATAATGGGATATCCAGCGAGATAATGGAAGAGTTCACCAGATGGATAGTGGTGAGGGCCGCACATGTCCCGGTATTAGAATCCCTAGGAGGGATTCTAGAGCCACACAATAAGGTAATAACATTTCCTTTCTTTAAAAATTATATAATATACAATGTTATACTAGTTTCAGGTATACAACATAAGAATATACAGTTCTATACGTTCGTTACTCGGTGCTCACCATCTGTTGCCATATAAGTAATAACACTTTTTTTTTTAAAGATTTTATTTATTTGACAGACAGAAACACAGCGAGAGAGGGAACACAAGCAGAGGGAATGGCAGCGGGAGAAGCAGGCTTCCCGCAGAGCAGGGAACCCGATGCAGGGCTTGATCCCAGGATCCTGGGATCATGACCTGAGCCAAAGGCAGACGCTTAACGACTGAGCCACCCAGGCGCCCCAAGTAATAACACTTTCTTAACTTGGTTACATCATATGTAATACTTTGAATTTTTTACATGTGTTTTTATTGATATTTTACTTGTTGTTTTGTTTCTTCTGATCCTATGTTTTGTTATTATGAGCAATATTTTATTTCAAAATCAATTTTAATGAGATATAAGTGCATATAATAAAATTCAGATTTGTGACTTTTGACAACAGTATATACATCTGCCTAACTACCAGCCCAGTGAACACAGCACATTTCCATCCTTCCAGAAAGTTCTTTTGTTCCCCTTAGCTAAAGAGTTTTTAAATTCAAAGTAGTACAAAAGGTGTACTACACCTTTGATCCTTTGATCCTTTGATCCACCAAAAGGTGTACTACACCTTTTGTACTACTTTGAATTTAGAAACTCTCTAGCTAAAAAGAAAAGATCCCAAAGATTTCTTACCAGGAGTTTTTGCTGTATCTTCAGCAATTCCCAAGCTTTCAATCTCCAGAGAACATCCTGCCTGGGAGATTTGGTGAGTGACCATCTATCCTTGAGCCGCATGGTTGCTGCAACAAGGTGGGAAAGTGATCTACCATGCCCCAGTGGCAAAAACAAAAAACAAAAAAACCCACAACAAAAAAACCAGAGCAAAAAAGAAGGAAGAAGGAAGGAAGAGGAGAAAGTAGAAATAAAGAAACAAAACAAAAAACATGGCTAAGAAAGGACAATGCAAATTGGTTATTAATAACACACCCAGATACTTTCTTCTAAAACCTAACTCCAATGAAACATCATAATCTGCAATTATTATTATTTTAACATTGAACTTTTGTTTCCTGTAAACAAGGATATATATGTCTGAGAATCAATATCATCAGGATAATGTAATATAAAATGTCTGTAACTTCTTGTAATATTCATGAATTCATGAGTGTAATATTCATATTCACTTCGTGTAGTGAAAATGTAAACTAAGTTAGCATTATCATGGTAGCCTTAATGAAAATTACTTTGACAAAGAATTTCTCTGTTAGAATGGTAGAAAACTCAATGCCATTCTTGAAGTGTTCAATTGTGACCAACATTTTAATAAAGTAAAAATGCTTTTAGCCATACATAAAGAACAAATCTGTATATCCAAACTGATGCTTTGAGTGGAAATATTTCAGATAAATATAGATTGAGATCTAAATACAACTCTATCTATATCAATCTATCCATCCATATCTTATATATGCACAATATCTGTAATATATGTTATCAGTGCCCTGCCCATTTCCCCTCACACTTATCATTTCAGCACATCCTCCTTGGACTTCCAGCTGCCAGAACTCGCAGCTCTTTGCCTGAGAATTTGCTCTCAACCCTAGAATTCCCTTTTTGTCGGGGCAGTACATCAGAAGTGCTGGGGAATTAATACACCTGCCTCCTCCCAGCACCTCTCCAACAATGGAGACAGTTGATGTTTACATACTCAGTTCCTCTCAGGTGTGCTGTCTCAGTGCATGACCTACATTGGCTCCCAGCATTTCCCCAGTGAGATTCAGTTTCAGTTGCCCACAGTGGTCATTTGCTTGCTTGAAAAGGCGGTCTTTACTGACTGTTTTTCCTTCCTTGTTTCACTTCCCTACTCTCCAGCCAGTGGTTTCCTCTCTTCCCAAATAAACTTGTCATACTCAGATTCTTGTCTCCAGATCTGCTCTGGCAAACCAGAGATGATAAGCTGTGATGTCATTTATTTAGATGTATATGTATGCATAGAAGACAGTGTGAAAGATTGTGTAGTGGGGGGGAAGAAATTAGGATATTGATTTCTTTCTTTTTGGCTTATCTCCATTCTCTAATTTTCCTTTAATGATAACATTATTTATATCATTTATTTTTATTGAGATAAAATTCACAAAACATAAAAGTTATCATTTTAACCATTTGAAAATACACAATGCAGGATTTTTCATAGATTCACAATGTTGTGCCATCAGTGCCACTATCTGTGTTCAGAACATTTCCATCACTCCAAAGGAAACCCCACAGTTTCTGATTCTCTTCCCCAATCCCTTGGGAATCACTAATCTACTTTCTCTATGGGTTTGCCTATTCTGGGCAGTGGATATAAACTATTGCCAAACCTGTTGCCAAACACCACATAGTACAGGTGGTATGTAAGAAGTACAGGAGATTCTCCATCCCAGAGGTGTTCCACAGTACTTGTGAAATGCCTATGGTCAGGAAGAGTCCAGATGATGAGGAGATCAAGCTGGCTTATGAGCAAGTGGGCAAGGCCCTCAAATAAGTCCCTCCTGAGGCTCTGTCTCCCCCTCTCCATTTTCTTCAGAAAGGTGCCAGCTGTTTCCATGAGCTATCCAAGGGACACACTCCAAAATGACCAGTGGGCGGGCAATCCCGGAGCACTTTGCGCAGTGCTAGCTAGGGGGCTGAGGGGAAAGATGAGGAATCTAGGTAAGATTTTTATTGTGAGATGGTCCTGGTAGAACAGTAACAAAATACAGAATGAAAAAAATAAAAACAAGAAAGGGAGAGGTACACTGAGAAGAGCAAAACAATGTTTTATGTTTATTTTAGGCAGTTTTCAAGTAATGTATTTCAGTAACAAAATACAGAATGAAAAAATTTCAGTGACAAAATACAGAATGAAAAAAATAAAAACAAGAAAGGGAGAGGTACACTGAGAAGAGCAAAACAATGTTTTATGTTTATTTTAGGCAGTTTTCAAGTAATCAAATTTATCTAAGACATAAAAATTGTTTTCCAAGCATCAAAATGATATGGTGGGAGGTAAAAAGAATATTGATCTACGTATAATTACTATTCTATTTGTGGATTATGTATCCTATAAAGATGAAATTTTAAAGCTTTTCTAAAAAGCTATTAAAAATAGAAACAACAGATTGTGATTATTTTATTTTTCCCAAGATACTAGTTTTAATACTTTTTGGGACCTACCAAAAAGTAACGCCAATGGAGTATTTGTCATGATCTCAGGGTTGTGAATTCAAGTCCTACATTGGGTGTAGAGATTACTTAAACAAACAAATAAATCTAAAAACAATCAATCAACTAGCAACAAAATAAAATCCAGGACAGATGGATTCACAGGTGAATTCTACCAAACATTTCAAGAAGAGTTAATACCTATTTTCTTCAAACTATTCCAAAAAGTAAAAGAGGAAGGAAAGCTTCCAAATACATTCTACAAGGCCAGAATGGCCTTCATACCAAAACCAGATGAAGACCCCACACACAAAAAAGAAAACGATAGGCCTATATCCCTGATGAACATAGATGCAAAATTCCTTAACAAAATATTAGAAAATTGCATTCAACCTCACATTAAAAGAATCATTCACCGTGATCAATTGGGAATTATACCAGGGATGCAAGAACAGTTAGTCAACATGATACATCATCTCAATAGATACAGAAAAGGCATTTGACAAAATTCAACATCAACTCATGATAAAAATTCTCAACAAAGTGAATTTAGAGGGAATATACCTCAACATAATAAAGGCCACATATGAAAAATCCATAGTTAACATCATACTTAATGGTGAAACACTGAAAGCTTTCCCTCTAAGATCAGGAACGAGACAAACATCTATTCTCACCACTTTTATTTAACATAGTACTGGAAGTCCTAGCCACTGCAGTCAGACAAGAAGAAGAAATAAGAGCCATCCATACCAGTAAGGAAAAAGTCAAAATGGTACTATTTGCAGATGAGATGATACTAATCATAAAAAACTCTAATGACTCACCAAAAAACAGAAGTAATAAATGAATTCAGTAAAGCTTCAGGATATAAAATTAATATCCAGAAATCAGCAGTTTCTTTTTTTTTTGAGCTTTTAAATACTGAGAATGTTTATTCCTTTTTCAATAGTGTTTCTGTACACTAATAATTTGAAGTAACAGAAAGAGAAATTAAGAAAACAATGCCATTTACAATTTCACCAAAAGAATAAAATACCTAGGAATAAACTTAAATGAGATGAAAGATCTTTATTTTGAAAACTATAAAATATCATTGATAAGAGATATTAAGGATGACACAAACAAATGGAAAGATATTCCATGTTCATGGCTTGGAAGAAGTAATATTGTTAAAATGTTCACACTACCCAAGGCAATCTACAGATTCAATGCAATCCTTATCAAAATACCAACAGCATTTTTCACAGAACTAGAACAAATAATACTAAAATTTGTATGGGACCACAAAAGACTCTGAATAGTCAAAGCAATTGTAAGAAAGAAGAACAAAGCCAGAGGTATCACAATTCAAGATATTTCAAGATATTTCATATCTTATTTCAAGATATACTACAAAGCTGCAATAATCAGAACAGTATGGTATTGGCAAAAAAAATAGACACGTAGGTCAATAGAACAGAATGGAGCCCAGAGATAAACCCATACTTAAAGGTCAATTATCTATGACAAAGGAAACAAGAATATTTAGTGGGGAAAAGGCAGTCTCTTCAATAAGTGGTGAGGGGAAAACTGGACAGCTACCTGCAAAAAAATAAAACTGGGCCACTTTCTCACACCAAAATACACAAAATGCAAAAAAAACACCCCAAAACACCAAAAAAACCCTCAAAATAAATTATAGACCTAACTGTGAGACCCAAAATCATAAATTCCTAGGAAAACATATAGCCAGCAGAAGAGACATTTTTCTAGACATGTGTCCTAAGGCAAGGGAAACAAAAGCAAAATTATACTATTGGAACTACCTCAAAATAAAAAGCTTTTGTACAATGAAGGAAACTATCAACAAAACAAAAAGACAACCTACTGAATAGGAGAAGATATTTGCAAATGGCATATCCAATAAGGGGTTAATATCACTATATAAAGAACTTATGCAACTCAACAACAAAAAGTCAAATAATACAATTAAAAATGGGCAGAAGACAAAAAATAACCAGTGTTGGGACTGATGTGGAGGAAAAGGAACCCTCACGCACTGTTGGTAGGAATGGAAATGGTACAGCCATTGTGGAAAATAGTATGAACATTCCTCAAAAAATTAAAAGAAGAACTACTGTATAATCCAGCAATTTCATTACTGGTTATTTACCCAAAGAAAACAAAAATATTAATTCGAAAAGATACATGTCCCACTATGTTTATTGCAAAATTATTTACAATAGCCAAGATATAAAAGCAATTCAAGTGTCTATCAATAAATGAATGAGCAAAGAAGATGTGGTATATATGTAAAATGGAATATTACTCAGACATAATAAGAATGAAATTTTGCCATTTGCAACAACATGGATAAACAAAGAGAGTATAATGCTTAGTGAAATAAGTCAGGGAAAGACAAATACTATATGATTTCCCTCATATGTGAAATTTAAGAAACAAAACAAACCAAGAGACAAAAAATAGACTCTTTTTTAAATTTTATTTTTTCAGTGTTCCAAGATTCATTGTTCATGCAGCACACCCAGTACTCCAAGCAATACATGCCCTCCTCAATACCCACCACCAGGCTCACCCAACCCCCCACCATCTCCCCTCCAAAACCCTCAGTTTGTTTCTCCAAAACCCTCAGTTTGTTTCTCAGAGTCCCAGTCTCTCACGGTTCGTCTCCCCCTCTGATTTCCCCTTATTCACCCTTCCTTTCCTTCTCCCAATAAAAATAGACTCTTAAATACAGAAAACAAACTAGTGGTTGCCAGAGAAGAGTTGGATGGTGGGGGATGGGTAAATAGGTGAAGGTGATTAAGAGTACATTTATCATGATGAGCATTGAGTAACATATAGAATTGCTGAATCACTGTACTGTATACCTGAAACTAATATAACGCTGAATGTTAATTAAACTTCAGTTAAAGAGTGTAGAACACAGGCAGTAATTTCTCTGATTTTAGCCATAGAAACATTTTTCTAGGTATGTCTCTTCAGGCAAGGGAAACAAAAGCAAAAATAAACAAGTGGGATTACATCAAAATAAAAGGCTTTTGCTCAGTGAAGGAAAGAAAACATCAACAAAATATCAACAAAACAAAACCTACTGAATGGAAGAAGATATCTGCAAATGATATATTTGATAAGGGGTTGATACCAAAATATATAAAGAATTTATACAATTCTACATGAAAAAAACCCCAAACAATCCAATTTAAAAAACAGGCAGAAGACTTGACCAGACATTTTTCCAAAGACGTATAGATGGCCAATAGACACATCAATGTCATCGGGAAATGGAAATCAAAATCACAATGAGATACCACCTCACATTATAGAATACCTAAAAACAAAAAGACAAGAAATAACCAACGTTGGAAAAGATGTGGAGAAAAAAGAACCCTTGGGAACTGTTGGTGGGAATGTAAATCGGCACAGCCTCTGTGGAGACAATATGGAGATCCCTCAAAAGATTAAATAGGAGAAATACCATATGATCCAATAATTTTACTATTGGATATTTACACAAAGAAAATGAAAACACTAAAAAGATTTTTGCACCCCTATGTTTATTGTGGCATTATTTCCAATAGCCAAGATATTGGCTTAACTTCAGTGTCCATTGATAGATGAATGGATAAAAAAGATTGGTATGCATACACAATGGAATATTACGCAACCATAAAAAGAATGAAAGCTTGTCATCTGGGACAGCATGGATAGAGGTAGAGAGTACTACACTAAGCAAAGTAAGTCAGACTGAGAAGATAAATACCATATGATTTCACTCATACGTGAAATATAAACAGAACAAAACAAATGAATAAACAAAGAAATGGAAAACAGAATTAAACCTATAAATACAGAGAATAAACTAATGGTTGCCAGAGAGAAGGGGTTTAGGGCATAGGCAAAATGGTGAAGTGAAAGGGAATGGGAGATACAAGCTTCCAGTTACAGCATGAATAAATCACAGGAATAAATGACACATCATAGGGAGTATGGTCAGTGATATTTTAATAGCATCACGTAAGAGATGGTAGCTACACTTGCAGTGAGCATAATAAAACATAGAGAAGTTGAATCACTATGTTATACATTGTGTGTCAGCTATATTCAAATTTTAAAAATTTTAATATTTTATTTATTCATTTGAGACAGAGAGGTACAGAGAATACAGAGAGAGCAGCAGAGGGAGAGGGAGAAGCAGATTCCTTGCAGAGCCAGGAGCCAGACGTGGGGCTCCATCTCAGGACCGTGGGTTTGTGACCTGAGCCAAAGGCAGATGCTTAGCCATCTGAGCCACCCAGACATGCCTCAAATTAAACATTTTTAATAAAATAAAATAAAATTCTCCAAAACTGAAAGAAGAGAAAGAATCTTGAAAATAGCAAGAGAAGCAAATCATCAAGTTTATGTGGATCCTCAATAATATCAATGGCTGATTTCTCATCAGAAATCATGAAAACCAGAAGGCAGTAGGATCACATATTCATAGCAATAAGATTTAAAAAAATGGTCTACTGCCAGTAGTTATATAATTTTACATTCCCATTATTAGTTTATTAGAGTTGTGGTTTCTTCATGATCTTGCCATCCTGGCATATGGTCAGTCCTTTTCATTTTTGTCAGCCATTTTACTGCATATATAATGGTATCCCATTGTGATTTTAATTTGTATTTTCTTTCTTTTTTTTTTTTTTTGTAGAGTGTGGCCTCCAGGAATATTCCTTTTTTATTTTTTTTATTTTTTATTTTCTATTTTTATTAACATATAATGTATTATTTCCCCCAGGGTACGTCTGTGAATCGTCAGGCTTACACATTTCACAGCACTTAACAGCACATACCCTCCCCAATGTCCACACCCCAGCCACCCTATCCCTAACC
>CM053615.1:23485587-23502369 GCA_028646535.1 Procyon lotor
AAAAAAAAAAGAAAAGAAAAAAAAATAAAATAAAATGCCTACTGTCCTAGGAAATTCCAAGTATTAGCAGAGGCCATAAAATTTTCAACCTGTGCTTTCAGAATGTGTTCAAATTTAAGCAACCATCAACAATACAGACTGCTGAATACATAGGATGTTATATATGAATGTCATAGCAACCACAAAACAAAAACCTGTAATAGATACGCAAAAAATAAAGAGAAAAGAATCCAAACATAATATTAAGAAAGTCATCAAATCATGAGGGAAGAAAGTAAGAAAAGAAAGGAAAAGAAGAAATTTAAAAAACAACCAGGAAATGATTATAAATTATAAATGTCTATGCACCCAGCAGAGGAGCACATAAACATATAAAGTAAATGTTAACAGACACAAAGGGAGAAATCGACAGTGATACAGTAATAGTACAAGACTTTAACAACCCACTTACATCAATGGATAGATCAGCCAGACAGAAAATCAATCAATGATTTTGAAAGACACATTAGGCCAAATGGACTTAATAGATCCAGAACAAACCATCCCCAAACAGCAGAATATACATTCTTTTCAAGTGCACATGAAACATTCTCCAGGATAAATTACATGTTAGGCCACAAAATAGGTCTCAATGAACTTAAAAGACTGAAATCATATCAAGCACATTTTTCTGATCACAATATAAAGCCAGAAATCAATTATAATAAGAAGATGGGAAAAAAACACAAACATGTAGATGCTAAGCAACATGCTACTAAAAAACCAATGGGTCAACCAAGAAATCAAAGAGGAAATCAAAAATACCTTGAGACTAATGAAATGAAAACACAATAGTCCAGGAGCACCTAGGTGGCTCTGTCAGTAAGCATTGCCTTTGGCTGAGGTCATGAGTCTGCTTCTCCCTCTCCCTCTGCCCCTCCCCTGGCTTGTGCCCCCTCCTCCTCACTCTCTAAGAAATAAAATCTTTAAAAACAACAACAACCAAAAACTCCACAATGGTCCAAAATCTTTGGGACACAGCAAAAGCAGAGGGAAGTTTATATAACAATGTAGGCCTACCTCAAAAAACAAGAAAAATCTCAGACAATTTACTCTACACCTAAAGGAACTAGAAAAAGAGGAACAAAACCCAAAGTGAGTGGAAGAAATAATAAAGAGCAGAGCAGAAATAAATGAAATAGAGACAGAAAGCCCAATGAAAATGTCCATGAAACTAAGAGCTAGTTCTCTGAAAAGATAAATAAAATTGATAAACCTTTAGCCAGATTCATCAAGGGCAAAAAAAAAAAGAGAAGACCCAAATAAATAAAATCACAAATGAAAGGTAAGTTACAACGGACACCACAGAAATACAAAGAATCATAAGAGACTACTACAAAAAATTATACACCAACAAATTGGACAACTAGAAGAAATGGGTAAATTCCTAGAAACATACAATTATTCAAGACTGAACAGGAAGAAATAAAAAATCTGTAACTGGCCGATTATTAGCAGTGAAACTGAGTTAGCAATCAAAAAAACTCCAGGAGTAAATGGTTTCATAGGTAAACTATATCAAATATTTATTTATTTATTTATTTATTTATTTATTTATTTATTCATTCATTCATAAACACTTTATTTAATTTTTTAAAAAAGATTTTATTTATTAATTTGACAGAGAGATCACAGGTAGGCAGAGAGGCAGGCAGAGAGAGAGGGGGAAGCAGGCTCCCTGCTGAGCAGAGAGCCTGATGCGGGGCTCGATCCCAGGACCCTGAGATTATGACCTGAATGGAAGGCAGAGGCTTTAACCCACTAAGCCACCCAGGTGCCCCTATATCAAATATTTAAAGAAGAGTTAATACTTATCCTTCTCAAATTATTCCAAAAAGTAGAAAAGGAAGAAATGCTTCCAAATTCATTCTAGGAGGCCAGGATTACCCGTACATCAAAGTCAAAACAAAGACACTACAGAAAGAATTACTGGCCAATATCCCTGATGAACATAGATGTAAAAATCCTTAACAAAATATAAGCAAACAGCATTCAACAATACATTAAAAGGATCATTTACCATGATCACACTGGATTTATTCCAGGAATGCAAGGATGACATCAATCAACGTGACATAACACATTAACAAAATGAAGATGAAAATGAAATGACCATCTCAATAGATGGTGAAAAAGCATTTCACATCCATTCATGATAAAAACTCAATAAAGTGGGTATAGAGGGAACATCCTTCAACATAATGGTTGAGTAGGTATAGAGAAAACATACCTCAACATAATAAATGTTTTTACAAATACGAAAAACTCACAGCTAATATCAGACTCAATGGTGAAAAACTGAAAACATTTCCTCTAAGATCAGAAACAAAACAAGGATGTTCACTCCCATCACTTTTATTCAAACAGTACTAAAAGTCCTAGCCACACCAATCAGAGAAGAAAAAGAAATAAAAGACATACAGATAGGTAAGATATAAAACTGTCACTACTTGCAGATGACATGATACTATATATAGAAAACCCTAAATTACTCACCAAAAAAGCATTAGAACTAATAAATGATTTCAGTAAAGTGGCAGGATACAAAATGAATATACAAAAATCTGTTGCATTCCTATATATTAATAATGAATTAGCGGAGACATTACAAAAACAATCCCATTTACAATTGCATTAAAAAAATAAAATGCCTATGAAAAAACTGAACCAAGGAGGTGAAAGACCTGTACTGTGAAAACTGTAAGACACTGCTAAAAGAAATTGAAGACAATACAAATAAATGAAAAGATACGCCATGCTCATGGATTGAAATAATTAATACTATTAAAATGTCAATACTACCCAAAGCAATCTACAGATTCAATGCAATCCCTATCAAAATGCCAATAGTATTTTTCACAGAACTAAAACAAACAATCCTAAACGTGTATGGAACCACAAAAGACCTCAAACAGCCAAAGCACTCTTGAGAGAAGAACAAATCTGAAGATATCACAATCCCAGATTTCAAACTATGCTACAAAGCTGTAATAACAGAACAGTATAGTACTGACACAATAACAAAGATATAGATCAATACAACAGAAGAGAGCCCAAAACTAAACCCATGCTTACATGGTCAACTAGTCTATGACAAAGGAGGTAAGAACATACAATGGGGAAAAGACAGTCTCTTCAACAAGTGGTGTTGGGAAAACTGGGCAGCTACATGCAAAAGGATGAAACTGGGCCACTTCCTTACACCATACACAAAAATAAAATCAAAATGGATTAAAGACCTAAATGTTTACATTTACACTGAAACCATAAAATTCTGAAAAAAGAAAGAAAGAAAGAAGAAAAAAGAAAGAAAGAAAGAAAGAAAGAAAGAAAGAAAGAAAGAAAGAAAGAAAGAAAGAAAAAGAAAGAAAGAAAAGGGAAGGGAAGGGAAGGGAAGGAAGGGAAGAAAGAAAAGAAAAGAAAAGAAAAGAAAAGAAAAGAAAAGAAAAGAAAAGAAAAGAAAAGAAAAGAAAAGAAAAGAAAAGAAAAGAAAAAAAGAAAGGAAAGAAAGAAACCATAGTCAGTAGACTCTTAGACATCTGTTTAGCAATATTTTTCTGTATCTGTCTCCTCAGCCAATGGAAACAAAAGCAAAAATAAGACTATTGGTACTACATCAAACTAAATAAACAGCTTTGCACAATGAAAGAAACCATCAAGAAAATGAAAAGGCAACTTACTGAATGGGAGAACTTTGGAAAGGGGTCAATATCCAAAATATATGAAGAACTCATATGACTCAACACCAAAAAAATAAACCTAACAGTACAAATTAAAAATGGGCAGAGGAGTTGACTAGACATTTCTCTAAAGAAGACATACAGACAGCCAACAGACACATGAAAAGATGCTCAACATCACTCATCATCAGGGAAATGCAAATATCAAAACCACAATGAGATATAATCTCACACCAGTCAGAATAGCTAGTATTAAAAAGACAAGAAATAACAAATGTCACTGAGGATGTGGAGAAAAGGGAATCCTTTGTACCAATCCTAAATTGGTACAGCCACTATGGAGAACAGTATGGAGGTTACTCAAACAATTAAAATAGAATTACCATAGGATCCAGCAATGCCACTTTGGGTATTTACCACCGTCCCAGTGAAAAGATGAATTTAATTTTATTTATTTATTTGATTATTTATTTGAGAGAGAGTGCACACGCAAGCGTGGAGAAGGGCAGAGGGAAAAAAAGAATCCCAAGCAGATTCCCCACCAAGCATGGAGCCTGATGCAGGGCCCAATCCCACAACCTGAGTCAAAATCACAAGTCAGATGCTTAACCAACTGAACCACTCAGGTGCCCCGAAAGATGAATTTTCTTTTTTTTTTTTTCTTTAATTTTATTTATTTATTTGAGAGAGAGAGTAAGAGCACTGGCAGGGTGAGAGGCAAAGGGAGGAGCAGACTCCCCACCAAGCAGAGAGTCCGATGCAGGACTTGATCCTGGGACTGTGGGATCATGACCTCAACCAAAGGCAGACACTTAACTGAATGAGCCACCCAGGTGCCCCTTATGTTTATTGCCACATTATTTATAATAGTCAACATATGGAAGAAATCTAAGTGCCCACTGATAGATGAATGGATAAAGAAGATGTCCTATACATGTACATGTATACATGTATATTAGTCATAAAAAAGAATAAAATCTTGCCATTCGTGACAACATGGATGGACCTGAAGGTATTATGCTAAGTGAAGTCAGTCACACAAAGAAAGACAAATACCATATGATTTCACTCATGTGAAATCTAAAAAACAAAACAAATGAAAAAGATTCATAAATACAGAGAACAAATGGGCGGTTACAATAGGGTGTGGGGTGGAGGAGGATGGGCAAAATGGTGAAGGGGATTAAGAGGTATAAACTCCAGTTATAAAATAAATAAGTAATGGAGATGAAGAGTATGGCATAGAGAATATAGACAATAATATTGTAATACTTTTTATGGTGGTGACAGATGGTAACTACACTTAATGTGATAAGAATTTCATCATAATGTGTATAATTGTTAAATCCCTATGTTACCGACCTCAAACTAATAGAATATTGTATAACTATAATTCAATTAAAAATTTTAAAAAAATTTTCAACCTACAAGTGTCAAATGATTCACAATACATAAGAATATGCCATATCAAACTTAGAAAATGATGGCAACATTCCACAATGATGAGTGTGCAGAATACAAACAAGCTGGTGATAACTGTGCCAGAAAAATAAGGCTTTCAAATATCAATTTATATACCATTGCATCTAAATACAAAGTACAGATTAGAAATTATAACACAATGAGACACAATTTGAATTCTAATACACATGATCTTAATTTTTCCTTTTTATGTTAACGTTAATCCTATATTGTTATTATTTTTAAAAAAACAGTCCCAGCAAAAGAAATTTCACTTTCAGGGAAATGCTAAAATTAGTCAATATAAGTATATCCACTAGAAATATTTCATACTCTACATACAGACCCCAGCACTTTTTCATCTCCCCAAAGGAAAAAGTAACACAATGTAAGCTATTTTTTAAAAAGCAAAGATAAACTGAACTGTAATAACAGAATTGACTTTTTACAAAATTTAACTTTTTAGTCATCATGCAAAGCTATTGTACTAAACTTTAAAAATGAGTTTTTCGATACAGAATTTGAATAATTAATTTTTTAAGTTTATTTATTTATTTATTTTCAGTAATCTCTACACCCAGCATGGGGCTCAAACTCACGATCCCAAGATCAGGAGTTGCATGCTCTTCTGATCGAGCCAGGCAGGCACTCCAAATAATTAATTTTTACCTTTAAAAAATGTCATAAATCAAATGCACTCTGAGTTTGGAAGGACGCGGCTGCTGCTCTGCCCGGCGGAGGCCCCACTACCTCTGCACATCAGCCTGACCTGGGCAGGGTTCACAGGAGCTTCTGGCATCCAAAGCCCCAAAGTCTAGCAGCAGCAGCAGCACAAATTACTCCAACTTTCTCTTTATTCCCTCGGCAACATAATAAACCAAGGGAATAAAACCATAGGTTTATTGGTAATTCATAGCTTTCAACAATCAAACATCATAAAAGGGCTATGTAAACACCAGCATTTCTTAAACTTGAGCAGCTGATCTTAAAAAAGGAGAGAAATCACAGATTTCCCTCCTGTGTTGACCTAAATTATTTAATGAATAAACTAAAAACTAATGTGCTTACAGCTATTATAGAACCGTGTGACTAAAACTACAGAATCACGGGTTTCAAAATTAGCAACAATTTATGTTGGTGGATTTTGTTATTTTGTTGAAAGCAGATAATCAAGGTTGGATTTACAGAAGAGCCCCACGGCCCATGTGTATATTTTGAGTTCAGTTATATGAATGCAGAAAATGCCTATTTGCACAAGTACATTCCACGAAGCGATGTTAAACACCTCAAGGCTTTGTTACCTAGTGCAAATTCAGACTACACACTTCCCAAATCTATGACAGTGAACAGATTTTAATTGAACGTTACTTGATTATTAACATAAGACCATCTTGCTCTTTGAAATAAAAGTTGGAAGACACCATACTGAAAACCGCTTTTGTGGGTGTGTTTCAACTGGTAACGAGAAAATATCTGGTATCTGATGTGACATTTTTTTAATCACCACAAATGGAGAAAATTCTACTTTCAGCACAGGCACCCACCATCACACTGTTGAAGAAAACCAGTAACACTGGAAATGGCTCACTGTACCATTTTTGAAAACATCTTATCCATAAATTTAATTAGCACTGCCAATGCCTTCAAAGAGGAATACTAACTGCAGCAACTTTTATTTTTTTTTAAGATGTATTTTTATTCATTTTAGAGAGGCGGAGCGGCAGCAAAGGGTGACAACCTCAAGCAGACTGCCCACTGAGCCTGAGGCCTGACTCGACTCCATCTCAGGACCCTGAGGTCATGACCTGAGCCAAAATCACCAGTCGGGACACTCAACCGACTGAGCCACCCAAGTGCCCCCAAACCCTCAGACTTCCAATACACTGAACAGCGTTTGGCCTCACTAGGCACGAACAGCTTTACCACGCTCGGCTCACCTCTGCTCTTTTCTCATTAGTCACAAGCAGCATATAACTCCACTGTACTACACTGTTTTCATGATCAAAATCAATCTCTCCATTTGTTAAATGAGAAATTCAAGTCTTATTGTCTAAAACTCCTTAAATGACAAGTTATTGCCACCTCAGAGCTTTGACTTAATACCTCATCAACCAACCAAAATGCCGTGAGACGTGTGTCCTCTCAGCACCAGGACCTGCCAGCCCACCAGCAGCACAACTGGCACCCGTTACGTCTTCATGTTACAAGACCAGTGCTGACTGCTTCCGGAACTCAATCACTTGAAGCCAAAATTATTTTAAGTTCCAACGTTTGAATGGAAATAGAATAGTAGCATTTATTTATTTATTGAGAGAGGGAGAGAGACTGAGTGTGATCAGGGGGAGGTGGAGAGGGAGGAGGAGAGAATCCACAAGCAGACTCCCTGCTGAGCAGGGAGCCCGACACAGTAGTCGATCCCAGGACCCTGAGATGGTGACCTGAGCTGAAACCAGGAGCCGGAAGCTGAGCCAACTGAGCCACCCAGGCCCCCTAGAGTGGTTATTAAATAAGGTGGTAAAGCAGATGACTCAGAGGTATTACTTTTTAAAATATATATTATCAAAGTAAAATAAAATTAAAAGATTCATAATCAAGATCCTATGAAACCCTATACTGAGAGAAACATTCAACAAGTTTCTTTTTCCTGTCAAGGACAACATAGATATCCAACGGTAGCACATGTAATATTACATTTGGTATCATTTTGTACATTTGTCTTTAAGGACTACAGTTTCAGAAAAATCGGTTCATGTAAAAAGCTTATATTCTTCAGATAAAGAAAAGTGGAAATCTGGATTCCATCAAGTCTTCAAATGTGTGGAAAGCCTGCCCCACAACACGCGCTGGGGGACTCATTCCTTGCCCTGCACTGCCCAGAAGTACTTACTGCCTAGTCTTTGCAGACATAGAGGAAGGCACTGTCTCTGTAGCCATGAAAATGACAGGAAGAACAGAACCAAGTACCTCTTCTAAGTAGCAAAACTAGCACAGATCTGAGACACTATGAAGCCTCGGAAAAATGTCAGATTTGAACTTCTGGTGAAACTTGTCATTGAGCTTCAACCTGCAAATGATTTTGTAAAATCAAGATGCAATGTATACGAGAACTTGGGGGAGGTTACAGAAAAATAAAGTATAGACTATCGAGGAATTTAAAAAGCATTCTGAGGCCTATGCAAATGTACAGTGCCGTGTGCTGGGGCATCAGCAAATATAAATTTGTTTGGCTAAAATATAGGAAAAGAAAAGTAGTTTTCAAATCTTATTGCAACATAGCAAACATGCTTCAATAAGTCATCTCACTAAATAAAAGCCTAACATGAATGTTTACCTAATGGCACACAAGTATAAAGACACTGAAAGCACAACAGAGAGTACTTTTCATGAGGAAAATAAAGATCCAGAGATTTCCATTTAACTGTAGGTTCACAGAAGGCACACATTTGCACCGTACCTGGTGTCTTTACCTGATCCCCAGGTTCGAACTCCACATCCACCCATGCTGTCTTCAGTTCTGATTGTTCTAGAGAAAGAAAGAATACTCCCTTAAACAGGAAAGTGGTCTCTAGGCAATCTCCAAATCAGAAAAGTTGGTCAGAAAAGCTGCCCCAGGATCAGCTCCCTCAGGAGTAAGAGCACACTATATAAAGTCAGCTAAATATTAACACAAAGCAAACAGATTCATATCATGCATTACCAAGACCATGAAGTGAAAACAGCAATTATAGAGAACTGACATTTTCTCATTCCCAGCATACCTCTCAAAATCTCGTTTCCCTCTCTGGTCAAAACCGTCGAAAGCTCTGTTCCCGGGGCCGCCTCTGCCTCGGCTTCGCATGGCCCCTCTTGGGCCTCCACGGCCTCTCAGTGGTCTGTCTCGATCAAACCGGTCAAGGGGTCTAGAAAGAGATGGATGTCATCAAAAGTGGTGAATTGGATGAAAGGGCTAAGAAGACTCTTCAGAAAAAAAATTCTAGGACATAATGGCTGTAATACACTGGAAAGAATGGTGGCTTGAATAATAAAGCAATAGTTAACTTTTACTGAATACTCCTACCTGAAGCATTTTCTAGCACTTCACATACAGTAATTAATTCTCAAACACAGAACTACAGCGTACAACTTTTGTCCACAGAGAAGGAAACAAGAGGCACAAAGGAGGTAGGTAACTTGCCCTCGGCCGTACAGCTGCTGGGTGAGGGAGCCAGCCGAGAGCAGCAGTCCTGGGCAGGTCTCACTGTGGAGGGCCATCCCTTTCTCTCTCTGGATCCGTTTCCTCATTTATAAAATGAGGTTAGATAAACTCTAAGACTCATTCCAGCTCATATTCAATAATTACATTAAATTTGGAATGTTCTGTATAACAGAAATAATTTAACTTCAAATTATGCCCCCTCCCAAATCTCCCTCTCCCAAACACAACCAGTGAGTGAATGACCTTTGGGGCTGAAAACATTAAGCTGCAACAACCTCAGTTCTACCCTCACAGCCCTACACAAACTCTCAAGGACAGCTGAAGCTCTCTGTTGTTAAAGCCAACAGCAACTTTTGGCTTTATATCATTTGACCCCTATTCATCATTCAACACCGCTGACCGTTAATTTTCCTCTGACCTCGCTGGCTTCTCTTTCCCTGCCTGTCCTTAAAAAAATTATTTTTGTAATAGGTCATACTGAAGCAGGGTACAAAATTCACAAGCTACTCCCCCGGCTCCTTAGCTACCCAATCCCACTTCTCACAGGTAGGCACATCCAGAGTCACATAAAGGGACCAGTTCTATACCTTGCCCCTTTCATTTCACTAGGCTTGGTGCTCCGCACACAGCTGTCTGCCTCGTTCTTTTTTTTTTGTACGATTTTAATTTATGTATTTGACACACAGAGAGAGATCACAAGTAGGCAGAGAGGCAGGCAGAGAGAGAGGGGGAAGCAGGCTCCCTCCTGAGCAAAGAGCCCGATGTGGGGCTTGATCCCAGGACCCTGAGATCATGACCTGAGCTAAAGGCAGAGGCTTAAACCCCTGAGCCACCCAGGCGCCCCATGTCTGCCTTGTTCTTCTGGATACCTGATTGTCCTTACGTGTACCTGCATTCCTGACTTCCTATTTCTAGCACACATTGTCCTCATCTCTATGCTATTGCTACGTGACCTTCATGTATGTTACCCTGTGTCTCTCACTGGGGTCTCTGATTCCAGGCCAAAAAGCCAGTTTCTTCCTGGACATACCCTCTGTCCATGCCCTGGCCCTGCAGATATAGGACCAACACTGACCCCTTGCTCCTCCTGTGGTACCTAACTCACAAAGTACCTAAGCCAAATACTAAAGTAAAGTACCAAAGTACCTAAGCCAAGAACCAGTTGTCTTCTACACTCTCCCCTTCTTCCCCTGCCACATCTGCTGGTGCCCAGGCCTGAGCACCTACGCACTGCTCCTCACACTCGTTTCTGGCCACATCTCTAGTCAGGGTCATTGTTTATGAGGACTCGAAGCTACTGCAGGAAAGACCATATCATTTTCATCATTACAACCTTACTTGAATAAGATAAATTATATTTTTTTAATTTGTCAAGTCTTTAAAAAACATTTAAAATCATGACCAACTACTTACTAAACTCTAGTGATACTTCTACCGAAACCAGAGGTATGTTCCAGTCTATTGCCGTGGCTGAAAATGTTCCATTAAAAAGCTACTATATGATAGTGGGTAAAAGGATTAAAAAATACAGAATCACCAATCATTAACTTCATGCAACTCTCTTACAAGAAACATCATCCTAAATAAATTCTCCAGGTTGGCTTTTCTGCCTCCCACCAAACCCACCCCTGACCAATACAAATTTTTTATTCTTTTTTTTAGATTTTAGAGAGAGAGAGAAAGAATGTGCACATGCGGCACCAAAGGGCAGAAAAAAAGGGAGAGAATTTGACAGACTCCCCACTGAGCATGAACCCACAGAGAGCTTGATCTCACCACCCTGAGATCATGACCTGAGCTGAAATCAAGAGTCAGCTGCTTAATGGACTGAGCCACCTAGGAGCCACAAAACAAAATTTTTAAACTGAAACTGTCATAAAATCAATTACATGTTCTGATAAATATGTGAGGTAGAGTTCTAAAACAACAAAATTAAAGTACCAATAAATTCCTAACAAGGCAGTTGGACGGAACCAAAAAAAAAACTACTTAAAATACTGAAAGGAAATGAAACACCAAAACATGCATGGAAAATAATGCCAACAGTCAAAATCAGGTCTAATATTACATGAAATCTAGATCAGATACCAACAAAATACAAAGTCATTTAAAAATATAATAGTGATTAAAACTGACCCTAAAATAGCACTGTGTGTTCTGGTTTATTTTAATCCCTTGAACCATTTTTTTCTTTACTCAACGGATTACCCCCACCCCTCTCCCCCATTATATTCTCAATTGCTTCTTTACAATCTCTTGATTATAAAATACATCCTCTTTCTGCTTGTGTTGGTAGCACATATACTAAAAGATGAAACAATAAAACATATCCTTATATCTTTTTTTTTTTAAAGGCTCATAAGCATTGAGAAATCCTATACTCTAGTTAGGAAGCTTTATTTGTGATGTACTCACAAGCCAAAGTAAGGACAGTAACATTTCAGCCAAGCACCCTGCTTTACATCCCTGTCATCCACTCTCTGACAACAATCTTCATAAGACATAAGTACCTATTTTATAGGTAAAGGGAATGAAGTTCATGGAGGGGAAAGTTGGTGGGGGGGTTGGTGTTCACTGGGTACAGAGTTTCACTCTGGGAAGATAAAAATACTCTGGAGAAGGATGGTGGTGATGGTTGAACAACAATGTGAACATACTTAATGCCCCTGCACGGCCTTACATTTGAAAGTGGTTAAAATGGGAAATGTTATGCTATGTATATTTTACCCCAAATTTTAAAAATGCTCCTTTATGAGGAGGAAAAACAAACAAACATCTGAGTAAGTGATTTCTTTCAGAACCGGAACTGACTTTAAATGACCAGCAGTAAACTTCAGGAAAAGCCAAAGAGTGGAAATGTATCCAGACAGAGGCAGACTAATTTCCTAATAGCCTATGTTCAAGGAGTTCACTTGAGTTCATTATTTGGAGCCTAAAGAAAAATTCCTACCGCATTAAAAAGAGTAGTGGCACTCCCAGGCCATATGCAAGCAACCTGGCTGATCTCTGCTCCTGGGCCACAGAGACAGCTACTGCCAGCATCACTATGACACTGCTCCTCTGTGAAAATATGTGCTCTGCCTCAGTGGAACAAAAATCCACGTGAGCTGGCTCTGACCAGAGTACCCATCACTGCAACTCTGGGTCTTTGTTTCCTCATTCGTAAATATGGAGGGGACCTAATTAGGTAAAGTCTGTTAAGATTATCAAGATTCTAGGGGTGTGGGGTAGCTCAGTCGATTAAGCATCCCAACTTTTGATTTCAGCTCAAATAATGATCTCGGTGTTGTGAGCTCGAGCCCTGAGTCTGGCTCTGCCGTGGGCGTGGAGCCTGCTTCAGATCCTTTTCTCCCTCTCTCTCTGCCCCTATCTTCTGTGCATGCATGTTGTCTCTCCTAAAAGAAAAGAAAAAAAAGATTATATAATTCCGTCCAATAAATATGTATAGGTATCATAGAAAATGCAAGGTGATACAATTTTTTACTATCAAATAAAATGAAAGTTCAATTTATTATATTCAAACCTAGAGAAAGAGCTATGAGAAACAGTCTTATGGATTGTTAATGATAGAGTAAATGGACAGGTTACCAGGATGGTGATTGGTCACTACATCAAAAGATCCCCCCTTTACCCCAATTTGTTTTCACACTACACGTACACATCCAAACTTGCACTAAAGCACAAACTGCATCCCAGGATACACGACACCCAGTTGAGGACCACTGCTTTATGGTTCCCACTTCTAGAACTGCCATCTAGGAAAGGTCCAACCCTAAGAGAATGATTACATTATACGGCATCCTAACAACACATCATAATAAAACCATAAAAAATGTTTACCAAACTTTATTAAGGACATGGAAAACACTTCTGGCATGTCAAGTGGGACTGAAAGAATATAAAGGACTCAGTACATACGTATTATCATCTTAATATTTAAGTATACCTAATATTTAAGTATTTAATATTAAGTATACTTAAGTATATAAGGAAAAAATTAGGCCAGTGTCAAAAGTAATCATCTTAGATGGTAAGATAAGTAGTTTTAATTTCCTTTATAATTGCATGCATTTTCTAAATTGTCAAATTTTATTATGATGGATCTTTATTAACAGGAGAGTACTTTTTAAGAAATTAAGGAAAATATCTTTTCTGATAGTACATAACATCAAAAATAATTTCAAATTTCCTTGAAGGTAAAAATTACCTACATATACCTAATGTAATACACTAAGGACAGGAGACATCACTTCTGTGGTATTCCTGCCAAAGTGCATAATATCATTTCATGGAGAAACACCACACAAATACAAATTCAAATTCTGGGCTGTCCTACAAAATAACTGGCCTACACTATTCCAAAATGTCAAAGTCATAAAAGATAAAGGAAGACTAAGGAGCTGTTCTACATCAGACTACTAAGGGCAATGTACAGTCTGGGACCGCATCCTGAACCAGGCATTTTTTTCTCTTTTGCTGAAAGGGCATCATTAGGACAACTGGAGAAATGTGAGTACTCTGTAGATTACATGATTTAGAGGATTAGGTAACAGAATTGTAGCAATGTTAATGAGTTTGATAACTGCACCATGATTTTAGGAAATACATTTGAAGTATTTAGGGATAAAGAGAATTTTGTACCTTACTCTTAACTGTCAAAGAAAAAAGGGGTGTGTATGTGTGTATGCGTGTGTGTAAAGGAAGGGAAGAAGGGGGTTTATGATAAAGCAAATGTTAACATTTGGGGAATCTGGGTGGGGGTAGATGGGAATTCTCTAAGCCTTGCAATTTTCTGTAAATCTGAAATTATTTTTAAAGAAAAAAGAAAAATCCCTCCATAATCCCATACCCTACCCTACCCCTACCCTTACATACACATATGATTTCACTTAATAGGCACTGTTTTGTGTTAACTTATACTCATCCTTTTTAAAGACTCATAGTTTTGCTACTTAATGCTGGAAACATGAGTTTGAGCTTTTGAGCTGTAATTTCCTTATTTCCACAGAATAAATCCCTGAAGTGAGGGGGAAAAAAAATATACATATACTTCCCCAAATAAGTAGTTCTGATCCAGAAGGCTTTTTGTAAGCAAGCAGACTATGGCCATTACACAGCAAAATTAAAGTAATCACCCAAAACATCAGAATTAAGCCTTTCTCTTCCCTCACCCCCAACATGGTGGCAGATACACCATCTTGATGTTCTAGGGAATAGATGTATGGAAGTCACCACCACTTCCACCACCGCCTCAGCACTCCCAGACTGAGCTACTCTGCTGGACTTTTGCCCTTTTCAGGGGGTGGGTGGTGGTAATTAGTGAACATGGTTTTACAAAGCCATGTCCTTTGGTTAAAACTTGTAGCCAGGATCCTAAATGGAATTAACAGTCAAGAGGTTGGAAGACTTTGGGAATAATGGCTCCCTCACATTAAACTATTGCCAGCTGATAGTGTCAACATACACTGTCCTAGTCTTCCTTAGCCTTTTTTTTTTTTTTTTTTTTACCTATTTTCCTTTAATTGTGATTCACAACTTGTTTAATCTAAACTCAGTGTCGTGCAAATTATTAAACAAAGTTTAGGCAGCAAGCAGTACCAAGCAGAAGACATGGGGAATGGCTGTGTACAGCAGGCACAGATAGCCTGCAAAGCTGCCCCATTACTCAGGAGTGGCGTCCAGCCACACCAGCCTGAGAGCACCTTCCAGTTCAGAGCCCTTTCTGGAGGAAGGTACAGGAGCCAGAAACTGGTGTTACACACTGAATCCGTTTTTCTTAGAATGTCATCCTGATAGCCAACTGACTTAACCACGGGACCAGGAACTCATTTAAATTTGTTAGTAGTCTAAATTAGTAATGTTAAATCAAAACCATAATCATATCCCTAGCCTAAATCGCAAAAGAAAATTTAACCAGTTTAACAGACTCCTGTGTAGTTGTTTACGGGACTGCTTTGTGTAGTTATCCATAAATAATTCATTTTTCACCATACAATCATTTCCCTCATGCATCACCTAAAGTAACTGTCAACTTCAGTTGGCAAAATATTTCCAGGACTGGCACCATGAAAAGGTTGCAAAGGCTACCAGTTCTCTTAAAATCCTCTGGCTCCCCCATCCTCCTGGCCGAGGTTGGCTGTACGTACTTTTCATCTGTGAACTTCTCAGGTGTAAAGTCCGCCTGTCTCTCGGTCTCATAGGGTCGATACTCCCTGTAGGATCTTCGCTCTGCTCGGTCAAGTGTCACCTCTGTCCCCCGGCTGTCATTCCATCCCTGTTGCTCCCCTCTTCTGGGAGCTCGCTTCTGGCCTGCCAGGGACAAATCAGAAGGGAGAGCTGGGACACCAGGTTCACGACAGCACATTTACAGGGAGTTTTAAATTCCACTCTTCTGGAAGTCAAAGTCATAGGAAAATCTGGGACGTTTGGAAACATTCAGAGAAGAAAAAATTTGAGGATACTGCCATGGCTTAGAGTCAACTACAACTGACCTTTGAGCAACACAGGTTTGAAGTGTGTGGGCCCACACGTGCATGGATTTTTTTTTTTTTTTTTAGATACAGTACGGTAGTGTCAATTGTCTTCTCTAGCTTAGCTGCTAATATATAACACATACACAAAATACACGCTAACTGACTGTTATTGGTAAGGCTATCAGTAGTAAAGGTTTTGGGAAGTCAAAAATTATATGTGGATTTTCAACTGCTTGGGTGGTTGGTGCCCCTAATCCCCACCATACTGCTCAAGGGTCAACAGTACTTGCTAATAAAACTTTTAAGATACTTATGTTCTCCTTCTCCTTCTCTTCTGTCCTAGGAAATATAAACTATACCAACTAACCTATAATTATCTCACAGAGTGTGACAGCTCTGGATATACACGTCTGGATATATACTAAATTAACTACTTTTGACAAGAGCAACTTTATTAAAACATGGTAGTTAAGCTCCACACAGAAAAATTAAAGGATAAACACTCTATTTCAGATTGTACTTTAGATAAACTATGGTTTATCATTGGCTACTAAGGTTTTCATTTCTAAATAGTTATAATTCTATTACCTTTTTCCTTTGAAAACAGATTTTCCTGCTCTCCTGCTCTTTGTTGGCTTTTATACGTTTATGATACTTTTCAATGAGGCCAAACTGCTATCTGCCAACTCATACAAGGACCAGTTGGCACTCAAAGAGACATCTCTCATTTGCAGAGAAGCTGCACTTAGCCAAGGCCACGAAGGGCTTCAATACCTCCCTCTTTCTCTCACTTTACACCTCTCTAGTTTTGTTGCTTTAAAAATTCTTAGATTCAAAAAACAAAAAATAAAAAAAATAAAAATCCTTAGATTCTATGTCTGAAGGCAACTAATACTTGGTAAACACACTGTGAAGAACTTTGTCACTTCTTCTT
>CM053615.1:23511946-23522600 GCA_028646535.1 Procyon lotor
CGTTCTGAGCTCATCATCTATACTTCCTACCCAATACAAAATACCTCACACAGAGTTATTTTTCCAAAGAGAGACATTTTTCTTTAATAGAATATGGGCGTTAGAGACCACAGTCTGAGCACTAGGGGTGCTCAGCTACTAGGTTCTTGATTGTTTCTAGGACATTTAAGTAGACAGAGCTAAGAAATACACACATACATACATACACACTTTTTAGATAAAATGTAATATGAGTTTGTTCATTATTTTCATTTGAAAGTTAGGACTACAAGTTTTTAGCGAAGCTTTCTTACATTTGTTTCTCTTTTACTTGCATACTGAAAATCCCAGGTGTCAGTAGCATCACTCATTTGCTACACATATAAGTAACAAACATTACCAAACTGTGTCCAATAATATTACTAAAAAGTTACATAGAAGGAAATAAGTAATGAAAGTCATATTAAAGACACTTGATTTTCTCTGAATGGTTATATCACCAACTTGATAAACATTAAGTTACTTTGATTAATTTTGCTTTCAAATTTTGGAGATTGAATTTTAATTTAAATCTATTTTTATAATTATAGAAAACACTGGTGTTTCCAAAGTTCAATCTGATAAAATATTACACTTTCCAACTAGCTTCTGTCTGTGTTCTTTCTCTGGCCTATATTATATTATAGTTTTTTAAAATAAAACCCATATGTATACATATGTATATATGTATGTATACTTTCTGCTATTAGAAAGTAGGGCAATGGAGCACCTGGGTGGCTCACTGGGTTAAAGCCTCTGCCTTCGGCTCGGGTCATGATCCCAGGGTCCTGGGATTGAGCGCCATGTCGGGCTCTCTGCTCAGCAGGAAGCCTGCTTCCCCCTTTCTCTCTGCCTGCCTCTCTGCCTACTTGTGATCTCTCTCTCTCTGTCAAAACAAATAAATAAATCTTTAAAAAAAAAAAAAAAAGAAAGAAAGAAAGTAGGGCATCCTTTTGAAACATTTCATGGGCCAAAATATTTCATAAAACAAAGTGATTACCACTAATTTATATTAAAAGTTTTTTGAACATTCCTAGACCCCAAAATTAACTGCTTGGGCTTTTCCAGTACTTTTGGACACACCTTGCTAACAGATGCACAATAGAAATTGAGATAAAGCATAGATGCTCACAGACACAATTCAAAGCTGTCAGCTTGATGCTGAGATAGACTGAGTGGAGTTCCCAGGGAATGAGCTTGCTGAGGCTGCTCTTGCTGCTCAGGATATACTCTGCCTCATAGCACAATAAAAGCTGAATACTATTTTTCACTTTTTTGGCATTTTTTCATTAAAGCAAAAGTCCTTTTTGGATTTCTTTGAGTTTGCAGAGACTGGTATTAATGTAGGCTTTTTGTAAAAGCTTAATGTGAACTTCCAGAAAGTGGGGGACAGCTGATACATTTGTATGTCTCACTGTTTCTTAGGTGAATGGTAATGTATGTTCCACTTTGCTTTTTTGTGAACATATCCAGGAGATGCTTTCCAGCAATATATAGAGATAGAGAGTCTTCATTCCTTTTTAAGCTTTTTAATATTCATGTTTATATCCACTATTTTTCTACCAAATTTCTCTCTAGATGAGTTTGGGTTGTTTCCAGTATTTTGCTATTATAGATTCTTAATGTCTTTTCATATTTTTGCATATGGTGGGATATATATAGTGGGATATTTTAATATTTAGCGTTTTTCTAACATTTTATCCTGAAAATTTTCCAACATTGCAAAGTTTAAAGAATTTTAGAGTAAACAGCTAGTCTACCACCTAAACTGATATAAAATTTGTTTATTGTGAAATGTATAAAAATAAGTGTACATACATCATTTTAACAAATGCATATACTTGTGGAACCCAAACTTCTCTATCAAGATACAGAATATTACCACCATGCCAGAAATTTCCCTCATGCTCCCTCAGAGGCAACCACTGCTTTCATGTTTTCTTCTACCATTTGCTTGATATTTTAGTTACTTTATAAATATGCCTGTTTTGGATGCTCTATGATTAGGTTTCTCTCCTGATTTCACCAATAGTTTTCATATTGTTAACCTATAACCTAGGACCATAAGTTACATTAGCCCTTCTTGTGAAGGTATTATGTATACATTTGATTGCCTTCCAACTCATCACCTAATTTTTTTTCTTTTAAACTTTATTGAGATAGATACCCATACTACTATAAAATTCAGCCATTTAAACTGTACAGTTTGGGTGCCTGGGTGGCTCAGTGTGTTAAAACCTCTGCCTTTGGCTCAGGTCATGATCTCAGGGTCCTGGGATCAAAGCTCGCATCGGGGTCTCTGCTCAGCGGGGAGCCTGCTTCCCCCTCTCTCTCTGCCTGCCTCTCTGCCTGCTTGTGGTCTCTGTCTGTCAAATAAATAAATAAAATCTTTTTAATAAATAAATAAATAAATAAATTGTACAGTTCAGTGGTTTGGGCTATATTATGTTATTAATTTTTTTTAATTGTGGTAAAACATATATAACATATAAATCACTGTTTTAACCATTTGTAAGTATACAGTTTAATTACATTAATTCCATTCACACTGTGTGCAACCATTGCCACCATCCATCTCCAGAACATTTCCGTCCTCACAAATATAAACATTGTATCCATGAAATAATAAACCCTCATTCCGCCCTCCCCTTAACCCCTGGTAACCTCTGTTCTTCTGTATCTCTATGAATTTGCCTATTCTAGGCACCTCATATATGTGGAATATGGTGTTTGTCCTTTTGGGTCTGGCTTATTTCACTTAGCATTTTGTTCTCAGATACATCCATGCCATAGGATGTATCAAGGCTTCATTTCTTTCTTTTTCATATATATATATGAAATTTTATATTTTAAATTATATATTTCAAAGATTTTTATTTATTGACAGAGAGAGAGATCACAACTAGGCAAAGAAGCAGCCAGAGAGAGAGGGGGAAGCAGGCTCCCCTCTGAGCAGAGAGCCCAATGTGGGGCTCGATCCCAGGACCCTGAGATCATGACCTGAGTTGAAGGCCGAGGTTTTAACTCACTGAGCCACCCAAGCGCCCCTTTCTTTTTCATATATTTTCTTTTTGGTGCTAAATGCACATAACATAAAATTTACAATTTTAAACATTTTACAGTGTACGACTAAGTGACATTTACTGCACTCACAGTGTTATGCAGCCATCACCATTATCTAGTTCCAGAACATTTTCGTCACCCTGTAATCATTAAGCAGGTGACCCCCAGTCCCTGGCGACCGCTAATCTGCTTTTTGTCTCTATGAATTTGCCTTTTCTGGATATTTCATGTAAATGGAATCGTAGGTAAACTTTTTGTGCTTGGTTTATTTTGTTTAGCATATGGTTTATTAGTATTGTAACATGTATCAATACTTTGTTTCTTCTTATAGCCAAATAATTTTCCATGGTATTAGATATACCAAATTTTGTCTGTTCATCAGTTGATGGACATCCAAGCTGTTTCCACTTTTTGGCGATTGTGAATGATGCTGCTATAAACAACATTATTGAATTGCCATTTGTGGCACCGTTTGTGTTTTCACGTGGATATATGTTGTCATTTCTCTTGGGTATACACCTAGGAGTGATATTGTTAGGTCAGATGGTAACTCTAGATTACATTTTTAAGGATTTGCCAGACTGTTTTCCTAAGTGGCCACACCATTTCATATTCTCAAATTCCAAGGTTCCAAGTTCTTCACATCCTCACCAGCACTTGTTAAATGTCTTTTTTTATCCTAATCATCCTGCTGAGTGTGGAGTGGGTATAAGTCATTGTCATTTTGATTTGCATTTCCCTGATGGCTAATGCTATTGAGCATCTTATTGGCTATTTGTAGATGTTCTTTGGGAAAATGTCTATTCAGAACCTTGCCTATTTTTCAGTTGGGTTATTTCTCTTCATTGAGTTTTAAAAGTCCTTTTTGTATTCAAGATGTAAGTCCCTTATCAGATAGATGATTTTCAAATATTTTCTACCATTCCATGGGTTGTCTTTTCACTGTCTTAATGGTGTCCTTTGCAGCACAAAAGTTTTCAGAAGTTTTGGTGATATCCAGTTAATCTACTTTCTCTTTTGTTGTGTACACTTCTGGTGTCACCACTGCCTAATCTAAGGTTGTGGAGATTCATGCCTGTGTTATCTTCTAGGGGGTTTATATGTCTCGTATATTTATGGTATGAGGTAGGGGTCCAACTTGCTTCTTTTGCATGTGGATATCCTGTTTACTCAGCACCATTTGTTGAAAAGACTAGTCTTTCTCCTTTGAATTGTTTTTGCCACCTGCTTGAAAAAAAATCAGTTTATCGTAAATGTGAGGATTTATTTCTAGGCTCTGAATTCTAGTCCATTGATCTATGGATCTGTCTTCTGTTTTCTTTTAAAATCTCATTAATTTAAAGAGGATATTTACAAAACTATGTATTTGTAAAACTCACTGTTTTAAAACTCTTCATGGTTGCCTATATTTGTTTTGATATAACAGCTTCTCCCTTTTCTTCTGCAGTTATCTCATTTTGTGTGTAATACCATCTGGGAAGGGACTGCGGGGAGGTGAAGTGTAATGTTAATGGGATGGTGATGTTCCCATTTTTCAAAGACAGTTTTGAAACAGACAGGAAGTGGGGTGCCTGGCTGGCTCAGTCGGTGGGCCGTGTGGCTCCAGATCTCAGGCATGTGAGCGGGAGTACCACATTGGCATAGAGATTATAAAAAAAAAAAAAAGAAAGGAAAAAAACAGGAATTACTTTCAGCTGGCAGTGATGGCATAAAATGATTAAAATAAGGAAGCTTTACTGTTCAGATTGTCTTACCTTACATAAATTTGAGATTCGGGTTCATGAAGGTCTGCTAAACTAATAGTAACGACTTGGTATTTGAGAAAACAGACATTTTAGACCCATCAAGAACTTCTGCTTCTTCATAGAGTTCCTGAGTTGGAGATAGAAGAGGAAACTCAAGTTCAAGAGATGACCCTCGATGAGTGGAAAAACCTTCAAGAACAGACCAGACCAAAGCCTGAATTTAACATCCGGAAACCTGAGTCTACTGTCCCTTCCAAAGCGGTGGTGATACACAAGTCCAAGTATAGAGATGATGTAAGCATGACATTTTCTCCTCTAGAGGTGATCTTCTAGATTACCTTACTAGAAACCAAATGAACCCTTTCCACTTCTAGAGTGAAAATGGGACCTTAGGTAGTTGGCATTCTAGTTTCTACCTAGGAGTAATCAGATACAATGTGTGCCTAATTTTATTTGTATCTCCATCTGTATTGTTCATAAAGAGTTGAAATGTGGCCTATTGACACTTCATACAAGGCAGTTACGGTGACAGTGCATTTTCTGGTCAACCCAGAGCTGTACTTTGACTGTGCAAATACTGTGTGTTAATGGCATTTCATTTTTGTCTCAAAAGAGAGGTACAGTGTTTCATGAACAATGCCATTTCAAAGGATAACTCCTCCGCATTTCATGATAGAGTAGTTTCAGCTCAAGTCTGCATAAGGGCATTAAGTGGGAGTGGTTGATCATTTGAAACCGGCTGGAGTTCTGTGCTCTGTTCATTGCAGCAGTTCCACTCCCTTGGCCTAACTGCTGACACTGCGGGGAGGTTCTCCCCCTGAGAGCCAGGCAGCGCAGTCAGGATCGTTCACTGCGTTCTTCCCTCTTGTCGGGGCCTTATTTGTCATAGTTTGTGTTCAGCCCTTTTTTGGAGGCCTCAGCTTTGGAAAGATCTTCTGCATAGATTGTTGGGATGGTCAGCGCATCATTTAATCACATTCCATTTACCTTCCTGAACGTAAGGGTCCCCTGAAGTATTCTCATTTTAAATTTAGAATTCCCATCATTCCACTGCAGCTCTTCATCTTGATACACGACCCTGTGTCAATTATGGCGGCGAACAAACTTCTTTTCTGCTGGATACCATTCACTGATTTAGCGTTTGAAACTTGGTAATTCTGTGCTATGTGGCTTTGTGTTTCTATTTATGCTTTGACTAGTTATATTCTGTGAGTGAATGCTTTCATTAGAGGGTCATTCATGATACAGGATCCCCTCCCACCTCCTGTTTTGGTGAGTCCGATTTCTTAGATGCCTGATTAGGAAGTTTTGAGCTGTCACCCTAGAAGTGGATTTTTTTTTTTTAAGATTCTATTTATTTATTTGAGAGAGAGAATGAGAGAAAGTATGAGAGGGGAGATGTCAGAGGGAGAAGCAGCAGGGAGCCTAATGCAGGACTCAATCCTGGGACTCAACCCTGGGACTCCATCCTGCGACTCCAGGATTATGACGCCAGCTGAAGGCAGTCGCTTAACCAACTAAGCCACCCAGGTGCCCCTAGAAGTGGTTTTTTGTATACTGGCAGCCCAGAGGCCAGAGTCTTATTTTATTCTCTTGGAAATCTCCATGAGATTATTGCTACAGGTCCATCAGCTAGCTGGGTTGGCTCTTTTCCAATTCACTTTTGTTCTTTTTGGTTCTGTGGCATCATAAATAAAGCTGTGCCTCAAACCAATGTGTTGTCAGGATGTGGAATGGGCAGTTGACATGTCAGGTGAAAATAGAAGCTGTTTGTCCTGCATCCGCACCAGATTCACCCTCCCTGGCTCCAGGGAGAGGTCCGGAACATCTGAAGCAGCCTCGCCTCAGTAAAGCACACGTCTTTGATCCTTGTTAATCTCAGGGCACTGAAGGTTTTAGCCAGCAAGTGTTCTGAAAGCGACAAAAGCCAAATCGTGGGGTCACAAGTTTACTTTGTGCTGGGCACCCTAAGAGACAGAGAGCACTGCAGTGATCCTGCCTGTTTGCCAAGTCCAGACCAACAGCAGCCTGCGAACTGAGCGGGGCCTTTGCTCAGCACGGCGATGAGGCAGCACCGCCTCCTGCATCTGGCCGCCCAGGCCCCAGAGCCCGCGGTTTTCTACAGCATGTGCTGGGCAGTTATTTTGCCTCTTGCTGTTTTTTTGTATCAGCCCTTTTTACCAGAGTGCCAGCTCTCCTGAATTGTTCTTTCTTTCACCTTTCTAGTTTCAACAGTCGGTTTACCTAAGGTCTCTGCTTTATTTTAACGTGCAGCTTTGAAGGCAATCCATGGGTTAGACATGAAATCGGTAATGAACATGTGGCCAGAAGGGCTTGATACGTTCAGGGAAACTTGATTCCATTTCCTGGACAAGTTGTAGTCCTGTTTAGCACTATAGCACTTGGGAGATTTCTCATCTAAGACCTTTGGCATATTTCCTGTAGATTTATGTTTTACTCAAAAGGGAGAGGTTTTCTCTCTCATTAGGAATTGAAGCCAAATCAAATTTGGAACAAGTTATATTTAATAGAGTCTTCTTTTAACAAGACACAGAAGTTATTTGACCTCTTAAAATGTCATTTCTCAAAGTATTTTGACCAAAATCATTCTTAAAAAGCAGCTTGAGTTCCTTCTGCAGCTTCGGTGGCAATCCTCAGATAACCGTACTCTGTTGTTTTACTATTTCCCTATATTTTGAGTCAGAATTGTTTATTGTAAATCATGCAGTTTTTAACATATGGTATTTGTACAGTCAGCACCCACACTGAAAGGAGTTTTTCCATCAAGTTCTATTCTAGGAAGGTGATATTTCCTTATTTATCGAAGTAGCATTTGTGAACAAACAAAAGACAGAAATTAAGACTTTTTTAATCTCAACGAAATACATTTAGACGCGAAACATTTGTATCGATTGCTGTTAGGCACGTCAGATCTTACATCTTAACCTGCCAAACTGATAGAAACTTGGTCCCACTTGAAGTAATAGTGACTTCAGAGATGTTTGGATGAAGACCATGAGTATGAGAACATGTGGCTGGGAAATGGGCAGATCCCTGCTGTGCTGGAACCAGAGGACCAGGGTCCCGCCTCTGCCTATCCCTTGCACTCCAGTGCCGAGGACACATGGCGGGGGGAGCGGGCACTGTCCCACCAAGACACCACATCTGCTCCCTGGCAGCATGGCTCTGGGACTCTAGGCTGAGTGAGTGTCCATGGAGACGTGTGTGTGTGTCTGTGTCTGTGTCTGTGTCTGTGTGATGCTGAGATGCTCTGTTTCAGATGGTAAAGGATGACTATGAAGATGATGCCCACGTTTTCCGGAAAGCAGCCAATGACATCACATCCCAGCTGGAGATTAATTTCGGTAACCTCCCTCGTCCTGGGCGTGGAGCCAGAGGTGGCACGCGGGGAGGCCGGGGAAGGATCAGAAGGTCAGAGAACTATGGACCCAGAGCAGAAGTGGTGGTGAGTGTTTGTATTCCAGGTCCTGGGTGGTTTTCTACAGGCAGTGAGGGGATGAGGATGCCCTGGGCTGGGCAGCTGGGAACGCCGTCAGGGTCTGCTGTCCATCCCTGTCTCGTGTGGGTCTGACATCGAGGCATTTGGAGCAATGATGGTAACAGCGCAGACATAGTTGGTACAGACCATTTAGTAGCCCTGGCCTCCACGGTCCCCAGGAAGAGCCACCATCTGCCATGAACAGAGAAAAACTCAACTCGTCTGCATCAGACAAGGTCCCTGGGCTTGGGATCCAGTCAGATCGCCTGATGGTTACTAACCGTGATCTGATTGTATGCCCTGTGCCCTTATGGTGCTTTCAGGACAGGCAGAACCTTCCCTAAGGCTTCAAGGCCTCCTTGTGACCTCCCCGGCTTGCTGTCTCACCTCAAACCATTCTTTCCCGCTTCTCAGCCAACACCCCTACCTCTAGTTCTTCAGACAAGCATGTTCCTGACCCCCAGGGCCTTTGCACCTGCTAGTCCTTCTCCTTCCCCTTTGCCTGCTCACCTAGAGTCATAGACCCTCTGACCTCATCCCCTCTGGGCACATTTCCTTCCAGACCAGGTCAGAGTCCTTGAGCAAAGAACTTTATTTTTCTTTGAAGCATTATCTTCATTTGTAACTGTATTCTTACCAGTGTGATTATTGATCAGTGTCTGCTGTGTCTACATAGATGACAGAAACCATGTCTGCTCTTGCTCACTATTGGTTTCCCCTGGGCCTAGCACAGTGTAAGTGTGTAGTAGGTGCTTCATAAATGTTTTCAGAACAAATCTCTTCCAGTTCAGACCTGCCCTCAGGCCCCTGCCCCTTCACCATCAAGGTGCTCTGTTTGGGGATCTGTATTCTCTTTACTGCTTCACTAAGGCTTATCTCTGGAAGAACCTTCTCTTCTAGAAACCCCTTCCTGACCGTGGTGTGCGCTGTGCCACCAGATTGCAGTGGGTGCCCCTCCTGGGGGCCATTCATTGGCCATCTGTTGACTGAAATTACCACACTATGACTTCCTCAGGGCTTCTCCCCTGACCTCAGGGGCCCCCAGGCAAGCAGGAACTGTCTCTAATCAACCTTTTATCTCCATGTAGTAAACATTCTATATCATGTTTATTGGATGAAGGAAGTGCCTGATACAAAAAGGGTTACTCAGTAAGGGTTTGTGGGAGAAAGGGAGGGGAGGCGGGCACTGCTGGCCATCTTGCAAGGGGGACAGGAGCGAGTCCGAAAAGGGAGAGGCACCCTTCCATGTCTCCCACTCTGCGTCTCCTGTTTGTACTGGGGCCTGCCTCTCCCCAGAGTGTTTGGGCCGTACCCCCCGTTAGCACCTCCCCGGGGTGAGAACAAGGCACATATTTCTAGAGGACTCTGCCCTAGTGGGAATGGGTACAAGTGACTGTTGGTTTCAAAACATTTCTTTTCTTCTTTAGACACAAGACGTTGCTCCCAACCCGGATGACCCTGAGGACTTTCCTGCTCTGGCTTGAGCGAGCCCTATTTCCCTAGCAACCTCAAACAGCGTTGGCGTACCTATGAAGAGACTTTTCTTGCTGTGGGGAAGAGAGTCAGACTCTAAGAACAATAGATGTTGCTTTTTCCCGTGTAGTGTGAATTCGTTGCACTTTTTTGGCCTGGGGGCTGTGGGACAGGGATTCCTGCCGACACAGAGCAGCAGGTCCAGTCAGGGGGTTAGTCTGGCACTTTCCCAAGAAGGTGGAGAATGGCGATTATTTTTTTATTTATGGAATTCCAAATGAAGTTCAGAAATAATGTTTAAAATGTATATATAGAGATTGTATTGAATCCTCCACAAAAACAGGGAGAGTAAAGATGTAAAATAGAATCTACTGAGACTACTTCCTAAGTTGTACAGCACTGGAAGGCTGTGTTCCTTTAGCATTAGAGGAAATACGCATAACTTGGACCATTAACTTCAAGCAGTCACAGCCTACTTTTCAGAGATGGAGGAATTAAAATACAGCTGTATTTACTGTTTACTTGTAAATGTTACACTCTCCTGGAATTTCCTGAGTTCTGGTTTTCATTTAACTAATAATCTTAAGCAGGTAGTGTGTATATAGCCACTGGCTACTGCTCTGTAGAGAGATTAGGAAAAGTATTGTTTTTTTAATGGTGATTTAACTACCTCGTGGTTTCTGTGTGTATGTACACACACATACACACCTGCTTCGTATAAATGTGCATATTTAGGGTTTGGGTGGTTTTCAGGATGAGTATTAAGCATATGATTTTTAAAATCATGTTATTTAACCCATCAGTCAAGTGAAAGGGGTCCAGGCAAAAGAGTGCTGCAACTCACCACCATATCCTT
>CM053615.1:23523100-23567474 GCA_028646535.1 Procyon lotor
GTGATTTAACTACCTCGTGGTTTCTGTGTGTATGTACACACACATACACACCTGCTTCGTATAAATGTGCATATTTAGGGTTTGGGTGGTTTTCAGGATGAGTATTAAGCATATGATTTTTAAAATCATGTTATTTAACCCATCAGTCAAGTGAAAGGGGTCCAGGCAAAAGAGTGCTGCAACTCACCACCATATCCTTTTCTCCCTCGAAACTAGTATCTGAATTCAGCGCCCCTGTACAGATGCCCTCCGTCCTTGTCCCGGCAAGACTTGTAAATAACCAGTATTTATTGAACACTGTGTGCGGTTTTCTCACTCAGCCCTTAACACCAGTTTGAGTTCCTATTTCTTGCCTGTGGTGAAAGTTTGGGCTGAGGGGCCACCTCTGAGGTTCAGCCCGCCCCTCAGGGGGAGCCCTGCAGGAGTGGCCGCGCCCGGGGTGCGGACTGGGGCTGAGGCAGCTGCGACCGCTGCGGGCAGCTGGGGTGATGCTCTCCCCCTCGTGCCGCAGAAACTCAGGATAACGTGGGCCTGTCATCACCAGTTGACGTGCTCGTGTTGGAATCTGAACCCGGTCCCAGGATCTGTGCTTCCCCCGCTTTGCTGTGCTGTTTCAGACGGCTCTGAACTTGAACCCAAGGGTAAATAAAGGTTGGTATTCCCTCCTCACTGTGTATAGAAAGCTGAATCCTTCTGGTCACTCCCAGGTCAAGGGAAAAGAATGTGGAAACAGACCCAGCAGAAGGAATCAGGTGAACCGCCTGCCCCGACCACGTGATGGCCGGTACGGGACCTTTGCTGTGGGTGCTGCCTACCCTTGGTCTCATTATTAAATTAGTATCTGAATACTAAGATCAAGTAACTGATTGTTTTATTCCCTCTGCCTGTTAAGGACACAATGAGTGGGACTGCCCTGAACGAAGTCAAGTCTCAATCGAGTGAATGGCAGTTTCTGCCATAATGATCGGCTGGGACAGCGTGAGGCTGTGTCATTCCTCGGCAGGGTTAATGCTGTCACCTGAAGTCATTCTGCCTGCCTGCCTTGGCTCTGAAGATTGGCAAAACAAAATCCTCTAGTGTTGTAAATAATGCCCGAAAAGCCTATAGCACTAGATTTAATACTGTATTTGCAAACACCACATCCTTCCCAGGCATACTGAATACTCCCTGGCAGGGAGCGGTCTTGGGTCCTGTGGTTGGGGTAGTTTTGGGGGACCGGGTATAGTTTCTGAGCCTGTAGAGGACTGCTCAGTGGGGCAGGGTGATGGTGGGTTTGGGTCATGTGGTTGTCCAAAGTGCCCCAGAGAAGAGAGAGCAGCAGCAAAGAGCAAGGGAAATCCCTAACATGTTGGATGGAAAAATCAGGGTAGGCAGGAGGACTGTGTTCAGACCTATAAACAAAGGCCTTCCTGATCAAAATTCCCCTACCACATTCCTTTGGGCTGCTCGAGTGTAGACGTACCATGAGACAGGTCACGTTTCTAGTTAGTAACTTAACACAGCAAGTTAACCCCACAAAAGAAAACTAGTCAGGCCCCAAGACTCTTGGAAGGCAGAGGTCAGGTATGTTTGAATTCCAAAGTCAGGTGTGCCAGCCCCAAGCCCGACTTGGAGAAGCTCACAGTCGGAGCCCAGGCAGCCCGACAGTCTGACAGTCCTGACAGTCGACAGACGCTGAAGATGGGGTGGAGGGAGTAGGCCCAGGGGCTGGAGCTGGGGGAGCGTCACAGAGTGGTGCGACCCCTGAAGGTAGCAGGGGCCGGTAACCAGCCTCCATGGGAATGAAAACCCAAGCTGCTCCTCTGACGAGGTCCAGGGGAAGACAGACTCACTAGAGGCTGCTGGGCCAAGAATTTGCCTCGGGAGTTAAAATCATGCAGTGGATGGTTAAATAAGGAAGTAATACATCTTTAGCCAAATGCTGATGCGCATTTGATGTTTTCATCCCATGTGAGGCCATAAGGGTCACTAGTTCAGGGCTTCTCTCTTCACTAGCTCCTCCAGGCCACTGTGTTTCTTCTGGAACCATACCCTGTGGTGTTGGAAAGTCCTTTGGAGCTGTTGGACCTGGGTCTCAGAAGCGGGGAAAGGCCGGCCCTCAAAAACGGGAACTGACCTCTCCTGAGCTATTCGGGAAAGAGCCACACTGCCAACAGCAGGTGGGGCTGCCCTCCCCCTCAACATGGTGTTCCCCAGCTGGATGGGACCCTGAGAAAAGCTCTGCCCATTTCCTTTCACTGCCACTGTCTCACCCTCCGCCTCCACAAGGGTCACGGTCTGTTGAAACCGAGGTCAGGGATCCGCCCTCCTCTCTGGATCCTCGGGCACCGCCCTGAAGTACTGCATGAGACACAGCCCACGTGTGTGCGGCTTTGCCCGGCTCCATCCCAGAGGGGTCTGTGTTTATGTGGTAAAGGGAATGAGGAAGGATAAAAAGCAGGTATTCTAAAAACAACTTTATTGTAGGGGGGGTGCCTGGGTGGCTCAGTCAGTATAGCATGCGACTCGATCTTGGGCTTGTGAGTTTGAGACCCATGTCGGGTGTGGAGATTACTTAAAATCTTAGAAAAAGTATTGTAAAACAATACAGATAAAAGTGCAAAACTTCCTTGTAAGCACCACCTACGTAAAGAAATGGATTTTCCCAAGAGCCTGTCCGTGTGCCTCTGCCAATCACGGCCTCCCCTCCCTCTGAAATGAGCCACTACCCTGACTTAGTCCCAAGGGTCACCCCCAACATTAAGGCTTTGTGCTTGGAGTTTTATATATCTGTAGGATCCCCCTCCTGCCCTTGCTGCAGAACCCCTGACCTGAGGAAACAGGGTGCTCTGTGCTTATAATTGTTTCGTACTTCCCAGGCAGGGAACAGGGGAAGGATGTGTCTTCTCGGTCCCTAACTACTACTTGGGCAGGCATGGGATGAGGGGGTGAGGCGGAAGCAGGATTCACTCCTCAAGCCTAGCGTTCCTTCCACACTCCAGAAATTTCCACTTCAGTAAATAGTCTCTAGGGCAAAGCTGCTAGGAGATGGACGGGGACAGGCCAGAGGACATGTTCCTCAGCAGGGGACCAATGCAGCCATACCATGTGCTATGTGAGGCCGTGTTTAGCCCCTCCCCAGGGAGAGGCGAGAGCCAGAGCAAGCAACATGGCGACTGCACACAGTGGCCTAATATAAGTAAGTTCCTCTCAACACATTCTCCTGAAAACATGATGTGATTAGAAGTGTTCCTGGAAAGCTTTATCAGGTCTCCTTGCACAGGTGAAGATGGCAAGATTGGAGAGGCCATGAGATTAGGTTCAAGGTCACCAGTGAGGCACTGGAGGAAATGAACAAAAGCTTGGCTGTCCAGGGGACCTCACGGAGCCTAAAGGGTCCAACAGCTCCTGAGAGCTCCGCTGGGCCCAGGCTGCTTCTGTCCACCTCCCAGTGCTCCAGAAAGCTTTTTCCTCGGCCACAAGGTTTCCTGTGATTCAGTGTGATGCCGGATTTCCCCAGCCAAGCCATGCCTTCTAAGCCTTGTGACGTTGCAAAAACGTGGCCCCATTTCAGAGGCCGCCTTGGGAGCACAAAGTCATCTGGAAGTGGGAACACCTGTCGCGTGAGACCAGAGTGGTGTCCAGGTGCACCTACGTCTCTCTGGAGCTCCCATGGTTCTCTAATGTTCTCCGTGAGGCAGGAACCTTCCTCGAGAATAGCCATCCCGCCAGGGGCACTGAGAACACATCCCGTGTGTGTGCCGGCCAGCCCCAGGGGAGCTCGCTCCCACCGACGATACACCCACACAACCACATCAGTGGCCCTGGTCTGCACTTATCCTGTCTAGACACTGGCAGCAGCTGGGCCACAGGGAGGAAACTCATGTACTTGAGGCAAGGCCTACATTCTCAGCAATGCCAAGTGGTCAGCCCCCGTGTGCTGCGTGGTGCGGGAAAGTGAGCCGGGAGCAAGCGGAGCCGTGGGAGCAGCCTTCAGGAAGACGGAAAGCAGGCTAGGTGGAAGGGAAGCAGGAGGAACATGGAGGCTGCTCAGCCCAGTGAGGGAAGTGGTGACTGGGACCTGTGAGCCAGGGTGGTAAGGCCCCCCTCGGAGACTTCTACCAAGGATCTGCAAGATGCTCAGAGTGGGGCCTCGGAGGGACTGGTGCCCAGGGTCGTGCTGCATCTGTACGAGCAGCGCTCCTGGAGCCGGAGGGTGCCCAGTCAGGGAGGCCACACGGGGCCAATCTATGAACTCTTCAAAACTTCTGTGGTAACCTTTCTGGGGGGACAGAATGGCTTCCAACAGATAAGTCACTGGGGCTCCTAATATAAGAAAGTTCCAAGAAACACTATTTACTGGGGGATTGGGATTGACCTGCCCCCAGAGAGGGTGTCAGCCTGGCCCCTTCCCATCCTGGGCACCCATCCGGGTCACCCACTGGTAGGCCCAGCTGTAGCCTCGGCCTAAAACCTTGAGGTCCTGTGGAGGAAGAAGACACATGCTCTTGCCGAGGCTGAGGGACACGCTTGAGGAAACAGGCTTAAATTGCAGCTGGAGAGAATTTCCGCTGGTGAGCACTGTGCCGTCCAGGAGAGAGCCTCTTGGGAGGTCTAGTCCTCACGGATCCCAAGCCAGATTAAAAGCCGGTCTAGAAAGGTTACAGCCCGAGACAGCCAACTATCACTGGAAAAGGGAGAAAATGGACTGCGTTGTATTCATGACACCCAAAACTCTCTTATGGGTCACTGGGTGTGGCAAGGACCAGCTGAATGCGCCAGCTAGAGAAGAGACTCCCCAGAGCATGCCCGGAACGCTCTGGTTAACTGCAAGGCAAACTGGGCTTGGCCAGAGCAGAACCACCCTGAACAAGAGGGGTCCCGGGCCGCGATCAAGGCCCTGCCCTGCCCTGCCCTGCGAGCCCAGCCCCTGGCCGGCCTGCACTGCTTCTGCACAGTGTCCGGCTCGGTCATGACAGACCCCTCACTCTCGGAGACGGAGATGGTCTCTTGGTGGCGGCCACACAGCGGGGCTAAGCCAGGGCCAAGCAGGAAGGCAGTTCGCTCACCGTCTCAAGAGCCCCCTGGTCTCACAAATCCTCACAAGCCCCATTCCTGAGGACCGAGCCCCCTGCTGCCTCCTTGCGAAGTGAACCCTTTCCTCCAGCCCCTTCTTCTGCCCACTGGGGCTTGGGCCAGAGCAGAACAGGGAGACAACATTCACTTCCAAAAGGCCCCAAGAGCAGCCGCTCCTGATTCCATGACACTGCCAGGGAAGCTGCTCCCGACTGGGGGTGGGGGGGGTGGGGGGACAGCACTGCCTCCTGAAGGTCGCTGAAAATGTGTGGGGGTGTCTGGCTTATCCAGTGGCTGGACTATGACTGGCATTTCGTGGGTGGGGATGCCAGACTGGCTGTGTTCTCTGGAGAGTCCTACGCAAGAACTGTCCCGCCTGAAAAGTCATCTTGTTTTATATGAAGAAACACACCCATGAGAAGAAACCATTGTCTTTCTCCAATAAGAAGAATGCACAAACCATACTACCTCCTCCACTCTTTTCCCCACCCAAAGCCTCTCCCTGTTTAAAAACAGGACACAGGGCCAGCTTCAGAATCCCAGGGGCATGGGCCGGTCCCTGGTGATGGCCTGCCGGGCAAGAGGCCTCCTTACCTGGGCATTTCAGAGTGGATGGAGCACCTGTCATCCAGAAGCATGTCAAAGCCATGCCGACTTGCTAGCAAAGAGATGAGACACAGTTAGAGAGACAAGGCCAGGCTGCAGGGGAGGCTCTGCCTTCCTACAGGGGCTGGGCCAGCACCCCTGGTGAAGAGGCGAGGGGTGTCCAGGGTGGCCCTCGGAAGGGTTTGCCCGGAGTCCATTTGTTCCCCCCAATAAGCTGAGAAAAATAGTGAGGCTGTGATAGACACACGCTGTGCCAACTACTTGGAAGACAAAAGGCTCCAAATCCCAGGAATGGGGCAGTTACAAGTTTGGACCTGATAGAGCAGGGAGTAATGGTGACCGGTGACCTGCTCTTCATTAGCGACCTCAGCAGGGCCCTGCCAGCTACTGCTAAGGGAGGGAACAGAGGGGACTCTCCACTGTCCCAGACCTTTAGGAGAGCATTAAGGCAATGTTACTTATTTTTTTTTAACTAAATACAATATATTTATGGCTCTTGGTGTGTGCCAGGCACTTGTTCTAATTAACAAATATCAACTAGTTTAATCCTAATACAACCGTCATCCTGGCCCAGATGACGGAGCTAATAGGCAGCAAAGGTTTGCACCCAGCCTGGGTCCAGAATCTACGGTCTGAACAATTACACCAAGCTGCTTTTTGACAGAGCGTACGTGAACAAAAGCTTTAAATTACTGCACATTCTCGACCCAGTAGAGATGCCTTTTGTAAGAATTTATTCTAAGGAAGTAAGCAGCAGCACCACTGGGGAAGAACCCACAGACGAGCTCGTACACGGGCCCTGCACTAGTGCTGCGGGCAGCGACCCCCGTGGCGGCCACGGGGAGATGGACTGCTGACGTGGGGCGCTCCACATCACGTTCGTAGGGAACACCCCCCCGGCCCTGCCTTCCCAAGCTCTAGCACCCCACTCAGACACACGGGGGGGAGAGAAAGGAAGCAGTCAATGGATGGGACACTGGGTGCCTGGCACTAGGACTGTGATAAGGCACCAAAAATACCAGAGGTGGAGCAATCAGAATTGATTAGTCTTTCGTTACCTAAGTATCTACAGAAAATCAGCATATATATATATGGAAAAAATTAACTTATTTAAAGCCATGTGCCAGCACTGTTTTGCTTTGCATGGATTATCTCATTTAACTCGCATCCTAATGAAGATAGGAATTGCCTTTCTTCCCATTTTACTTAACAGAAGAGGTTTAGCAGACCACCCGTGTGATATGTGCCACCAGACAGTGTTGCCGACAACAGAGGACAGTGAGAACCTACAGGGCCAGGGTCTCCAGGGCTCATCGCCCACACTGCACGGCCCTGGAAGATGGGGCTTGGGGTTTCACCATGAGTCTTCCGCACTAGGTCGCGTGCCCTCCTGCTGACCAGCTGGAGCTTGGGTGGGTTGGGCAGGGGGCCAAGCTGCCCGAAGTACGACAGTGCTGTGAAGGGGGCCAGGCATGGCCCCCTGCCCATCACCCAAGCTCCAGCTGGTCAGCCGGAGGGCACGCGACCTAGTGCCGGCCTCAGAGCCAACCACGGAGGGGCAGGCAGACACTGCAGGCTTTCGACAGAGGACAGGGCCTGTGAACTACGCTCCAGGGGTGGCAGTGTCTGGTGGAAGTTTGGATGCGGGGAGAAGGCAGGTCCTTGTGGTTTGTACTTTGAAAACCTGTATCCTAGCATGAATCAAATTTGAGTTCTTTCGGGAATGGGACAGCACTCCTAACAGAACAAGCTTCTCTGTCCCAGACACAATGTCTGCGTGATGCTGCACGCGTGAGGTCCTTGGGGTCCAGGGCATCAAGAGGCGGTCAGAGGGGAGGCAGAAGGCCTTGTGATGGCATCCAGGCTTGGACATCAGACTGTGGGCACCTTGGCACTGGTCCTGCCCCTCGCTTAGCTCTTTAATCCTGACCTTGGCAGATCAAGGGAGGAGAGTACAGTCTACAACGCACAAGATGCCAAGGGCCTGATTTTTGTCTTATCCTCAGTAATTTCTCCAAACCTTTGCATACCTTGAGCTAGTGGTGGGTGTGTCTAGAAGGCTTCATAACAGGAGCCCCTCACTATCTTGTCTTATGGAAGGTGTATCCACCAAGTTCTCACACTGAAGCCCTAACCTCTAATGCCTCAGAATGTGACTGTACTTAGAGATGGGCCTTTTAAGAGGTAATTAGCTAAAATGAGCCCATGAGGATGGACCCTACTGCAATCTGACTGGTGTCATAAGGAAAGGAGAGGAGGACAGACAGGACACCAGGGACTGGAGCACACAGAGAAAAACCCAAGGACAGAGGCATCAGAAGACACCAACCCTACCAACACCCTGAGCTTGGACTTCCAGCCACAGATCTGGAAGAAAATAAACGGTTTCAGCTGCCCAGTCTAGCGAACTGATACAGAAAGTGATATAGAAGGTTATATCCACATCATATTTTGACCACTGCCTACCACGATTCAGAATGGTAAGTGAATACAATAAACCAAAAGACTGTTTGGTTAATACTTTTAATTATATGATTATAATTATACAATTTTCACTATTCAATGTTTTGTATAAAACCAGTTACAATACACAAGATTTTCAAACTCAACAATACGTACCAAACTACATAGATATGCAAAATTTACAGGCCATTATGAAGCTTTATCTTAAAAATACCTTCAGGAAAATAAACATTCATTCAACCAGTTCTCTTGGCTTTATAAAATATGATTAGAAATATACATTTTAATAAAAAAATCAAGACAATGATCAAATACTGATTAATCAGTTATATTTTAAAACTTTTAATAATCTGTACATGAGTGCAGGTTAGATAAAAGTCTGCAAATTATTAATATAAAACTGCAGTACTATAATCAGATGAATTTATCTGCTGCTGACAGTTAATTCTACTGGGCAATTAAGGAGGTAATTTCCAACACAGTATAGGTGAATCGTCCAGTCTTTTAGACACATCTGTAGTATTTCCATTTAGTGACATGAGGAATACTCAGATTGTGGAGAAATGGAAGAGCAGCAGCTAGCCTTATCAGGACAGTTTTAGCAGGAGAGAACTATTAAAGAATTAAAACAGGTTTTTAAAGTCATTTTTGATGAGCACTGCTTTCCAAATTGTAATAATTACTTGTAAAAATGTATGAAGAGAAACAGTTAAGCTACTTTTAGAACAAACATCAAGAAAGCGCATTGCTCATTTGTCATGAATGGTGGTGATTCAAGCAAAGGAAAGCCTCCAGGAACTCTTGGCACAATAGCACCCAGAGCGCCTGATGGGCCGCAGGGCGTGCCGAACCGGCCAGCAGGCTCCAAGGGCAAGCACATTCACCTCTTGAGAAAGCTTGGGAACTCCTCTAAAAATGTCTGGGCCCAAGAAAAGAGGTAGAAATCACCCCCGTGAGAGGGGAGGAAGGAAGAGAAGGAAGTGGGTGGGTGACAGGCTAATGGGGCCAAGTTAGAACAGAAAATGCTGGAGATGAGAAGAGTAGCGTGCCACCTAGAAGCGGCTACTTGGACATGGAAGGCTACTTGTTTTAGTGAGGCACTGCTCAGGATTTACCCCTCTTCACGGACAGCTAAGAGAGATTTCTAGTTTTTCTTTAGCATTACAAAAGAGAAGTCTGTCTATACTTCACTAGATACCGGGTTTTACAGACACCCTTCCTTTGGACTGTCTCTGACTTTGGACATGAGTCCCCCAAAAGCTTCAAGAACACCTAAAAATATTCACTTCTAATTTTAATCCTGGTGGAAACCGTCTCGGTGTCCTTTCAAAGCTATTTAAGGCTCGTAAGTTTAAAGGAATCTCTCCATCTGACGTGCCCTACTTCATATTCCATAGCAACAGGGTCTTTCTACAACAAGGAAGTTGGAATCTCAGAAGATTCTGGGTGTGCTGAAGTTTCTGTTGGGGAAAAAAAAGAGTCCACTCTTATTCATAGCAGGAAGAACTTTCTACCAGTCAGACCCAGAGCCTTCCTGGATTCTACACACGCCCCCAGTAAGTTTACTGGTGTGCTACGGAGTCCTCCTGAAGCACTATTCCAACTCCCTGGTGCGTTCCGTGGAAGGCTTCTTTATCCAATCACTAGTTTCCTATGACTCATTTCAGTGGGCCTGTTAAACACAAAGATTTTTAGAAAGAGCCACAGTGACAGCAACTCTAGCTGGAAACTTGAGCAGCCAACACAAAAAGGCAATTTGTAAAATAAAAATACTGTGGTTAATGCTGAAGCCCGGATTTTTCACTCTTGGCCAACACACCAAATGGCTCATTCACTGTGAGGGAGACAGCACATTTGACTTGTTCTGATGTGATAAAAAGCCAAACCAGGGACAGTTCAGATGGAAGTTTGATTTTCATAACTACCTGGATTATTTATGCAGGAGATGGCCTTTAAAATTGTCAAGGGAAGAAGAATTGCCCTGAGAATTCAATGTTTTATGCAAGGGCACAGTCTGAATACTTAGTATGGTCTCGGAGACAGCAAATGGAATGTTTCTCCTCCCACTCAGAGCTTAGCGAAGGGGGGTCTTCCCGTCTGGTAAGCGGGTCTTCGTGTCTCCTCACTTCCAGGGACAGAAAGCCACCCTTTTTTTCTGAGATCTAGTCTCCAGTGTTCCAAAGCCGGCATGACCCACCCGTTACACCTGGCGGGAAAGGGCCGCTCGTCTGACCAAGACAGTGGCACCTGCTATCTCCCCTCAAAGCCAGTCAACCTTATAATTTACTCCAGGAGAGTGAATATCAAAATGGAGCCATGGTTTTCCATAACTTTCTGCATTAACAGACTTTAATCTGTTTATTCCAACTGCTTCTTACCACTCATAGTTTTGTTAAAAAGGCAGCTTTTTAAAATGGAATTGCCTGCTCACCTGGTTCATTCATCTTGTAATGTGAAGGCATTTGTCTTCTCTAGCCTTTCCACATTGTATCTCCTGTTCTCCAAACCAGGATAGGCAAAAATTGGTTAACAATAACTAAAGCCATTCACTTCTTATTATGGAGATAACCAAAGTGACTGCAAGATATTCTTGTACTTTGGGCCCCCTTTTTTGTTTTAGCAGCAAATAAATTGTTTTTGTGATTGCTTTGTACCACAGACTCTGCTGTGTTTCTGTAGGGGGGAGGGGGCGAAGGCACTCTGCAAAGAGTTAGTTGTATTCCCTAACCAAAGGCAACAGTGAGTCTCTTATTTACAAATAACTGAAATCCAGATGTGAATAACAGTCACTGAAATCAAAGGGTGCGTGGATGGCCTTAGGTAGATCACATAAAAAAAGAAATCCACAATGCTACAGAGAAAGACCCGAATAAAGCAGTACCTTTTTTTTTTTTTTTAAGCCACCATCATTTGGGATGGCTGTTTCCAAGGGAAAACACTAACAGTGTGGTTTTGTTTTTTTAGATCATGTGTGGAAGTAAATAAGATTTTAATTTGTAGGACTGGGCAACCAAACAGCAGCCTTGGCATTCTCCAGTACCTCAATGATACAAAGAGGAATGACTTAAAACAATCTTCCAACTCTGCAGCCGGTTTCCCCTCCCGAGTCTTCCTAGAGCTACTGCTCATATTCTCTTACCAGTTTGGGTTGCCAAAGTACCACTTATAATCACAACATGCAACATTCTTCAAACAGGGTTTTCACAGGTTCTTGTTAATAAAGCACTCTTTGGTGGAAGACAAGCAGCTTGGGTACTGAACAGTTACCATTACAACGATGTTACAGATAGTAAAGTGAAGATGGTTAAACCAAACAGTATCAAATTACAGAGAGTACCATTTCAGTAATGCCTGTTTTTATAAATTTTGACACAGGGTGAACAGAAAATAAATACATTAAAAACCTCCATTAGATCCTCACTTCTCCTGCAGGCCAGCAGCTAAAATGATTGCCATCACAGGGACACACATGCACCACACAAACCGATCAGCTCTCCTGACAGCAGAGGGCTTTGATATTTACACCTGAGACTAAATTTACAACAGCTTTTTTGTCATTAAACTCAAGACGTTTCTACAAAAGGCAAGCCGGGCCTTCTTTAAGTCACTGCTTGTGCCCAAACAAGTTATAGTTATTGTAGTTATTTAAACTCCAGTGGACATTGTCTTCCTTGAATAAACTTCTTAGGTGGAAAGCAGCTAAGGCTTTTTGCAATTTTGTTTTGTTTCCAAATAAATTGTGCTAAGTCTTGCTGTAGTTTTCTGTTCCTAGAGTCTTCCTTCAGTTCTGGTCACAGGTTTTTACTTAACGCAAGACTGTTTTAGTCCTTGAAATGGAGGGACTACAGGGGGAGAAAAAAAAGGATTTTTACCATGGAGGTTTCCAAGTGTCCCATATGTAGTTACCAAAAGACAAGGAAGGCAACATAATAAAAGTGACATGCTAAAAGTATACACTTTGTATAATTCTTTAATGACAAGTATTTTGGAAAAGACAGTACAGTACCAACCATAAAGTAAAGACAAACAGGAGAGAAAGGCAGAGCAGAAAAAAGGTTCAGTTCTGCAAAAATTAAAAAAAAAAACAACACGATAAAAACAAAGAAAATAGGAAGGGTGGGCAGAAGCAGCAGAGCAATGCGAGTACCATAATGCCATTAAGGGCATTTGTTGCAAAGCATTCCTTTTCCTTCCTTCCCTCTGAGGAACCAGGCTGTGGGAAAGGTGGAAAGAACGAAAAGATAAAGAAGTGTTACTTGATTATTTCCAAAGCCAGAATTCGGTCACAGAAAAAGCTCTGGCCCCTCAAGCAGTTTCCAGTGGAGCTCGGCCCCCGCCGCTGCCAGCAGAGGACCCCCTCTCCCCCTGGGCAAAGCCGCGCAGCTGACTGGCACTGACCTGGACTGGTTCTCACCCCACCTCCCTTCTTTCCTCCCTGATTTATTCTGTCAACTTTCAACTCATCGGCAACTTTCAGAGAAGAAAGGAAGCAAAGGAGAAGAGTCAGAGAGGCTAGTTCTCATCTGGAGACGCCCTCACTGGGTGCTGATGGTGCTCTAGGAGAGTAGCTCATCTGAATCCATCACTTAGTCTCTGGAGACCCCGACAGAACACTGAGTTTATATAAGGGTCCAGGTCAGCTGGTGCAGCCAAGTGGGGAAGTGTCTGGAATTTCAAAGGGAAATCAGTATTTTAGGAGATCAGAGGACACCGGCATTTTTTTAGAAAGGGCATTTAGCGACAACATTCTGGCACTTCTAGATGGATGCACTTTCAGAGATAATAGCCGTACCAGGAAGATGGGTGCCCAGGGGTGGTGGAACAGACACTGAGATCTGAGACCGTAAGGGACAAGAAGCAGTGGCAGACGTGATGACAAAAGTCACAAATGAGAAGACTTAAAAAGCCAAAGAAGTCCTGAATGACACTCAATGAAGACACTCAATGTTTTTAGAGGCCAAGGAAGGCACCCTGAGCATTTATCTTCCCCCATGATATGGATAAGTAGCTGCAAAATATCTCAAAACCCGTAAACATTAGGTTGGTTTGAGAGGTAGAACAGAAAGTGATGGTTCCCAATGAGATAACTTGAAATAAAAGAAAAAAAAAATCACTTGTCTATGACCATTTTCTTAGAAAATGAAGGAAAGGAAAAAAGGACTCCTCCAAAGAAATAGCACAAGCTTATAGAAACATGCACTCCATGGTACGTACGTTGGGTCAAGACATGAACCGAACTGGATGGTACCCCATGAAGTGGCTGCAGGTCCTCAATCAGAGGCACAATGATGGGATTTTCAAGACTCTAAGAGAGCTCATCAGAAAGAAAGAACACTGGAAAACAGGCCATTTCTCCATTGAATTTAGTAATTCTTAAAAGAGAAACTACAGAATGATTTATAGTTCTAATAGGAATTGGGAGGGGCAGAAGCCTACTGATTTACTTCTTCAGATGTGAGAAAGGACACAAGGAAGGTACCACACAGAACCCTCTCGGCACTGAGGGTCAGTGTGCTCCATCCACCGCCACACACGCCAGCGCTCCAGGCCTGAACCACACACCGGGCCATAGCAGAGCCTAGCACTCAGGAGGCTCAGATAAGGCTTGTGTTCAATGGGTACAAGAGGCAATGATCATCTGCCAGGAGAGAAACGTGGGGCATTTCTTCCTAGCAGCAAAGTTTTATGACACCACATAGTTTTTCAGCCTCTAAATAACTGCTCTTTTAATATGTTTGTGGAAAAGTTGTCCCAAATTGTACAGCTTCTTGGTAAACTGTCAAAAATCGAAGGAACCAAATCAGTGGGAAGTGAGCTTAGGTGAGGTCTTCATCCTGGAAACCTCTAAAAAGGGAACAGAACATGGGCATGAAAAGTCAAGTTCTAATGGCAGGACAGATAGGACGATGACGATGATGTGTGAACATCCACCTGCAAAGAGAAGGCTTCCCAGGTGGGTACCGGTAGACAGGCAATGCTGGTGCCTCGGAGGAATTTATTTTATAATGAAAGGTGTACCAGTTCATTTCTTCATATTGCTGTCTAAAGCAAATTTTCTATTCAATACCTTACACAACAATCTTATATTGCTTTGTCCTGAATCAGACTATACACAAATGTGTTAATTCCCTCATTACCTTCCAACCAAAAATGAATACTATTCAGTAGGATAAAAGCTACAGGCTACAGCTTGGCTACCTCAACTCCCACTATTTTCTAGAAGCAGGAAATGGGACCCGTACATAACATTATTTGCCTTGGTTTCATAAGCTTTGGTGGCTCGCAGTTAAGGTGATGTGAACACAGGTCAAAGACCCGAAAGAGGCCAAGGAGACCCTGTGTGAAGGGAGGTGGGAAACACACTCAAAACCCAATTCTGTCTCATTGGTTTATTTCTTCATCCTTCCCAATCTCTGAAAGTCCACTCTGAGAATTTAAAAGAAGTCTTTTGGTTTTTGGCACTATCCCAAATGCCTGGAAACTGCTTTGGGCCATTTCAAAATTCAGTCAAGTGTATTCAGTCTGAGCTCTACTTTCCACCCCTCAGGGCATCCGGTCCAGGGACCTCAGGCAGATGCTCACTGCAATCAGGAACCACCTCTGCTGAGAAGTACAACTTTAGATCACTAGATAAGACCTAGACAGAAAAACTGCCGCAGGGCCACGCCCCACAGAGGAACATGGTGTGACTGGGCATGGGTGGTCCCGGCTCCTGGGCTCTATTCCTCTGTAGCCTGAAGAGCACAATCCAGAAAAGCAGAAAGCAGAATTAAATGTGCAAGACACATTCAACTGTAATAGAGGTCTGAGTAATTATACCTAAAAAAAAAATATATGTTCATTCAAAACATGTCTACCTATCCCCGACAGCAGGCATTTTATATGAATTTTATTAGTTTAATTCACCTAAAAGTGTCAAAGTTAAAATGCTCCCATTTCCCCCTACTTATTGTAAAAAAGTTGGAGAAAAAGAAAATGATAAAGAAGTAAAACTCCCTAAACTGTCCTACCAACTAGAAGAACTGTTAATATTACAGCATCTTTTTCCATTAACTTATTTCCATACATGCATAGAAATGTATGCATATATAGAAATAAACATACGTATAATATACCTAAACTTACATATTATACATAAATATATGTACAAGTATATATATTTTTAGATATATATACATTTCTATACATAAAGTATATTGTACTTTTACAAAATTAGAGCAATACTTCATAATTTTTATGTGTAGCCCTTTTTTACTTTATTGCTTCATGAACATTTATCCAGGCCATTAAGTTTTCTTAAAAAACAGCACTCTTGATGCATCTGGCATAATTCAACAATCTGTAGCCCATCTCCTCTTCCTCAGTGTTATAAATACCATACTGGTATTATGGTATAATGTACCTAAATCTTTGACTTTTTGTCAGTATTTCTCTAATATTCTTCTCAAACAGAATTAGAGAATAAAAAATTTATGAATATTTGATACCTTGCAACGAAAAATTCAAAACCCCTAAATTATGAGTTGGTGTCCTCAACTACTTGAACTAAGGCACTATCACATTCTCGTGTAAGTAAACATTTATAGTGAAATTATAATGAAAGAATCAGCAGAGAGGGGGAAATGGCAGAAACAAACAATGCCTTAAAAAAACAAAACACACACACACAAAGACACAGAGCTCTCCGGTCTGTAGCAAGTCCCTCAGGACACAGGCTGCTGGGACCTGGCCCGGACACTAACTCAGCCATCCCACAGCCTCAAAGATATGAGGGCAGAAAGTTAAAAGAAGCAAGGAAAATCGTGAAGGATGCTTTAAAGTCTGGTCCAAACTATCTTCAGGCTGCTTGTGGTCTATGATAAGAAAGGCACTGGGCCACGAACACGGGACCGCACGTGTTGTCCACACCAGGCAAAGATGCACAAACACAAAAAGGGCGCCCTGCCTTCCTCTCCTGAGATGACAGTTAGTAGGTTATCTGCTCTTCCCTCAAAAGGGGACTGCTTCTGGAATACGTTAAAAGTGAAATGTCTGCCTTCAGTTCACGATAGAGAACCAAAAACAATAGTGAGTAATGCATTTGGTCATGGAACATGTGCATTTTCTTGTCATAGCCTGTAATAACAAAGGAAAGGAAGATGCTGGGCTCCGGGTGAAAGCATGAACTCTCCTGGATGTGAACTGTGGCCAAGAGACCAGGCCCTACGTAAAGAAGGATTCCAGACTCACTGGTGTTCTCATATCCCACCTTTGCACGTATTTGCAGCGAATTCTCCAACAAATTTGCTGCATCTGTTACACAGAAAAATTTCCTCCAAGCCTGACAGAGAGCTATGGAAATTCAAAAACGTATTAAGTACAACCCTCTGAATTTCCCCATATTCTGACCCGAGACCACATTTCCAGGGTTGAGAACCACCTATGAAAAACAAAACAAACCCTACATTAGCGACAGCCCAGATTTTCTTAGATAATGAACAAGTCAAACACATTCGATTAATTTCCTATCACAGGGACTCTGCTTTCTCCTCTCTTCCTCTCTTCATTTCTATCTCCAGAAGATTAAACTCGAAACCCAATGCTTGGAACTTTTCAGAAGAGTAGGATTCTTTTCTCACCTTTTAAAACTGCTTTTTCTTGAAGCAGATCTGGTGGTTCTTTTAGTAATGCCTGCACTGCCAGAAATGTTAGGTTCAGATGTTTTACAGCTCTGAACACTGGACTGAAGAATTACTCTGAAAACAGTTGGAAAAAAATAAGATTATATTCACTGAAACAATTTTCAAATACTTGATGGAGGAAGGCATCTTTGCACTTTAGTGCAAATTATTTTATTGAGAATTGATAGGATTTTCCATAAACACATTTGTCAAAAAAAAAATCTGAAACACATTTTCACATCCAAGTCTTTTTCATTTCTCCATGAAGGTTACACAAAGATAACCAGAATTTATTTTGCTTTACGAAAACAAATGACCTGGCATTTTAAGCAATTCCCACACCAAAGAAATCAATCAGTAAAACAAATCTTTGTGCTCCAAAATAAAAGTAGATTTTCAGAATTCTAGTCATGAAAACAAATGATTTAAGGCCCAAATTCTAGAGAATATGAATATAAAAATCTATAAAATAGTCACTCTTCGGAGGTGAAAGAATGGGCAATAAACCCCAAATCAATACTCATTTTATTTAACATTTCAAATTTTAACAATATGTTCAAACAAAATTTGAATTTTGTCTAGATTATAACTACTTACTAAATCACTAAGTACCATTAACATGAATGCAAAACTGTTTTAATTTTGTGAATCTTGATTTAATTAAACTCTAAAATAATCTCAAGGAACTGATGCCTATGGGTGTAGGCTAGCTGCCCAGGAGGCAAATTGATGAGTCAGAAGAACACCCTCAGATAAAGCCCACATAAAGTACCTTGCTCAAAAGTAGAGGGTGTTTTGTAATTCCTCAGTGAATAGTCACAGGGAACACAGCAGAAAACACCAAAAGATTTTATGTGCAATTCTTTTCTTCAACAGATAATGACCAAAATGCTGAACTGCATATACATACATTTATATATACTCAACTTTTATTTATCTGTAAGAGAAAACACTGCCTTAAAAATAAGCTTCCTCCTCTCATGTCCAAATGAAGGTGAGAGCCAATTACCACTTAGGAGGACCTGGCTCGTGAGTTAACAGAAACCATTACAACTAACTACCAGTCCTACCTCCTATGCCTGAGTTACTCCCATGTTAATTAATAACCAAAGTCAGGTCCTCGAAATGTAGCAAAGATCAGTAAATTCTGAGTATTACCCAAAGCACAGCATATTCAGCATTTAGTAAAATGCTTAACTTCTCATCATTAAAAAAAAAAAAAGAAAAGCAATGGGCGGTGGTGTACCAGAGTAGCAGCCTGGAGGCTAGCGGTTTCCAAGCTTTTTTGGGGGGTTGGGAGGCTGCTCTCTCAGCTGGTTTGCTTTATCCCCACAATATTTCTCAAAGCCTATGAAACAGGCCTGTGGTCTCAGCGGGAAACTGATCCTGGGTAAATGAGCAATGCTTGCCTCTGGTTTTCTCAGTTTTATCACTCTAACAACACAGAAAAGGTATATACAGACAGTTGTTTGATCAAAGAAGGCAACCAACAGTCCTGGTATATGACTTCCACCGCTGAAAACAAGGATTTAAAAATCTTTCTGATCATATCAAATGGGGAGGACAGGAGAATATTTAATGGTTTCTATTAACAGGATCTGAATATAGAATTTTTCATAAAGCAAAACAAAACAACCACTAAACTTCCACCGCTATTTCTGAAGCCCAGTCCGGGGGCCTCATACCTGCCTTGCAAGGCTCCTGGGTTTTATCTCCATTTATACAAAGATCGAAAATGAGACTCCTGTTGGCTTTTTGGAAATACCACATCAATTTGTCAAATAATTTGAGGCCACTGACGGCCAAAAATATAGACAATCACCACACTGTAAAATCATTAACATAAAAATAAGAGCCAATATATTACTTGCTTAAGGAAATTTAAATCTTGAGTTCTTAAATTAATTACTACTGAATTTGAATTATTTGAAATTTGAAATTTCTTTATTTGAAAAAAGAAATTGCTGCTAAGTCAAATTTCAGACAGGAAATATCTTTTAGAAAGTATTTCTCTGTAAAATTAATGTAAATAATTTATGTGGATATTTGAAAATAAAAGCATGAGAGAAATTTAGAATACATTAATCACACCAGTAGAGATTCAGGTCACTAGTTATTTGCATTAACAACAAAGCAGTTACTGTATCTGTGAGTTATGCATCAATAAACTGGAAAAACCTCCAGCAATTACACTTAGATTATTACCTGTAATAAACTCCCACCACCCCATAGGTAAGGTGGATCCACCCTGCCCCAAGGCATGTGGGAGGCCACCACTTCTCACCTTGTGCAATCCAGGCCAATCACATGGCTTTGCAGAGCAATATTCTACATACGTATTTTCTCCTTTCCTAATGCCATAAGTAGTCCTCTCATGAAATAACTACAAGGATTAAACCTGTTTACATCATTTTTACTGCTGAAGGCTTTTGTTTCTGTAAATTCCTTTCCATCTTTCCCTGGCAGAATCCATAGTCCTATTTTTATGTCTTGCTCACACAACAGTTCACCTTCTTCTTGGCAACCTCTTTTGGGACCCACCATTCCCAGACTGAGACTTGCAACTTGAGGCATAGAGCAAAGCAAGTAACTGACAAATCAGCTCTCTTACCTCTCGAACTACAAAATGCTTTGAACATTTAAGTGTTCAGTTCCAAGAAAAGAATCCATCAGTGGGACTATGCACTGTTTACACTTGGTTATCCACTGACACAAAACAAGCTCTCGAAATGATGGGCATGAGGCCCTTTAACCTTTAGGCACACCTCTGCCACTGTCTCAGAATCTGACACAGCCATCTGAGGTGTGGGATAGGCTGTTACCTGGCATGCCTGGAAAATGAGACTATCAGGCCATGCTACATCATCAGCCAATAGAGGTGAATACCAACAACGGTGCCCATAAGCAGTCCCCTCAAAAGATAACTACAAGGATTATACCTGTTTATATCATTGTTACTCTCGAAGGCTTTTGTTTCTGTAAATTCCAAATTAATCAGGGAAGCTATACTGAATACTCTTCTTTGGGTCTACAAATGCAATGGCAAATATCGGTAATAACAATAAAAAAAGATTTTATCTTACATAGAATATTGAAAAGAAAGGTACCTGATAGAGACCATTTTTAAACTTACCCTTGGAAAAATAATACAACTACAAAGTGCCTAAGTATTATTAGCAACAATTCCACCCGTTTAGCACTCCACCTACCTGAAATACCTTTCCCACTAAGAATAGTTTGAGAATAAATCTATGCAGTGCATGGTGCTCTTGAGTCAGAATATGCTTACATGGTGCTCTTGTGTCAGAATATTCTAAGCTTACTAAGAATAAAGGAGAAAAAAAATCCCAAAAAGATATATATCAGAAATATCACATACCTATGTAGTCATAAACTTGGATTAAGATATTCAAGAAAATGTCATAATAGAAACATGTTAAGCAGCCTTTCCTTAATTTTGAAAAGAATGGTGTCTGCTGGATTTTTAAATTTAAATTTTAAATTTAAATCTTTTCTAGCCATCTGAAGACACTCCATGAAGCCACAAAGTATGAGAGTTGGTTGCAATTCCACTTTGGAGGAGATCCTAAAAGGAACTTTCATATCCCTTTACAACTCCCAAGTCCAAGCTGGAACAAGAGAATAAATTCTTGAAATATGAGCTAAAGGAAGAGTTTCAGAAAAAACAGAATGCAGCCTAGACATAAGAGGGTGGTGGTGAACCACAGTCTCGCAGGACACACCCTCCTCCTTCCTGTGTGTGCTCTTGGTGGCAACTGCCCGGTTTTCCCCGGGGAAGCTTCCTGCCACACTCTACTGAAGAACATAAGTCTGTTCACTATTAAGGTATTCATTTAAGGGTGAAAGAGAATAAGAGAATGCAAAATATGCTATAATCACCTAATAAGGGTGTTTTGATTACTTCTGGGAAAGGAAAGTGGGAGAAAGCAAGCACAGGGACAGGCATGCAGAAGCACGAGGCTGAACAAGGGACTCCAGTCTCCTCTGCTGTCCTATTTCCATTTAACATCATTTTTTAAAACTGTACTAACTGTATTCCCGACAGGGAAGGATGTGAAATGAAGCCGAGAAGATTCTGCTTACTCAAGACAGAAGACTTAGCAGGGAAGCAGCTGCGGCTAAGAGCACTGCGACCAATGGCAGAGTCAGAGGGGAAACATGACACAACAGTACTAGCTGCAAAAGCAAATCTCTAACAGCAGAAAATCAGTGGGCAAGTTCTTTTTTGCTAGATTGAAAGGATATGCTGAAGATATGCTGAAGATATTTACTCTGGAAAATTAGAGGAAATTGACTGAAAGAAAAACACCCCAATTATCCCAGACTCACTAGCTATTTTTGATAGGGAAAAGAAACTATTTCAGTGACTTTATAAATTACTATTTCAAAAAATGCATTAAGAGTAAGCATAACTTAAAAACAAAATTTGTTATTTTTAATATCCCTATAGGAAAGGATCAGGGAAGGCCTCCCCCCTGCCATCATCCCATTAATTGAGAAGTTTCAGAAAAAGAACCTTTGAAAAGAGGCAAACCAACAAAGCTAGGAGAGCCGACAGTGAGAAAAACATGCACCATGAGAAACACTCTGGCCACCAGTGGTGACCACACAGAGAAATGGAACGGGGACACTTACACAGCAGCTATTTGTCAAAGGGTCCCGACGGCTACTGTGTTCTGAAACCATCAAGACAGAATAGCAGGATGGGAAGAATGTAGTCACAAACAATCCACCAGATGACAACACTACACAGTGCAGAGGTCAGCACAGCTAGGGAACATCTGGAAAGGGGTGAAGGGGAAAGAACAGATGTTCAAATTGGGAAGCCAAAATAAATAAAATAATAAATAAATAAAGCCATGTGTGAATTTTAGACACCCTGTGATAGATACAAAGGGATGGGAAACAAGGATGGAATTTTTGCCATTTTATGTTAGGGAGAAAATGCTATCTTCAGTTTTAAATTGATCTGATATTTGGTAACAAAAGATTAGACCCAATCTCTAGCTAGATAACTGCCCCATCTTAATTTAATTGTATGATACAGAAATCAGAGTTCTAGTTACAGGATTGAAATTCTTCGAAAAGCACAAGATATGCACACACAGAAAACTAAACCAAACCAGAGGAAAAGGAGGGAAAACCAGCCAAACAACAAGCCCTGGACTGATCATTAACAGTGATTCATGAGAGGCACAATTATAAATGAACACAGTATAGCAGTACTGATCTCATTTCAATGCAATCCCACACTGGATCATCTAGGAGTTAAGGCAAATGGCAGACTCTGAAAATAAGGACTAGAGAAGCACACCCAATCCTGGGCAACAAAAAATGAGGAAAATTTCCCCTATGAATCAACATAAGATAATTTCCTCAATTGTTTTTCTCGTTCATTTTCCTCTTATGGCCAAACGTGGCTTTCAGCTCAGTATTTCTTAATGCAGAGGTCTAATTTTTGGCAGTGAAGAAGGAAACCTCACAGTTTGAAGAGTGGTGACTCCATCCAGCTACTTCCAAATGGTCACAAGGACACATCAGTGACCAAATATAAAAGGCTCTACTGAACATTTGCTTTGTGTAAGTACTGGGCTGACCAAGTCATGAATGACTGGTCTGGCTTACTATGAGATCTTTATCGGTGTCCTTGTCATCTTAATCATTGAACAGGTACCCTATATGGTCACTAGTGACAAGGGATTACACTAAGGATGGACCTGAAATCCAATCTAACCTCACCTGCAAGTTACACCTGGCAGCAAGTTACTCTTTCCGTGAAAACACAAACCTGATAATATATGTTAAGCTTACAGGGCTTAGTATTTAGACATTTACACAGAATAGAGTAACTGGCCTAGGAACACTAGAGGACTCTCCATCCACCCCAAGTTTCACTTGCAGTTACTGATTTAACAGTGACCTTAAAGGCAGAAAGGTCTGAATATCCTAGTGTCTCCATCACAGATGTTTCATTGTTCTTCTCCTGAGTTCATGGCGTAAGAATTATTTTCCTATGATGAGAGCACACCCATCCATATTGTGCTGTTAAGGGAGATTTAAAACAAATTAGATCTGTATTTTCACCTTATTCCCAGGTAGGATACAATGGACTCTTCATGCATCATTTCATTTAACCCCAACAAACCTAGCAGAAATGAGCAGAATGCAGAAAGATAGGGAGAACAGATGAAGTTATAAAATCTACCAAATATTAGGGATGGGGTGGCTGGGTTGTGGACATTGGGGAGGGTACGTGCTATGTTAAGTGCTGTGAAATGTGTAAGCCTGACGATTCACAGACATGTACCCTGGGGCAAATAATACCTTATATGTTAATAAAAATTTAAAAAAAAAATCTACCAAATCTATTTTAGCACAGACAATAATATACTTGCCGTCACATCCTGCAGATCACGTCAAGGTCGCGGCGCTACCTGATTTACTGTCTTCGTGGTAGTTGGGATCAGACAGACTCTCTGAGAACAGGACTACTCTACAGTATCTAACAACTTTAACTCTCCCCCAAATACTGTTTGTAAAACAGAAAATGAGAATTGGAATGCTATTTTGAGTATTACAACCTTGCTTTTAAGAATCACCAGTATTAAAAAAAAAAAAAGAATCACCAGTATTTACAGTATTTTTCACTGACTTTCCTTCTTACAAGTATTTTCACCACGGGATACCTCACACACCAAGGTCAATGTGATTCACATCTAGTGTCGCCTTCTGGTTTCCAATGGTATTTAGAATTTTAGGCTTCATTCATTGTTTTCTTTTACATTGCTACAAAGCTATCAGCTATGAAAGAGACTTTAATTGTCTCATCTGTAGAAAAGGGCACAGCAAGTCACGCGAACTCTCCAGGACAAATATTCACAATGTAGCATACTCAGACTTATTGAAGGAAATTTCCTAGAAGCCCTACTTAATAGAAACTTTTGACAAAGCAGAAGTCCCATTCCCAGCTCCCAACCTGACTTTTCATCAGAAGCTTTTGAGAAATAAACTGATGTTGCAGATTCATAAAAACACAACAAAAAACCTGGGCACGACTAAAAGTAACCCACACATCACCCATTTTCTAGGGCTTATGACTCAAAGCTTGTCAAAGACCATGCCCCAGGCCCAAAACCATGATCTGCATTCGGACAAGTTCCCAGGAGACTCAAATGCACGGTGAAGTTTGAACACTGCTCGAGGCAGGTACCTATAACCTATCATGCCTCCTCTGGCCTCAGAAGAATTAGCTGGAGGGACTACAATATTTCTAAATAAAAGAACCATTAAGGCTTTAGACGACGACTTTCTAAATTAAAATCAAAATGGCATCTGGAGTTAAAGGACACAAAACACACCATTCTTAAAGCTTTCTCAGTGAAGTGCGCGGCCACCAAACTGTGGAGAAGGCTTGATGAGTGCCTGTAGTCCACACGGACACCTGTCCTTCACATGGCCCTCTTCAACTTCGTTCTTCTCCATGTGTCTTTTAAGAATGTCCCAAGGCAGGGGCCCACGAGGACACATGCCTTACGTAGAATTCTAACTTTAGAACTTTAGATAACAAGGAGATGTCAGTGAAGAATCACTGTTAATTAAAAAGAAGGCCTATTCTTCTCTGCCAGGAACGTTTATGATGTCATTAGGTCCTTACCATGTTATAAGATGATTACTGAACAAAATGACATGTCCCTGTCACCAAAACAAACAAACAAACAAACACTGTAATTGGAGGGGCGCCTGGGTGGCTCAGTTGGTTAAGCTATGACACTTGATTTCGGCTCAGCTCATGATCTCAGGGTGTGACACTGAGCCTTGCGTTGGGCTCCACGCTGGACATGGGCCTGCTTAAGATTCTCTCTCCCTTCCCCCAACCAAAAGAAAAAGGGGGGGGGGACATAGCTGGAAATGTGGTACCCCACAATGAAAAGGAAGGTTACTATAAGGAAGGAATCCAACAGCGTAAATGAAATCATATACTAAAGAATATACTAGAAAAAAGTGCAATAGCCAAGTCTTTAAATTCTACATATTTTTCTAACAATCCTACTTGGTCCATGAGGTTGAATCCCAACTAGCACTTACACAATCAAGTACAGGTGGGCACACACACACTAACTATAAAACTTCCTATCCCACACTAAACCTTCTTCTGTAATTTGAAAATAACTCCTTGAACAAAAAATTAATACAAAATTATTTAATCTAGTTCATTATTGTCCTAAAATAATAGGACATTAAGCCACAATGTCATCCCTGATGAAATGCTATCGTATCCAAACTGTCTATAATATGGTAGTGAATTTAAGGAAATACACAATTTCAATAACTCTGGACAAATCTGTTATTCTGTGGTATACATCTGCTGCCACTCTCCTGAGGACAGCCCGTGGTAATTATTCCAGGAGAAAAAGCATTCCCAATACTGCTTTCCTATGCACACAGGCTAGTGAGGTTACAGCAAAAGACGGAGATAAAGAACAGCCAAGAGCTTCCTGGGCAACACTCCTAGATTTTAAATAATGTCAATAACCATTTCAAAGTGGCGTAATGGGCATACGACAATGGAGAAAACGTACAGGAAAAAATGCTCACGAAGGACCTCATATACATATTAACATCACCCACACAAAGGAAACCAGACTCACGTGAGGGGAATAGCGTTTGTTTTTGACTGTCTTCTGCTTTTCAAGGCCCGCAGTCTATCACCTTGTGTCACTCCATGGATTTCTTCATCATCACTGTACTGTATAAGTAAAGAAACACTGAGCTAGTGACTTAAGTTGCATGTATGAAGGCAGTAAAGCACAGTAGCTACACTTATCCAGATAGACACATACAAATAAACTGCTAAACTCTAAAAAATTTTGCTGCTTTCAAAATAAAGCTACAGGTCGCATTTCAAGACAACCAACAATTGACTTTACAGACACAGAACCCAATAGCATTCTTGATGTAAAACATACTGACTGTGAGGAGGCATCATGGGTTTTCAGTAATGAGAACAGTCTTCCTAAAATTTTACAATCCACGTACCACTACTCACTACAGTATCACTACCCCCTAAACTCTTGATTCTTTAAAGTTTCCCAACTGAGAACAACTGGTTCCCTAAATCAACTGTCACAAAATGGGACAGTGGGGTGGGGGTGCACACAGGGAAGCGTCACTAGGTCCACCTAAAGAGCTTATTTCACATACCTCTTTTCTCTGGTGCCTAGTGAGTAAATAATTTTAGTTTTATGGGCATATGATCTTATTTTAACTCTTTTGAGTAAAACGTTCCTAGAGGGGGGCTATAAGTATAAAAAAATGTGTGACGATAATCCCTCAAAATGTACTTTATTATTTTTATCTACAATTTTCTCCATGCCCTATAAGGTCCTCAACAGCACTGAAAACAATGACAACAGCGTGATGGGGATGGTTCGATTACCAGTTCAGGTTCTTGCTTGTCTTGATTCTCAACCCCATTGATTGAAATGTCATCAACAGCCAAGAGAAGTTTTGAGACAGCTGCTCTGTGTTTTCCATTCTCCTGACCCCTTAACTTTTGACGAAAATAGTCACCATCCAACCAGAGGCTTGCCTGTTTCCTAGAGCATTTAAATAACATCGTCAAAATACAGCTTTTCCAGAAAGACACATGCAAATGACTCTCTCCCACAGACTATCTGTTGTTACTGGAAACTAAGAAAAATCCTATTTCCCATCATTTTCCAGACCCATGTGTTCCCTGAGGAATTACCAAAGTTCTCTGTCTACTTACATCACCAAGAATTGTTGCTGTGGTCCAATTACTGAGCCAGGTCTGCAGATTCTGACCCAAGCAATGGTCTCAGCTGCTGTCATCCTGTAATGCTTCATGATGTAGCAGGCTATCAGAGTGCCCGTTCGTCCAAGTCCAGCTAGAAAAAGAAACAAACCAAAGGGACCTGGTCTCATGTACTACAGAACTGTGTTGGGCAGGTACTGTTTTTTAGAAGGCTTCCCATGATTCTGCTTCCCTCAACGGTGATTCTCAAGTTTGGATGCACACAGTAATCACCTGAAGGGTGTTAAAAAATACTGGGTCTCACCTCCAGAATTCTGATTTAATTGTCTGGTTTAATACAGCCTGGACATGAAGATTGCTAACATTCCCCAGATAGTTCTACGTAGTCAACAGTGAAAATCACTCTTTCCAAGTGATGATTCTCAGTAAGCACACTGTTTTCTACTCTGGGTTTTCTGTTAATGGCACCACCATCCTTCCAAACTCAGAGGCTTAAACTTTCACTTTTCTTCCCTCATCCAATTGGTTTTTTCTACTCTATTTATTCTCATTTTCACATGGATTTCTTTTTTACCTCTATTCCTGCTGTCCTTCTTTACTCTCATCTAGACTACAATCATTACCTCCTGTAATGGTTAATTTTAATGTCAGCCTGGCAGGTGTATTTGGAGGGGACTGATATTTAGATCTGAGAATAAGATCTGTGAATAAGCAGATTACCCTCCACAATGTAGGTGGGCCTCATCCAATCAGCAAATGGTCTGAAGAGTACAAAGAGACTGGCTTCCCCAAGCTAGAGAGAGTTCTCCGAAAGCCCCCCTTCAGATTTAAGCTGCACCACTGGCGGTCCTGGGTCTCCAGCCTGCCAACTCACATGACAGATTTTGTACTTGTCAGCCTCCATATTCACATAAGCCAATTCTTTATAATACATCTCTTTGTATATACAGCCCATTGGTTCTAATTTCTCTGGAAAACCCTCACTTAAAGACAGATTTTGGTACTGCAAAATGGTGTGCTTCTGTAACTCTGGAGTTGGAACTATAAAAGTCTGGAAGTTTTAAGGCACAATGTTAAAAAAAACTTAGACTGCCTTGAAGGGGCTGTTGGTAGGAATATGGATGTTAATGATGATTCTGGTTCTGACTCAGATGGGAATGAGGAACATGCTATTGGAAACCAGAAGAAAGACGATCCTTGTTAGAAAGTTGGGGAAAAAAACAACAACAAAAAACCTGACTAAATTGTTTTAGTGCTTTATGGAAAGCAGAACTTGTGACAACTTTGAATATTCGGGAAAGGAGGTTTATAAGCAAAGTATTGAAGTACAACCTGGTTTCTCCTTATTACAGTAAAACGTGAGAGGAGACAGATGAACTGAAGAAGGAGCTGTTAGGCAAAACAGAAACTAAACATTTAGAAAATGCTAGGCCTATCCATATTGCAAATAGTGAGAAAGTGTGTTCTGGAGAGAACACCAAGGGTGTGGTCAGTGATCCACTCCACAAAGTGATTACCTACGGATCTAATCAGCCAACTCAGCAGAAGCCAAAAACATTGCTGGGATTGATTATACCAAGCAGATACACTGCCAGTCTGAACTAAAGAATACACATGCAGGATGAAATAAAGGAAGGCTTTCAGGTTTCTGGGATTCTAACAGGACTAATAGAAATATCTTACTAAAGACACGCCTCATCCTTCAAGAAAAGGGAAGCATAACCCCAAGGGACGAACAAGGCTGCCACTGCTACCATAAGCCCAGGAGCAACGCTGTCTACTCCTGGGTTTCAAAGGGTAGGGCCGGCTCCATGGTCAGTGGGCCAGGCTGTTCCTGCCCACCACCTCAAGGGCACGGTTGCTACCCAGGTGGGCCTGTGTAACAGGGAAGGAACCAAAGCATTACATCTCAACCTTAAAATCTAACAGCATTTGCCTTGCCAGGTTTTGGACTTGCTTGGGACCTGTCGGACCTTTCTTCTTCCCGTTTTCTTTCATTTGGAATGGGAATGCCTACCGTATGAGTGTCCCACTATTGTATTTTAGATGTGCTTAACTTGTCAGATTCCACAGGTTCACAGCTGCAGAAGAATTCTGTCTCAGGATGAATTATACCTGGAGTGTCATCCATTACCTGACTTACAGAATATTTAGGTGAGACTTTGGACCTGGAACTGATTTTTGGAATGGATTAAGTCTTTGGAGGCTGTTGGGATGGGCTGTCATACAAGGACATGAATACTGGGAAACCAGAGAACACGACATGAGGGACTGAACTGTGTCCCCTTCTCCCTGCCTCTCCAAAAATCCATGCTAAAGTCGTAACTCCCAATGTCACTATCTTTGGGGAAAAGACCTTTTTGGAGGAAATTAAGGTTAAAAAAGGTCATGTTGGGAAGGCCGCAAATCTAAGGATTGGTGTCCTTAGCAGAAAGTGTAAGCGACAGGGCGCCTGGGTGGCTCAGTCGGTTAAAGCCTCTGCCTTCGGCTCAGGTCACGATCTCAGGGTCCTGGGATCGAGCCCCGCATCGGACTCTGCTCAGCGGGGAACCTGCTTCCCCCTCCCTCTCTGCCACTTGTGGTCTCTGTCAAATAAATAAATAAAATCTTTAAATAAAAAAAAAAGAAGTGGAAGGGGCATCAGGAGTTGAGTGTATACAGAAGACAAAAAGAAGGCAGCTGCCTGCAAGCCAGGAAGAGGCCTGATCAGAAACCAGGCCTTACCGCTATCTTGATCTTAGATTTCTAGCTCCCGAAACTATGAAAAAATAACTTTCATTTAAGCCACACAGTCTGTGGTACTCTGCTGTGGTTCCCCAAGCAAATTAATACACTCCCTAATGAATCTCACTTTCCACTTAATAATCCAAGCTTTGCATGGTCATCAGTTTTCTTCCAAAACAAAGATCCAATCATATCAAATCCTCTTCAGGTTTGTAACTGGTTACCAGTCAACTTCAGGGTTTCTCAACCTTAGCACTATTGACATTTGGGGCTGGTGTGAGTGCTGTCCTATGCACTGTGGGCTACGTAAGAGATCACTGGTCTCTACCCACCAGAGACCAGTAGCATCCTCCCACCAATTTGTGAAAACAAAAAAAAAGGTCTTCAGACATTGCCAAATGTCTGTTGGGGGGTAAAGATCCACCCTGAATGAGGGTGAGAATAACCTCAACTGCTTATTACAATTTAAAAAATGAAATTTTTTTTAAATTTCATTTTAAAATTTTAAAATCCTTTAAAAAGTGTAGGATTTTAATCATTTATTTCTTAAAAATGTGGTAAAGTACACAACATAAAGTTTACCATTTTAACATTTTTGTTCATGCATCATTTTCCTGGTTTTATTTCTGTGTTTCCTTTTAGCTCACTGTGCATTTTTAAGTCAGCTATTTTAAATTCTTTGCCCAATAATCCAAAGACCTAGGTTTCTTTATGGTCAGTGTCTGGAGATCATTTTAGCCATTTTTAAGTGTACACTGCAGTGGTATTAACCAGCTCACTGCTGTGAAACCATTACCACCACGGCCTCTGCGTACTTGAGACAAAGGTGTATTTCCTTGTTGGGGGGACAATGTTCTAAGTGTGTCTGGTACTTCTAGTTGGTTTATTGTGTTGTTCAAATCCTTGATTTCCTTACTGATCCTCTTATCTGGTTACTTTTGTCCATTATTAAATGTGGGAGAACTTAAATAAACTCTAGTACATCATACAATGTATTAATACACATTCACTCAGTAAATACTTATTAAGTGCCAAGGCACTGCATTAGCTGCTGAAAACATAGCCACTTGTTAGAATATAAGCTCCACAAAGACAAGCTCTTAGAGTCTGCTCTGCTCACTCACATATTCTAGAACATACCAAACAAAAGGCACTGAATAGGTATTTGAGGAATAAATGAATGTATGTCTCTCTCTTTTTTTTAAGATTTTATTCACTTATTTTAGAGAAAGTGCATGCACATGTGCAAGAGCAGGGGGACAGGGTGAGGGAAAGGGAGAGAATCTCAAGCAGACTCCCTGCTGAGCACGGGACTTGACATGGGACTCCTCCTCATGACCCCGAGATCATAACCTGAGCCAAAACCAAGAGTTGGACATTTAACTGACTGAGCCACCCAGGCACCTCTAAATGAATGCACATCAGTGTGGTAAGGTTTTGTAAAGTTACCAATGAATATAATTTAGATTATACTTTTCATATGAAATTAGGGTTTTAAAAGCATTCTGTATATGCACAGCTTTTTAATGTCCATCATACCTCAATAAAGTGGTTTTAAGAAAAAAGCCACTTACAAAAAACAAGGGCAGCTTCATGTGTCTTGGCATATAATATAAATGGGCATGGTGTGTTTCTAAACATACATACATGCATGTCCACCATTCTTTAACCAACCCTGGAAACATACCTTTACAATGTACTGCAATGGCACCCTCTGCATTTTCACAAATATCCAGAAATTCTTTGACGATAGCATCAGTAGGGGTGCTGCCATCCGCAAAGAAAAGATCATAGTGATCGAAACCAGCATTCGTAAAGCGTTTGGCATCATACATCCTTTTATTCAGACGAATAATGGTAGTAACGTTGTGATTCTTAAAATATGAAATATAAGCCTCAGGAGAATGTTGGTGGTAACCTACATAAAGAAATTCACCAGATGCTGTCAAATGCAGAAAGAAAACAACGGATAACAATTTTACTTATAATTGGGTGGAAAGAGTATCTGTACTAGGGACTGAATACCAATGTGATTATAACTGGAAAAGCACTAATTTAAGAAGTTAAAAGCCAGGCAGAATGATGCACTAAAATGACCAAGTATATTTAAATAATTAAGACAGACAAGCACGGTTTTAACTCTTTCGCCTCTTTCAAAGGAAAATACAGGATGGATATATCTTTTAATAACAAAACTATACTAGGTTCCTTATTTTCACATACCACTTTCAAGTCTGGTTCTTGAATGAGGTCCGCAGAAGGCAATAAATCGGTCTGGTATTATCCAATTTAAATCTCCATTTTCCGCTTTCTGCAAAGGGAAGATCAGTACAATTCATTTTTAGACTTAATCTCCTGTCCACATCCCTTCTCAATACTGAGTGTCCGAAGGACTTCAAATCCATTTGTTTTTGCACAAAAACTGCATATAAATGACTAGGAGACAGGAAACTAAAATTTAGCCTGCTATGACTATTCCCAGGGAACAGTCAGTTAACTTCTCCTGGTGCTAATCATTTTTCTTAAAACAGTATTTTTTGCTAGGGACAGTCAGCTTTTGGAAAATAGAACTGACTGCTGCTATCTAAAATATACCTATTTTGGTTATTTTATCCACATAAATTCTCATGTGGTTACTGCTACTTAATAAGAAAGCAATTTTTTTTTTTTTACTATGAGTGAATCCAGAAGCTTCCTTATTTTCCTGAATGACTAACTGGCTTCCAATATGAGCAATCTTGATTCCTTCAACAAAGGGGAAAAAACAAAATTCTTGATTTCTCCATATTTACACCTTACTTATAGAAAGATACACTTCCATCATTTTGTTAGCTATTTAGTAAGAGGGTCTATGAGAAATTTGCACTAACCCCACTAGGAAATTTGAAATTACAAATACAGTAAGATCACTGTACTGTATATCACTGTACACTGTATATCTCTAGAAAAAAACACGAATATAAACTGAAATTTAAAACACTTTACTTCCTCTTATTAAGTCCTTTCAACTAAGTTACCAAAATAGTTATTATAAGATAAATATAGCTAAACTTTAACAATAATAGAAATGGATAAAGACTTAAGCAGGAAGTAGAAGACACTTGATAGTGGAAGAGAGAACCAGCAATAAAAACAAGATCAATCAGTTTTGTAATTTGGGTATACATATGTGCACCCAAGAACAAGTAAGAAATAAACTGGGAGTTGCCTGAATATCGATAGGCCAGTCAGGTAATCCAAATCCAATTTACTTGACTTAATTATCAGTGAGGGGAAGTAATGAGCCCATGTTCCATACTAAAAGGCCTAAGCAGGAATGAGAATGTGCCCAGGTATTCCAATTTTGAAATGAAACCAGAAATCTGGAGTTTTTAATGAGAACCTCTGTGATTAGATTTCATTGAATCGAAGACATCACAGATTGTATGTAAGATGCATCCTGAATTCAGAGAAGTTAAAATGGGAAAAAAAAATGGGCATCATGGAATCAATGAAAGACACTAATCCAAAACTTTTAAATATACCAGAGACTGAACAAAATGATCCATGGTCTGTAGCTACCTGAACAGTTCCTTGTGTCTCAATGCAGTTTCACTGAAAGTAAACAGCTTTTGCAGGCAACCCTGCTATTCCCTGCAACACTAATTTCTGCATTAGTGAGAGGGAAACTAATTAGCACCTGTATTACTCCTTAGTAACATATAAAGATACCACTCTGCTCCACTGAAGGACACCAACTGGCATTCTTACTAGTTTTACTTGCCTAAAAAGAGAAAGTATGTTTTATCTTAAATGTTTAATTTTATGAGGACAAGCACAAAAATAATGCTATGGTATTAAGTTATATTTACTAGTTTAAGATGCAAACTAAATATATATTGTACTTCAGAAATGCATTCCTATTACAGAGAAATTACAGTTGGCCTGAATGAATCAATCCTGAGCTATGCTTTAGTTCTTTGTACATCATAGTAGTGACTGATCGTAACTACTAAAACAATTCAGTTATACCTAACAGTTTAAAATAATAGTTACTCTATTGTGTAAGGACAGTTGTGAAAGGACAGTTATCCGAGGAATACTGGTGCATAGAGTGCTATCTGTGGAATCACTCCATTATGAGTGAGAATGTCTGCTCAAGATAACCATGGAAGGATAAAGAGACAAGGTTCCATGAGGACTCTTGGCGAGAGACCTTTAGCACAGCATCTTACTATTTAAAGGGTGGAATGGTAGAATCAAATTACTTATTCTTTAAAGAACAAATACACTACATTAAAAAATGTAGAGGATATCTATTGCTTTGCCTTCCTGGACTTTCTTCTCTCTCTTTTTGTCTGTGTGGTTTGATAGGGCTGATCCCAGCACTCCACTCCAACTACCGAGATGGCCCACCCACCAACCACCCTCATCAGGAACACAGTCTGGTTTAGAGTTAGGGACACAATCTAAGGCAGGCCGATGAAGAACTTGTGGGTCTTTTTTGATGTGTTTGCCAAGCGAATAAATTAAAGCTGCTGGTCACCATCTTTATCACTACTGGGGAGTTTTAGCCCAATTTCTGATAAGTACTGGAGTATGTTCATCCGGTCATGCATGAAGTTACACCTGCTCCTGGACTTTTTATTTATGTAAGTCAAAAAATTTTCCTTTTTTTAGTTAGGCTGCTTCTATTCACTTTCTGTAACTTGCACCCAAAAGTGTCTTGACTTCATATAAACAAAAGACTATGACAGAAAATATTTTCCAAAGGTAATTAGATGTATAATGACTATTTACTCATCTCATCAGATCCTACGGTAAGTGTTTTATGATTTCCTCATTTAATCACTACATGAAAAGCAAAACTTAAAAAAAAAATTAAAGAAAAATGCCCATAAGCACATTCATGCACTCTGAAAAAATGTATCAAATGCAGAAATTACCATTAAGAACTAGAACTGTAGAACTGGGGGTAAGAGGACTTGAAATTTTTTTTTACTCTATACACATCTAAATTGTTCACTTCTTTAAAAAACAAGATTATCTCTGTAAGTAAAACATGAATAAAGGAGTTAAAAGTAATATCCTTGAAAACTTACTTCATAGTGTTCATATTCATCAAGGTTAAATGAGTTGAAATTAAGGAAGTCATACTGCATTGCCTAAAATCCAAAGGAGAGCTTTTAAGATTAAAGATGTAAATAAGAAAACAAATTCCAATCCAATTCCCTAATTAAAAATTTCAGGAGGTACCCCAAAAGAGCATTATTATATATAGATTTTGTTCTACTGACTGGTTTTCAAAGAAGGTGGATTATGTGTTTTAAATGCTTCCATTATCTGGAAAATCAGTTATAACTATTTATTTTAATGAGATTTGATTTTTTAAATTTTCCTTCATCAATCATCCTATCCATGCAGAGCTAAGTAACCAAGTTTTCAAAGTAATCCTACTAAACTTCAACACCACTCAGCCTTCAAATCTAATGCCCAAGCAATACTTCTTAAATAAATAAAAAAGGAAGAAACTATAGGTTAGCTCATTCTAAGCAAATCCCGCCACTTCATAAACATTTTCACTTTCAAATTCTTTTGAATTTGAAAATGAAAAGATTTAATGTTCCTGATACTATTCAAAATTCAAAATTTTGAGAAAATTCTTCTTTCAATGAAAAGAAAAACCATAAAACATCTGTTCTGTGGCCTCACTCTGAGTTGCAGTGGGCAGATCATGCTAAGCAAAACAAGCAGAGTATCTAGTTTCTGAGACAAAGATGAGCTGGTGGTAGCCCCTGAGAGGTGTTGTCCCTGCTTGATGATCTCCGAGCCAAGCTGTGTGTAAGCAAGAATTTTCTTTTTAATTGCAGTACAGTCAACATATGTTTTATTAGTTTCAGGTGTCCAACAGGATTTTACAATTCTATATATTACTCAGTGCTCACCACAATAAGTGTAGTTACCATCAGGCACCATACGTTATTATATACTACTATTGACTACATTCTCTACACTGTACTTTTCATTTCTGTGTATAAGCAAGAATTGTTGATCAGCAAGGTATTCCTGGTTCATAAGGGGTGACTCTGTAAACTCAGCTTTCAAAATTTAAACTACTGAAATATGAATGAAAAATAAGGCTATAATACCAAACTAAAGGCCCCCATTTTTAAAAATATTGCTATTTAAATTCTAATTCCAAGACCATGATGAATTATATGTCTTTATATTCAAAATACTCAATATGTCATGCTATTTGAACTAGAGATGTTCCTAACAGAATAATACAATAAAATGTAGTTTATAGGAATTTCTACTCAAAGGGAGAGCCTGTTAGAAGCCGCATTAAAATTAAGTCATAATTAGGGATGCCTGGGTGGCTCAGTGGGGTAAGCCTCTGCCCTTGGCTCAGGTCATGATCTCCGGGTCCTGGGATTGAGCCCCACATCAGGGTCTCTCCTCAGCAAGGGAGCCTGCTTCCCCCTCTCCCTCTCTGCCTACTTATGATCTCTCTCTCTCTCTCTCTGTCAAATAAATAAAATCTTAAAAAAAAATTAAGTCATAATTATATTTACAAATGTTTTATATGTGCAGTAGTAATATTCCAAATCAGCTACTGACAAAAAAATGTTTAAATTAAAAATCAGAAGCCATCAAATAAAATTAAATGCAGAGTGAGAAAAGCAATCTTGGCCTATAGTTCCTGCTAATTAATTGGACTTTGGATGTAATATCTGATTAAAAAAAGCAAAACTAGGCTAAGAAAGAATGGAAACTGCTATAGAGTGTTATAGTAGACCATTTCCAAGGCTAAGTTTTTTACCTCTCCTTTCAAAGGAGAGAAGGGAGCCCTAGGATCAGGACAAGTATGCTTGCCTACATTAGCAGTTCCCAGGGGCCCAGCTGGCAGGAACTGTAACTGCAATTGAAAGAGGTTTGTTTACATTTGCTGTCTCTCCATCTCTTGAACACTCCCTCTGCACATTACTTGCCTAACCTGAGGCCTGATGGAGCTGCCTCAAAACCTATGGTAACGAACCCAACCAGCTCCATTAATCACTGGACTCAAACTCAAAAAAACATTAACTTACATACCTTGTTGCCTAATACAGGAAAAAATCTCTGAATTTGTTTATTACTTAGTTCCCAAAACTCTCAGAAAGCCACGTTTCATTATACAAGAAAGTAAACCCAGGTTCCTTTTGCCTCTGAAAATACAGGTCACATAAAACTTGAGATGTTGTTGAAGGCCAATTTGATCCATGGGAAACTGATTTGCAATTCTTGTTTCCTGTGCTGCTCTGACATTCAAGACACATACCTGAGGGAGTGAGTGTTATAACCAGAGTCTGCTGCGTCACGTAGCTCCAGGGGACCCCATTCATTTAGAATGTGATATGAAAGGTGTCCCTCGGAGTCAAAGACAGCACGCAGCCCTGGTTATTTTTAAATAGCTTTGACAAAGCAGTGGTGACCTACTTAGTCTTATATAAAACCTAGTAAACTAATGGGCTATACAAATTCTTCCGTTGAACTAAAAACTGAATGCTTGAAGATACAAAAACAAAATGTTTGTATCAGTTACTGTGTTCTAGAAATGTCCGTTGTAATTAGGATTGGTAGATATGGGACACATAAAATACAGAGATCAGAGAGAACTTGGAAACCAGTAATATATTTACTCTTTGTTTTTCTCTGAAATGACAACACACTCAAAGCAAGTCTGGATTTAGCACCTAATTACATAACTATCTCTTATTGTCCTCTGTTGTTCAAGTGGCTTTTCTCCCAACTCATCCAGAGAAAGACTCAGATTCAGAAAAACTTTTCTGGTTTGGCATTATTCTAACATTAGTGGGGAAATGGGGTATCTCTGACATCATACACATCTTAGAAGATCTTTGTGGAAGAAGGCCTAGACTTCCTAGGGGCTATAGTTTTCAACTCAACACTAGGAGCATCCTACAAATCACTTACCTTCTTTACTGCATGGAAACAGTCGAGAAGTGTAATGTAGAAATTGCAACTTCCATAGGCAGCATCTCTGAAATCCCAAAAGTATTGAAATACATAGCTCAATTAATTTAATTTTCTGTAGTACACTTGCCTCAAGACAGAGCTGACTAGAATTTAAAATCAAACCACAAACTCAGGACCAGGGCCAAACACACAGACACACACACAGCTTTTTGGTTAATTAAGTCAAGGATAAGTCACTGTCACAAATTTCACTGCAGTTTCTACATATTGCAGTAGATATTGTTTTACAGATGTGGATTAATAATGACCACTTTCTAAAGTTCAAATGATCTCCCAAGATAATTTCTGGCCTTGATAGCTAGGTTTCCAAAATTTCTTCTTGAATTCTAATTAATAATATGTTCCCCCTAGGCATTGCATTTTTTTATTCAAACTGAAAAATACCATATTAAACTGTTACTACGAAAGACTTCTTTTTGATTCTGTATTTACACACATATGCAGGCCAAGTGTAAGTATGTATTGTAGGTATATGACCATCCATGTAGAAAAAAAATATTGGGAAATCAAGGTAATATGAAATACTAGATGCGAGTTAAAAAGCAGTCTGCTCGGGGCGCCTGGGTGGCTCAGTGGGTTAAAGCCTCTGCCTTCGGCTCAGGTCATGATCCCAGGGTCCTGGGATCGAGCCCCGCATCGGGCTCTCGACTCAGCAGGGAGCCTGCTTCCCCTCTCTCTGCCTGCTCTTTGCCTACTTGTGATCTCTCTCTCTCTGTCAAATAAATAAATAAAATCTTTAAAAAGAAAAAAAATAAAAAGCAGTCTGCTCTTCCTCATTATGCTTTCACAGTATTTAACAAGTTAAATGAATAACTTCTTTCTGATACTTAGAAGATTAGGGTACCAAGAAAACCACAGGAACTAAGGGGTCAACCACCTTTGGTACTCCTGCGCAAGTGTTTAGTTTAAAGGCAACTCTGCCCAATACCGAATCAACAGCTATCAGTAATCTTACCATAAATCTCTTAATGTCAGTTAAGAATTTGTCCAGAAAAATAAGGTCATCCTCCACTCTCACCTGCTTCTCCTTTCCAGCTACCCTGAACTAAAAATGTTTGGAATTAGGCAAGATAAAAATTAAGTGAACTGTGATCATTCTAGAAATGCCAAATAACTGTGACTCTCTGAATGGTCCTTATTTGGTCCGTTGGTGGAACCAGGCTACTACCGAAGCCATCATTAATTGCCTGCCTTGGTTGGGTTTTCACATTATAATATTACCTAAAAAATTAAACAGTACATTTTAAATTTTCAACTTATACAAATCTTTAGAATATACACTTTTACAGCAACATGAATAAGGAGGAAAAGGACATCCTTTTTACTTAAAATAGTTTTAGACTGTCTGAATTGTTTAGAATTACAGAGGTAGGGGCACCTGGGTGGCTCAGTGGGTTAAAGCCTCTGCCTTCGGCTCAGGTCATGATAGGGTCTTGGGATAGAGCCCCGCATCGAGCTCTCTGCTCAGTGGGGAGCCTGCTTCCCCTCTCTCTCTGCCTACTTGTATTATCTCTCTCTCTCTCTCTCTAATAAATAAATAAATAATCTTTAAAAAAAAAGAAAAGAATTACGGAGGTAAGTTATATGTTAGCCTTCATAGGACTGCACACAAAGTCTTAAAACATGCCACTTTTTCCTATAAGCTTCTGAATTTAAAAGCTGCTCTTCTAAAAGCTAGAAAAGCTCTCCACACAGCTTAGAAAATGATTTTACCAATTGTTTATTGGCAATATTCAGAAAGGAGAAAAACAAAATGACCCATGGTAGTTCTCAGTGTGGTCCCTGGTCAAGCAGCATAAGCATCACCTGATTTTGTTAGAAATGCCAATTCCCAGGCTCCACTCCCAAACCTACTGAGTCAGAAGTTCTATGGGTGGGCCAGGTAATTTTTGTTCTAATAGGTCCTCCAAGTGATTGTGATGTACGCTCAAGTTACCACTGACCTATAAAATCAACACAAAACATGTTTTGTGGGAACAATTTTTTCTTTTATTTTTTTGGGGAACAATTTTTTCAAGGAATAAAAAACATCTTTAGAAAGAGAACCTATGGTAGCAAATTGAAGTAATTTAGCCTAAACCAAACTCAGAATTGTCAGTGCCTCAAGGGGCGCCTGGGTGGTTCAGCTCAGTTAAGCAGCTGATGCTTGATTTTGTTTCAGGTCATGATCTCAGGGTCCTGGGACTGAGGCCCATGTCAAGTTTCCTGCTCAGTGTGGAGTCTGCTTGAGATTCTCTGCCGCTCCCTCTGCCCCTCCTCCAGCTTGCATGTCCTCTCTCAAATAAGTAAATAAGTCTTTTTAAAAAAATTATGAGTGGAAATACAGTGAACTCTCAAATTACATCCTGATTTTTAACCATGTCTCTCCTCAGTTACTTTTATTATCTTCTTAACCTACTCATAATTCTTCCTCAGTCAAGTTAAAGGCATGTCAATTCAGTCTCTGATAACTTGAAACATTTATTCAATGCATATTTTTTGAGAACCTACAATGGGCCAAGCCCTGCTCTAGTCAATGATGGTTCCACACACACGTTAATCTGGCTCAGCTAAAGTTCTGCCTCATACATCATACTATCTGAATAGACAACAAAAATCTTTCTTTACTCATTCATGTTTATTTTTCAATACCTCCAACTTTAAAAACACCCATACATCCTTCCTTCTACTCAAGCAGTCAGGTTTCCTCAAAACAGCAGACTAGTAGTTATGAATCTGGATGTAAGGCTGGGGCAGGGGAGACAGGGGACTTGTCACTAAGATCATTTAACAAACTTAGAAAAGTGGGCACGTGGGTGGCTCAGTCTGTTAAGCAACTGTCATGATCTCAGGGTCCTAGGACAGAGTCTTGCATCGGGCTCCCCTGCTCAGCAGGGAACCTGCTTTTCCCTCAGCCTGTAGTTCCCCCTGCTTGTGCTCTCTCTCTGACAAGAAAAGGAGAGGAGGGGAGGGGAGGGGAGGGGAGGAAAAAGAAAAGAAAAACAAAACTTAGAAAAGCAAAGGAGTGGGTGCCTGGCCGGCTCAGTTGGTGGAGTATGCAACTTTTGATCTCGGGGTTGTGCGTTCAAGCCCCAAGCTAGATGTGGAGATTACTTAAAAATAAAATCTTTTAAATAAAGAAATATATAAGGCAGATGAGAATCAATGAAAGAGTACTGCTGAGAAACTGCAAAACAAGGTCAAATACTAGTTTTAAGAATAACAGTTTTTACAGCAGCTTGTATGTGTAATAGCCAAAAACTACAAATAATGCGAGAATCCATCAAAAGGACCAAGGGCCAATAAACTGTGATATGTTCATAGAATGGAATGCTACAAAAGCAGTAAAAAAAAAAGGAAGGATGAACTACTAATACTTGCCAAAACCTGGATAAATCTCACAGGCATTATGTATTTAAAAAGCTAGGTCCCAACCCTCCCTAATGCTTACTGTAGGACTCCATTCATATGAAGTTGAAAGGCAAGAAAAACTGATGTGGTAGAAGTCACAGTAGTGGTTACTTGGGGGGTGGTTACTGACTAGAAAGGGACTGAAGGGAATCCTGAGGAATGCTGGCAGTGTTCTGTACCTGGAACTGGATGGTACTTACATATCCATATGAGATTAGTAGATTTCTTTTAACTATATTAAGATATACATTAATTTGGGAAAAAAAAACAAAAATAGGAATGTCCAATAAGTGTTAGCTAAGGACAGGCACTATACTAGGTGTTTTATATGCAGGATGTTACTTAATCCTCATACCCCATTAGGGAGATCCTATTGTTATTCTCACTTACGGACTAGGAAACCAAGGCTCACATCTGTAAATAACCATAGCGGTGTTAGTGGCAGAACTGAGGGTCAAACTCCCCTCGGTCTGACGTCAATAATCAAGCTATAAAAACTATACAATACTATCTCTCCAGAAAACAGAAAGCAGAGGTCCCCTTTCCCCCCAAAAAAATCAACTAAGAAGCAAACGAGTATTACAGGTAATACCAAAGAACAGCAGTATATGCTCTTCCTAACAATGATAATCATAAGGTATCCAGAAAATACTGAACTACATTTTATACTATATTTTCACTTAGATGGCAGAAAAATATCAATATAATCCATTAAGAAACCACATATATGTATATACAAACATGTAAACTCAGTGGTTAAAGAATTATATCTAAGTTGAATTAAATTTTTTTTAAAGATTTTATTTATTTGATAGAGAGAGATCACAAGTAGGCAGAGAGGCTAGCAGAGGAAGAGGAAGAAGCAGGCTCCCTGCTGAGCAGAGAGCCCGATGCTGGGCTCAATCCTAGGACCCTGAGGTCATGACCTGAGCCGAAGGCAGAAGCTTAACCCACTGAGCCACCCAGGTGCCCCTAAGTTGAATTAAATCTAATTAAATATTGTATGGAGCATAAAGAGTTTAACTACAAATGAATGCTATTCTTGTTAACAGCTATATTTATACTGTGCACTTAAAGTGCATATATTTGTCTATACACTTAAAGTGGCAAGGATAAAAGACTGTAATGCAATTTCTTTCAAAATATTATCATGCTTAAAAAAATTATCAAAGCTCTATTAATTCTAATAGACCTACTTTCTAATTAGTAAGTTCAACAGAACAGTAAAATGTGGTGAAGCGCCAGATTTTTAAATCTGTATATGCTGATACTTTTGTAAAATGCAGTAAGTATAAAATACGATAGTATTGTATTATTACATAGCCCAAAATAACACAATAACTTCTGTAAATAAAAAATACTTTCTATTTAATGAAAATATGTAAATATTTTTTACTTTTTAATTTACAAATGAAAATGAATTACTAGAAAAATAGAAGGAAAAAACAATCAAATACAAGCCCAAATTCTTCTAATATTTGATTCCACAGATATTAAAATATTATTATAAAAGTCTCTAAAATCTTACTTGCAATTCTTATACTTGTAACAGCTGGTAACAAAACATTCACAGACTGACACTAATTCACAGGCCATACTTGGAGAACCAATACTTTAGATACATTAAATATCTGGCATCTAGGCCTATAAAGATTGAAATTTTACAAACTTGAGCTGTTTCTAGCTAAGTCCTATTTTTTAGAGAATTACTAACTTTACTCCTGGGACCAGAAGAAACTAACTTCAATTCTCAGTGCCAAACTTCAGTAATTTTAAACACAGGTATGGTAAAAAAGCAACATTTATTCTATTTTGGCCTTTGCATTTAAATTAATGCAAATTCTCTTTTACATCAACAGTGTTCCATGGATCCTTACTTGGATTATGTGAAATGTGTGTGCTTGTTCTATTTCAGGACCTTATGTTATAAACTTTCAGAATGGCACTATTATAATGGAATACCAATAAGAAGAGCTCTACAACAAAATTAACACAGTACACTAATGTTCCTGTGACTCATAGACCACAGATACAAGCATTTCTTCTAAAGGAAGTATACAGTTGCTTTAAAGCACAAGTTGAGAAGAAAAGTAGAGCACTCTCCAGTTTAGAAAATAATCTTCATCTCTTCCTACCCACCTCAAATAACAGAAGACCTAACATAATCCTTGCACTAGAAAGAAAGATGATAGTACTGGGTTCAAAGAAATTCTTTTAATTTGCTAAATCACTTAATATACAGTCTTCAGTGCAATACAAAACTGAAAAGAATATCTATTTCATGGAGTAAGTCCATGGACAATCCTACAGTTACTGAAGAAGATTCTGCCTAAGGTCAATGGGAGACCCACCCCAAAGCTTGTCCACAATGAAGTCAAATTCACAATCTTATGTTTTAAAAGCGAATCCATCCCTTCAACATCAGGCATTCAAGGTATATGCAACAATACTAAAACTACTAACTAACTTATGAGTGGAAGAATAATGCAGTACTTGAAATTATCAACACAGTGTGCAATCCGTAAAATTGTTTCACATGTTTATTGCATGTTAAGTGCCATACAATATTTCGATTACGTAGCTAAGTCAAGGATTTTGAGAAACAGTAGAGAAACTTTTAGAACTTAAAGAACACAAGCTTTTTCAAAATAGCTTCAACACTATCACCTGGTAAATCTGGGATGAGAATGAGGCTACCATCCGTTTACACACGGACATTACTTCTATACCACCTCCCAACACAGCCATTTGGTCTTTCTAGCAATGGTGCTACATGAGCAACCTCACCTACTATCTCTGCTGGCATACTGCTAGGACAAAGATGTTCCTTTATGCCACTGAAATTAACTCCTGCTTATCAGGAAAACTTATTTCTTAACTCTTCAGGACTCAAACTCCTCGGTGGTAGCTCTGAGTACTATATTTCCGGGACTGTCACCTGATTACAAAGTATAGTTTCCATGAGCGGCAGAGGTTCTCACACAGAAGTGATTCACTGCCACGAGGGACATCTGGCAATGTCTAGAGACATTTTGGTTTCCCCAATTAATTTCGTGGAGGTGGAGGTGTTACCGGCAACTAGTAGGCAGAAGCCGGAGATGCTGTTAAACATCCTACAGTACACAGGACAGCCCCCACAACAAAATGTCAATAGTGTCACCGTTGAGCAACCTAGATCTAAGGGTGTTATTTGTACCCACTCTAAAATGACGATTTACCAGGCCTCGCCCCCACCCTCCTGCCCAGAAACAACTACACCAAGATATATTCTGGCCAAGGGCCTGACTGAATGAATCTGCCAGGTCATTCTTATATTTACCTGAAAGGGATATAGGATGTATCTCCACACATTAATATTCTATACGCTTCTTCTGGAGCTCTCCCCAAATATATAACCTACATTTGAAAAGAGAAGAAAAAGGTAGTTTATTTCTAAATGAAGATACAGCGCTGTCACTGCAAAGTTTTGTACAATTAACTCTCCAATTAACTGAGCCTGGTTCTCCAGCCAAGGATTCTGAGTCACCCATTACCCCACCAGTGAATTCCTTCTTTCCTTAAATCTGCCATAGCTAGTTTCTGTTGCTTGCAGCAAGAGCACTGAACAAACAACTTCGCAACAACCTTTGTGGTAACAAGTATAGCATTTTTTTTTTTTTTT
>CM053615.1:23567974-23602929 GCA_028646535.1 Procyon lotor
TTTTTTTTTTTTTTAAAGATTTTATTTATTTGACAGCGAGAAACACAGCGAGAGAGGGAACACAAGCAGAGGGAATGGTAGCGGGAGAAGCAGGCTTCCTGCTGAGCAGAGAGCCCGATGCGGGGCTCGATCCCAGGACTCTGGGATCATGACCTGGGCCGAAGGCAGACGCTTAACGACTGAGCCACCCAGGCGCCCCTAGTATAGCATTTTTAAAACAGATTTTCTAAATCAGGACATTAGACTGACGCATGCTTTTAACCTTATCTCCTTCCTGAAAACCCACTGAAATGACCGTAAAGAAGAGTGTGGGCGACGGGGCTGGGAAATGGACTGAGACTGGGGAACAGGTGGAGAAGGACATAAAGGCAGAGCAAGACTTTGATTAACTCTGTTCATTTAGATTTAACTACTTACAATACTGTACAGGTTTCCTATAAAAAACTGCATTTGCTTCCTATTTTCATTGGCTTCTTTTATCCTCAGAACTACATTACACTTCCATCTTTGTCTGGTAGAGCTATCTCAAGAAGATTCTTTAGCATTTTGGGTCCTCCATTGGTATTCCTTGCACTTCCAATAGTTTCTTGTTCTCTGTCCTGACATTAACTGACTGTGTATATGATTTTTGGGGGGAGAGTTCCTTTCTCTCAATAATTCATACATGTTGTTCCACTGTCTTCTCAGTTCTGGAGATGCAGAAGTATTTTACTAACCTCATTCTCTCCTCCTCTTTCGTACAAGTAACCTGTTCTAGGAACTTGGAACAGTTCGAATTTGAGGGGCATCTGGGTGGCTCAGTTGATTAAGTGCCTGCCTTTGGCTTAGGTCATGACTCCAGAGTCCTGGAATCGATCCCCCTGTTGGGCTCCCTCATCGGGGAGCCTGCTTCTGAGCCTTCTCCTCCCAGTTCCTGCTCTCTCTCACTCACCCTCTCTTTCCCAAATAAATAAATAAAATCTTGAAAAAAAAAAAACTTGGAGTTAGAAATTTCACTAGCGTCCCCCTAAGTAACTCATCCTCAATCTCCAGTGAAGTTTGCCTGACCCTCATTCAATCTGAAGGCACAAGTCTTCTAACTCAGAATCTTCCTGCAGGGCAGGGCATTTTCAGCTCATACATGGGAGGATGGGGAGGTGGCCACAAGCATTAGATTTGGCATATATATTATTACATAAATTAGATTCACTGCTAAAGCTTACTTTGGGATAATAAACTTTAAATTCTGACCAGAAAAAAGAAATCACTAAAGGGGCGCCTGGGTGGCTCAGTCAGTTAAGTGGCCGACTCTTGATTTCGGTCCAAGTCATGATCTCAGGGTTGTGGGATTGAGACTCGTGTTAAGCTCCACACTCAGTGGGGAGTTTGCTTGAGATTCTCTCCTTCTGTCCCTCTCATGCATGCTCTCTAAAATAAACAAATAAATCTTTAAAAAAAATCACTAAATTGTATACATACTAAATTATAAAGTATAATATATACTATCGTATTATATACTATATATATATATACAGTATATATACTAAATTATAAACTTTTTATCTCCATTACTTATACATGTGAGCTGTTTCCTCAACCTGTGAGATCTCTGAAGTGAGGACCCATATCTTAGGTTTCACTTTAAATTCTTGGTTCATATACTAAATACACACTCTGATTCAATGTTTAATTCACTGAACCTAAATTCTTAAATCTTAAGCTTTAAAAAAATCTTTGGTTTAAGAGAAATTATAAAATCACTGATTCAACAAGGATCTTTGAAACTTTGAGAAGGACATTTCCCAAAACAGGTCATAACAGTGATTCAGCTTCCAAAGAGTATTTTACCAATTTTCTGTTTCAAGAATCATAAATGGAACTTTTCCTTAATGTCTACGCTGTTTCTCAATATGGTTTTATCCCATTTACTCTTAAAAAAATACAAAACTTTAGGGGTGCCTGGGTGGCTCAGTGAGTTAAAGCCTCTTCCTTCAGCTCAGGTCATGATCTCAGGGTCCTGGGATTGAGCCCCACATCGGGCTCTCTGCTCAGCAAGGAGCCTGCTTTCCCCTCTCTCTCTGCCTGCCTCTAGGCCTACTTGTGATCTCTCTGTTAAATAAATAAATAAAATCATTAAAAAAAATACAAAACTTTAATTAACTATACAGGATCTTCGAACGTTTATCTATGGCAACATACAAGTCCACAAAAAAAAGGTATAAAAAAGAATAATCGATTCCAAGAATAAGGAAATGCTCTGTTACCTTGTACCTAGTACAAATTTTCAAGTACAGTTATTTGTGACTCATATAAGATTGCAATTTATCATGAATTAACCATAAGATAACCTATTATAATCTCAGTCATCATTTTTGTCTATATATTACTTCCTCTTTTAAGCATCAACTTATTACATGACTATTTTATTACTATTTATTTGGAAAACAGCATGATAATTCTTTTAAGAAAAATTTTAAAAATCCAACCATCCCCCCTTTTCAAATTTCCTCATTCTCTTCATTCTCTTCTAGTCTCCAACATGTTTTCTTTCTCCTCTGAGGTTTACTGTATAACACCAGTAAAGTCTTTTCTTTTCTCCATTCTATTTTAGGACTTACTAGTAGATAGACTAGTAGAGGTCCAGAGACCTCTTTCAGATTCTCCCTAAATTTCTAGTAAGACCTTCTCTCAAATTATATAAATTTTTCCTTAAGCACCAGGTTAAAGATAATTCCTTTTACTCAAGATTGCAGTTCTTTGGTTTCTTTAATTACTAAAACTGCAATTAGGTATTATTTCCTTCTAACCTTCAAGACAAAAATAGTCTCTAACACATTAAATAATTGCGGGTTGGAATTATGCCTTGGAACACATGTTCAATCCAAAGAACACAAGAGCAATGTAACATTTTCTCCTTTAGGGGAATAAAACCTAAATCCCTAGTAATGAACTTTAAAAAAAATGTTATTTTTAAATCCAGTTGGAGAAGGCTTGTACATAAGGTACATAAATAGATGATACCGAGTATAATTAGATAAGATGAAGGAAATTTATAGACTCAGAATAAATCTATTTTATGATGCTATAGTATGAATGTTTGTGTGCCCCACCTTGCAAACTCCTATGTTGAAATCCTAACCCCCAAAAGGTGATGGTATTAGTAGATGGGGCCTTTAGGAGATGATTAGCCATAAGGGTGGCACTGAATGGGATCAGTGCCTTATAAAAGAGGATCCAGAGAGATCCTTAGCCCCTTCCACCATGTAAGAGCCCTCACCAGACCATGCTGACACACTGATCTCAGAACTCCCAGCCTCCGTAACTGTGGGAAGTAAATTTCTGTGTGTTTATAAGCCTCCCAGTCTCCAGCAGTTCGTTGTAGCTACCCAAAAGGGACTGAGACACATAACAATCAAGGGATTATTTGCTAGTAATCTATCATTTTTCACTGTACACCCATCCATCTTCCCTAGTCAAAAGGCCTTGCCATATGAAATGATTTTAAATTCAAGAAAAACCCTATAAATGACTCCCATATTAACCGAAATCCTCAAATTTGTAAATTCTAAATCAGTGCAATTTTGTAATCTGTCACTGTGTTCCTGGCAATTTGGACGCTACCTCCTTCTCAAATTCCTTTAGTATATTTTCATGAGAAGCAATGTATAAATGTAGAATGGTCATTCTAATTCCACACTGCTGTCCAAAAATAGGAAGCAACAAATGAGGAACAAGAGATATTAAACAGCTGTGGCAGCCACCTTTTAAAACAGCCCTTATGATGCTCATCTCCTTGTATTTCTACCCTACTTTACCCATTGTGGCCCCCTCCCACAATGAATAGGGCATCCATGTGTAAACAATGCATAAATGGCAGAGTATGACTTCTGAGGCTAACTCATAAATGACACTGTGGCTTCTGCCATGGATTCCTCACCTTAGGTACCTCAATTCTATGAGGGCACTTGGACAGCCCTCGTGGCAAGGAACGAAGCCTTGTGCTAATAACCAGTGTTAACCAGCCAGGGGTGTGAATGGACCATGTTTTAGCAGTTGTACCCTCCAGCCCAGGCAAGCGGCCCACTTGGGTAATTTTCAGGCAGCAAAAGGTAACAGGGGAACACAATAAACAATGAAAAAGGAAATAATCACTTCAGTTTGTTAAAAGTGGATAAATAAGCAAATAGATGACAAGTGCAGAGATGTAAACGTAAGCAGGCCCGTGGCTTAAAAAGCACCAGGAGGGAAAGCCTGTTGTCACCTTTCTCTGAGGTAGGTAATCTCTCTGAAGAAGCAAAGTGCAATCTCGCAGGATGAATAAAATATCGAGGAAAAAATACCTGAGAAGTCAACAGTGCTTTTTGAAGTCGTAGTGCAAAGATCTTTTTTGCTCAATAATACCATAGCCATTTTTAGGACTTCCACATTCCCATTTTTTTAAATTATTATCTGCCTGCCCCAGTCCCTATGACAACTGCTAAGGTTGGACGACTGATCTGTGTTTCAAAATCTGGGAGGGGCTCGATCAGTGGTGAATGAAATCAGGGGACTGAAAGAAAAGAATCACAGCCTGATCATTCAGTTTCAATCCTGACAATTCAGGCCTCAAATAATAAAACCCAATCATTTAGGGCGCCTGGGTGGCTCAGTGGGTTAAAGCCTCTGCCTTCGGCTCAGGTCATGATCTCAGGGTCATAAAATCTTTTTTTTTTTAATATTTTATTTATTTATTTGCCAGAGAGAGAGAGATCACAAGTAGGCAGGGAGGCAGGCACAGAGAGAAGGGGAAGCAGGCTCCCTTCTGAGTCGAGAGCCCGATGCGGGGCTCCATCCCAGGACCCTGAGATCATGACCTGAGCCGAAGGCAGAGGTTTTAACCCACTGAGCCACCCAGGCGCCCCTAAATAAATAAAATCTTTAAAAATAAAAAAATTTAAAAAAGAAACACAATCATTTAGACACATACTTCTCATTTCTATTCTTACATACAACATTTTGAAGCTTAAGCTATGTACTCAGAGAGCCTTTGGTACGGTTTTAAAAACCAAAACATTACACAAATCATCCTTAGAATGAAGAATAAAAAAGGGTATTTAAATTCCACAACAAATGTGGCAGCCTGATAAGCCAGTAAACCATTTTCAAATATTTTTCACAGAGAAATGTCACAATGTTTCCAGTATTAACTATTTTCACTTCAACCAGATGACATAGTATTTCCTACGCCAAGACTTAAATGATCTTTCTTAAAAAAAATCACTCTGCAGATTAACACAGAATGTTTATGTATCAATGCAAGTTAGAAACAAGCTTAAAGATCCAACTGCTGAATAAGAAAGATGAGTAGGGACAAGACTATATACAATAAACAATTTTATATGATAAAATAAAATCACTTTTACAGCTCCTGTACTAATACAAAAAAAAAAATCCTAATCACTTTTTAAAAAAAATCAGATAGCCTTTTATTTCAATAGTTTTAATTTTTCAGTTACTTATATGTATACATGTATGTAGATATATATATTGGATTGGTAAAATGATCTCTGATTTAGATAAAGGGAAACTCCCAAGTTTGGCATAGCAATCATGTATCTACGAAGGCCAGACAGCTAATAAATGTGAGGGAATTGGCCCTGGGTATTAGTGTACATGGTTATATTATATGGGTAGTAGGGATTTTTTTTTTTTTAAACAAAGCAAAAATCTTAATACTTTTTTGCATGAAACCTCCTAACTTTTAAACATTGGCAAAAACAAATGAACTACTATTTATAAATACTCAGTTACACAGAACTAATGGGCCACTACTTTTCAATCTGTGAAAGATAGCCACTGGTCACCCAAAATCACACTGCTTGTTACTGGATGGAAGAGGGCCTACTGCTCAGGCCTTATTTACAGACAAGAAACCATACTATCTAAAACAAGTATTGAAACAATGACAGGAAAATTCCAGAGAGCTTAAAAGATCTACAATCAAAGCTCATAATAGAGGGTCATTTCCCTTCACTCTTTCCCCAAATTAATACCACCTGGCAAGTGTCACAGGTAGCTGTAATACCAGTGGTCAGGCTCACTAGGTCAAGAAAGGAAGTAAGGCTGTGATCAACTGTGATGCTTATAGCTACCTCTGCCACATGGCCTCTTCCTCTGGCCCATGCCATCCCCTTCTGGGCACACCTCATACTAACCAGCTCCTGATTACTATTTACAGCACCCTGTTGCTATTTGCCCTGCCTGTCACAGACACCCAGGAAGGTGTCTGTCGGGTGATGAGTATTTACAAAGACTTGGGCTGTCCCACTTGATTTTATCCTCTAGTCTTTGCTGCCCCATCGGGTGATGAGTATTTACAAAGACTTGGGCTGTCGCACTTGATTTTATCCTCTAGTCTTTGCTGCCCCATCTAGACTGCTGTTTGCTGAACTGGATTCTTACCTACTGCTTTCAGATCCTCTCCTCTCTGCTCCCTTTGGCTCAACTTCTCATCTGATCGCTTCACCCTGGAGCCAGCTTAACTCAGCATTGACTACTCTGGGTCCAAAATAATTAAATCCTTAAGGAAAAGTAGATCACAAGTTCGATCATCATTAAATAACAAATTAAGTCCATGACTGTTGAAGTAATCTCAAATTCAACACAATTTAGGATTCTACTCACAGACTGCTGAATTAATAAAATCCTAGAACTTGAATAGTATCATAATTTTCAATGTAAATGTTTATACAAGGTAAGCCATTCTAAAGGTTATAAAATTTGCTTAGAATTTAAAAATACTACTACAGAGTGATAAATTCTGAATAAGGAATCTATACGTTAGCAAAATCAGCTCTCTCAATCTATTAAACATTAAAGGAAAGCATATTTGCAAGCTATATACCAAGAGTTTGCTTGCGTAAATTATTTTACACTCAAAATACTTCAACCACAAGAAAATGTTAGAAACAGTGGTTAATTTCCCAGGTTACCCCTAAAAGTACATTTACCTATGCAAGAGCTGAATACTATATATCTGCATAAAAATATAACTTCTGGGGCAATAAGATATAAAGAAAGTTGATAACCAATAAGATAAAATGGCATCTTTCTTGTTTTTTAATATATAAAGTAGATTTAAGGTATGATAATAATGGAAAGCAGGAAAAATAAAGAAAAAGACATTTAGTGAATGTTTAATTTGTGCCAGATACTATACATAAATTGAGAATACAGGCAGCTCAGTGCTCTCTTCCAAAAAACTGTTTTGCAACTAGAAATTAAAGTTTATACTTACTAGTATAATGTACTACCATTCTGTTACAAAGTATACACGTAAAAAATTACATAGTAAGAGAGACATAAAGTGATAATTATTTCTTAAATGATTATATAGAGTAATTGTGCTTTCAAGAAAATCTGTTCACTATAATGTTAATAAATTTAAGTTAATATTTCATTATTTAAATATCTTGATTTAAAAGCCTAGTTGTGAGTTCAGTTATTTTTCTGTTGTTGGTTAAAAAAAAACTTTATGGAAGTATAATTTAAAATCAATAAAAACATCTTAAATATACAGGTCAATGGATTTCAACAACTGTCCACAGCTGTATAACTACAACACAATCCAGGTATCCATCACCCCAAATGTTCTCCTATGCATTTTCCCAGTTAATCCCAAATGTTTCCCTCCTCCCCATTAAGTCTGAGGCAACCACTGATATGCCTTCTGTCACTGTAGACTAGACATCTTTCCAAGAGCTTCATATAAATAAAATCATGTACAGCTGTTTCAATTCTTGATGTTAATGGGTGCTGTAACTTAAAAAGAGACTTTCCGTGATAAGTAAATGGAAATGCAGGAATGAATACACTTATTTTCTTTCATCCCATCCAGCAATGATGGACATTTGGTTAGTAAATTCTCAACATCCCAAATGCTAATCAGATGTTGTTAAAAACTAACGGGAAAAGTGCCGCATACTTTTAAAATGTTTAGCAAATAAGTTTAGAATTCACTGAAACATTATTTTTAGATGATTTTAAAGTGGGTTATAACATTTCATTTTGTGGCTATTAATATAACACTTGACTTTGAAAACTATGTCCTTAAAGGGAAAAGACCATTCATTCAACAACTTTTCAGTAGGAAATTGGTTTCAGGATAACCAAATTGGTTTCAGCCTCAACTGGAGAGGGGAAACTCAAGTCCCATAAAGAAACCCAACTAACAAATGCAGGATGAATAAAATAATTAGAAATTATGGTTTTACTGAAGCCGTAATAAAATTATTGATTGAGGCAAGTACTATTAATTGCTTAAAACACTAGATGCATGGTTGATGGGGAACTGAACATACAAATAGTTCCAAAATAACACAGTATGGAATCCATTAAATCATAAAGGAGAAAATCATACATTGAAGGAATTTGATGGTTAGAACCAGATCCAGTGGTCATTTTTAGCGTCCTTAATGGTAATTTAGGCATTTTATGTTTTCTAATAAAATGCAACATTTGCTACTAATGCAGGAGCCTATAACTTACAGTTCACAAGACATACGGAGAAGGGAGAAACAAGTTAAAAAATACCACAAGGAAGGAACCAGAGAAATTCAAAAGGTGGAACACTCCATAAGGGATCTGGTCTCTTCCATACATCAGTGTTAGCAAAAGAGACCATACATGTGTCAAAGAGACTAAGGGCACAACAATCACACACAATGTATGGTCCTGGATTAGGTATTGCTTTGGACATTTTGAATCAACAGAGGAAATATGAATATAATCCAGGTAAGTATATACTAAAATGGAAGAATGGGCCACTGACTGAAAAAAACAGGTGACAAAACTGTCCTGGTGAACATAAAAAAGCATATGGTATATTACACACACACATACACACATGTCCTGCTTTTATAAATACAAAAGGGGGTTCTTTTTAAGGAAAGTTTTCTAAATTTCTCAAGGGTATAAATATGGGTTTTGACATGACATTTTCACAGCAAAATGACAAAGTTTCAGACTTTTATTTTCAAAATACTCTCTTTGCTAATCGTGAATTGTTTTGAAAAGCACTTGCTTTTCCACTTAAAATTTCACCTCTACTTCAAATGACAGGTTAAATACCACTATTCCCCAAGTCTGGCTAAGTAATCACCACTGACATATCACAACAGGGTGAACCTACCACTTCATAAAATGATGTGATGCACTTATCTTTTTGTAAAAAGAAAAACTCAGATATCTTCCATATTTTTCAACTCTTCTACAGTGAGTGTACACAAAAGATTTTTACTTTCACCTAATGTGTTAGCAAAGGTCCTACCATTTCAGATAGTTTCTGAAACCATTTTACCAGGCCACATAAAGTGCAATACTTGGAAATACACACATCAAAGACAAATGAATAGTTAAGCCGATAATCTCACTTCTGCCACAGGTAGCACCTGACCATCTGACTAAAGGGACTACAGAGCACGAGCATATCAACCCTGTTTCAACAGCTGAATATTTTGACTATTGCAAAACCGAACCTCCTCTGTTTTTAAGACAAAAAAATAAATAGAACTGACACTTTATTCAAGCCTCCTCTACAGTCCATATGAGGTCCTTTTGAAAACATGAAGATGGAGAGGGCATTCCCTTCAGAGTGCAAAAGGATGCATAGAGAGTCAGTCCATTCGTAGTACTTCTTTCCCGACAGTTCTTCCTCCAGATTTTTTGTTCTAATATTACCACACCATCTTCCAGATCAATCACTAAAAAGCATTACTATTTCCAAAATTCCTTAACAACTCCAGAAAAGGTTATCGAGGCTGCAAACCAATTCTTAGGAAACTCTCACTCTTTCTAAAAATCTTTAATCAGAGGATTTAACAGACTTGAACCAGATCAAATCCTCACCTCAAATCCATCAAATTCGCACTTGATGTTTAATCTTTTGAGGTATCTATATTATATCTTGACGCTGCTATTATGGGTGCCTGGGTGGCTCAGTTGGTTAAGCATCTGCCTTTGACTCAGGTCATGGTTCCAGGGTCCTAGAATTGAGCCTGGAGCTCCCTGGTCAGCAGGGAGCCTGTTTCTCTCTCTTCCTCAGCAACCCCTGCCCCCCACTCATGTTCTCGAACACTCCGTAATAAATAAACAAAACCTTTTAAAATTAATTAATTAATTAATTAGAAGTTTTTCTCCTGTTTTCTCACCTAGCATCATTTCAACTCCAAGCTCCTATTTCAGCCAACCAGTCACGGCTGCAAAGACTTTTGCTACAGCCAAGAGCTGCAATCCTCCTGCCAAGCTGGCCTCTAACTCAGCAGAGGAATGAACTCAAGTGAACACACAAATCGCTCACCTGGCATTTTCCTAACCAAGCAAATCTGTGCTAATCTGAGAGCATAAAATTCTGAAAGGATTTCTAACTCTAAATATGTTAAATATAGAAAAATAAACTTCTACCTGCCAAAATGCAACCATAAACAAAGTCAAAAAAGGCCAACACCTTTTAGACTTAGAACAAATATGACAAATTTTCAGTAAATATGCCAAGAGGTCACTGTTTTATCGGTGGCAGTAAAAAACAACAGCAATAAGATTTTTAAAAAGACATTTCTTATTTATAAAATTATCAAGCATTTTGTTTTTAACAAATCCCTTGGTTCCCACCATACTCACAGCCACCCTCTCTAGGTGTTCTTGACACTGAAGTCACCATGTCTTCATGGCATGGTGACTTCAGAAGTCACATCACTTCATGGCTCCCCGAGACCCGCTACATGCCTCCACCATCTTGGGGACATCTGACCAGAGACAAATGACGGACACAAGAGAGGCCCAGGCAGAGCTCTGTGGGTTCTATTCAGGAGCAGATTCTCTTAAATGGAATGCCTTCAGCCATTTCCTCCTGGATACTGTAAAGACTTTTACCGTCACACTAAGGGCCCTATCTCCAGGATTCCCTTTAATATTTTATAAACCCCAAGAATTCTGGCTGCATCCCTTTTTCTATAAAGCTGTCATGATTTATTCTAATCCACGGGGCTCCTCTCCCCAGTGAGGAGCTAAGCACCAAATGCCCCAGTTAAAAAAGTCACCTCTCCGTACTCTTTTTCTTTTTCTTTTTTTTTCTAAAGATTTTATTTACTTATTTTACAGAGAGAGAGATCACAAGTGGGCAGAGAGGCAGGCAGAGAGAGGGAGAAGCAGGCTCCCCTCTGAGCAGAGAGCCCTATGCGAGGCTCCATCCCAGGACCCTGAGATCATGACCTGAGCCAAAGGCAGAGACTTTAACCCACTGAGCCACCCAGGTGCCCCTCCGTACTCTTTTTCTTAACAACTTTGCATAGGCTTTTTCCCCCCTAAGAATTTTTGCTGCTAAGCACAAAAAACACCACGAGAGATGAAGGAAAAAAACAAACAAAAGCAACACATCTGGGTAAGTTTAGAAAGTCAAATTTTAGTAGACCTAATCTACAACCTGTGTTTCACACATTCAGAGATGGTTAAGAAAACTTAGCACTATCCCAGAAACATTTCTTCTGTGAGCACAAGATGAAAACAAAAGCAAAAAGGCCTTAATCACATTTCTTAATGATTTACCTTACACATAGGAAAGGAAATAACGAAAAGTTTAGGTGCAATTTCATCCAGTAACACCAACTTTTGGTTTAATCACTGTATATTCCAAATTATTAAACTATATACCAGAAAATAATTTCCAAAATGAGGAAAGCATGACAGAAGCAAGTAGCAAGTTGGGAGAAGAAAAAACTTATCAAAAGAACCTCAAAAACAATCCCCTTATAGTGGATGGGAGTAGAAGACACATCCACTTACTATTCTTCTCCAGTGAATAGGATAGCAAGCTTCCACACCAACAAACAAAAAGATAAGGGCCACTATTCTGGAGGAGCACTCAGCCTACTCTGGAAAAACTGTTGCTAAGGTACTCCTGCAAATGAACATACCAGGCAGTAATAAAACATGACTCTAAAAACAAAGATCTTCCATGATGCTTATAAATAAGTGAAATGTATAACTCCTATATAAGTGCTGGCTATTCCAAACCGTATTTTCCAATGATTCAAATAAACCTCGGGACACCTGGGGGGCTCAGTCAGTTAAGCATCTGCCCTCGGCTCAGATCATGATCCCAGGGTCCTGGGATGGACCTCCTTGCTCAGCAGGAAGTCTGCTTCTCCCTCTGCCTGCTACTCCCCCTGTTTGTGCTTACACACACTCTCTTTCTCTGACAAATAAATAAATAAAATCCTAAAAGAAAAAAATATAGACTTCTGGGTGTCTTATGTAACCCATATACTATGTAAACGTTCTCCTACAACACTATGTCCTCATGCTAGATGTTTTCATGAGAATGGAGAGAATCCATAAGAATAGACCTAAGAATCATACTTTAGTTAGGAAAAAATTGCCTATATTCAAATTATAAAACACTCTTACCTCATGTGATGCACTTTCATGTTTTTCTAGAAAAAAAAATCAATTATTGGTCCTGACTCCATTTTCACAACTTCACTAAATGGATCATGGGTTTATAAAAACACCAGCTTTAAGGGTGTCTGGGTGACTCAGTGGGTTAAAGCCTCTGCCTTGGGCTCAGGTCATGATCTCAGGGTCCTGGGATGGAGCCCTGCATTGGGCTCTCTACTCAGCAGGGAGCCTGCTTCTCTCTCTCTCTCTCTCTCTCTCTCTCTCTCTCTCGGCCTGCCTCTCTGCCTACTTGTGATATCTCTCTCTCTCTCTCTGTCAAATCAATCAATCAATCAATCAATCTTTTTAAAAAACCACACAGCTTTGGGGGCATTATTTTCTAATCTTAAGTGCCATAACATATATTGTTGGTCAATTTTTTAAAAAATAGGCTTTTTAAAGAGCAGTTTTAGGTTCAGAATAGCAAAGCTAAGTAAAAGGTACAGAAATCTTCCATATACCCTGCCCCCCAAATATGCACAGCCTTCCTGTTGATCAAATCTTTAAAAGCAAAACATGTTCTTTCTGGAAAGATATCAAGATATTATCTTAGAAAAAGTAATTTCAAAATTCCAACTGCAAGTTAAAGTACCACTGTTGTATGCATTTTCACTAATATGTTAGGAAATCAGTTAAACACTTACCATATAACATCCGATAAGGAAAGCAGCATTCGCTTGTTTTCTCTGATCACAGCCAGTAAAATGAATAATTTTCTTCCTCATCATTGTGATGGACTACATAAAATTAAACAGGTATTAGTATTTTCTCTTTAATTTCAAGTTTTCTAAAACTTCATTTTGTGATTAAGATAAATTCCAAATTTTACAATGTATAAGCATTCACCTTAGCAAGATCTTTAAAATGATTAACTTTGATACCCCAAAGTACCATGTACCTTCCCATAAAAGACATTTTCTTGGATTAGGATGAAAGTACAGTTCAGGAGTGGGGAAGGGCTTGGAGTATAAGCTGTGAAAGAATACATAAGATGCTGGAAAAGGCAGTGGGGGAGAGGGAGACTTTCCTGTTTTTGGTTTTAAATCAATTCCCAAAACCGTTATAATTAAAGGGATATATTAAAACAGGCAAAAATAATTCATTGTTAGAAATCAAGATGATGAATGGGGTAAGAGGGCACGGGGAGAGTGGAGCAGAAATAACAGAGCAAAAGTGGGCTCTTATGTGGTGGTGCTAATGTCATTCTTGATTTGATGACCAAGATGATTACCTACATATATTCAGTTTATGAAAACTCACTGAGCTGTGTACTCAGGATCTGTACCTATTTCTGTACATACATTATACTTCAATAAAACGTTAAATAAAAAGGGTATGGAATTTAAAAACTCAAAAGCACATGATTATAGTTAGCACCTCCTCACCTGGAGTTCATTAACATGAGCAGAAACAGAATCAGGTAAGCATAAGGAAAAGGATATATTCAGTTCAAAAAGCACACATTTCTTGGTTTCTGTGAGTCAATGATGAACATGTATATATGTTCCTTTAGTTGTTTACATAGAGTAAGAGATCCAAGTTGATTTAAAAAAAACAGAACCAAAACCCAACCAGTCATAGAGGAACACAAGCACAAGACACTTTAATTCAAACTCTCAACACACTTTTGTCACTAATTGAATAGGCAGTAATGTTTCCATCAGGTTGGGTGGACTACACTCTGAAAGAAGTTGTTTTGGTAAATGACAAAAGCAGCATTAAAAGAAGAAAAAAAGAAAAAAAAAGTACCGATAGACATGCCAATATATTCTTGGTTGAGTCAAAGGATAAAAGGTGAGTACAGAAAAGGAGAAAAAAAAGTCTTTCAAAATTAAAGCAAAGAAACACAAGGTGGGGAGGTGGGGCCTCAGGGAGGAAATTATTTTTAGCTTCCCAGCCCTGTATGAACAAAAGATCTGCCATTAGCAACTGGAAAAAAGGAGGGTGTGGCTATAAATATATAAGGCCATAAATGTTTATATTCCTAGTCAAGAGAAAAATAAAATCCAGAAAGAAGAGTCTCCATCTACATAAATCTGTAGGGTAAACATATATATTACGAAAAAGAAAAGGCAATGCTACAACTTCCATTTTGCAAATTAGTAACTCCTTTGACAGGTGCTTCTAACATTTATAATGGGAATTTTAGGTTTTTGAGGCTCAAAGAAAAAATAATCTGCCTTACTCACTCATAAGTCTGTAATATAATTTAATTTTTAACTGAAAATAAATTTTAGGCACCTGGATGGCTCAGCCATTAAGCATCTGCCTTCAGCTCAGGTCACGATCCCAGGGTCCTGGGATGGGCCCAGCATTGGGCCCCCTGCTCAGTGGGAAGCCTGCTTCTCCCTCTCCCACTCCCCCTGTTTATGTTCCCTCCCTCACTGTCTTTCTCTGTCAAATAAATAAAATCTTAAAAAAAAAAGAAAAAATAAATTTTATTTATTCTGTGTATTAGGATGGTAAGTAATCAATTGGATAAAGTTGTTTTTTAAGAACTACCTACCCTTAAATCCAGTATTTTTCTACTTGAGAATTCAGTGATTAATTTGGAATTGCTAGCAGTACATAAACACTTTTTATTGATGTGACCATTAACGTAGAAGTTTTTTTAAATAAAGGAATGGGGTCTGAGTTCAAAGTAACAGAAATACACTTTTGCAACTCTCACATACAGTCTTAAAGATAGGCTGTTTGCCCCTGCTTTCCTCGCTCCTTAATAGTATGTATAAAGCTGGGAGTGAAGAGTCACAAGGAATACTGTATCATGGGAGATTAAAGATAGAATGGAAGTAAGATGAGCCAATATTTTTTATTACTTTGCTAGCACTCTGTCAAAGTAAACGCAGAAAGAACAAGGACCAAAGCAAGGGAAATTTCTCTTGCTAGGTTTCAGTTCCATTAGATCAGACAGCAAGAGGTTTCACTTTATTAACCAATTTCTACTTTGGCTTTTCAAGTATCTAAGCATCACCAATCCAAACCAGAACAAAATGACCCAATCAATCTTAAACCATTCAGTCAAAACTCTGGAAAACAAACATATATACACTATGATTTATATAAAACAAAAAACACAAGTATGTCCCAAACACCACTGCAGTGAAAAATAACTTTGTTTTTTAATGAAAGAGATATATTTTCCTTTCTTTTCACTCCCTGGAATCAGGCTAACAATGATTACCTAAGTCAAATTTTAAGTAAAAAAGATTTTACCTTTAATTTCTTATTTATCTTGCAACAGTATCTGTAAACCATTGCCAGATTGAGTGGTCCAAAATCTGCGTAGAAGCTTTAAAAATGAAAAACAAAAACATACATATACATTCTAGATTCTCTAAATTTTATAAATGCCTTTTTGGAACTACAATATCCTACTAAGACAAGAAAGCACACAAATTGTTATCAGTTAAACTATGTTAACGATACTGCCATACTAGTGGTAAACTATGGTATTCTGGTAAGGAATGCCTACTAAAAAATATGACAAGGGCTACAATGCTTAAATCTAGCCTCAATAACATTAGAATAAAAAAGCTGTTTTTCCACATTTTACTTATTACTATCCTAGTTTATATCTCATTGTACTTTAAGCTGCTAGATTTCAAATATAACTTGTTAAATTTAGGAAGATTCCTTCATTTTGATATTTTCCCTAAGGATCTACTTTATTACCAAGGGTTATACTACCAAGAAAAAAGCACTCAGCAATTATCAATCAACAGATTTGTAATTTTCCAAGGCTATTCTATTTGTAAACATACCTTTAGATTCTTCAAAATAAAAAAGAGTTACTAACAATCGTTTAAAAAGCAGTACTTACTTCTCATATTCAAGTTCATTATCTATGCTGAAATAATGTACATTTGATGAACTCTTTGGTCTGCTGTAGAGAATGGCAAAACAAAGGCGATCTGAAATGGAAAAATTGCAATGTTCCTTCCTTCGGGTTATTAAAAAAGTTTCACATATCATGATGCAACTCTTTTCAGATGAAGTCAAATTTTTATTTTTTTCCATGCATGGTAAGGGTGCCAATGGGTAATTTCAAAGTGTTCTGCTATTTTGGTAGGTAACAATAAATAAGCAACATTTTAAAAGGAAAAATTGTTTTAAACCATAAATTTCAATAGCAAATAAGTAATTTTTCACATAGCAATATGGCTAGATTTCTAGAGGAACCTCTCATTACAAAACTGTGGTTCCCTTGGGCTAAGAAATTTCAGCAAACAGCATTATGCATTCAATAGTTAGGCAGATTACTTGTGCTATGTTTTGCCAGGTTTTCAAGTCATCCTAAAAAATCATTTCAATAGGAAACTATATTTTTTAAAATAGAAGCTAAAGAATGCTATCAAAATCACTGCAAAATTAACGTTTACTGCTACAGAACACAAACAACAAAACAAACCATGTGTTTATTCGACTATTCTTAGGGATCACTACTTTTGTAGTTATTTTTACAATTAGATGAATAACCATTACAACAGAAGCAACCAGAGGTTTCTCCAAGATGAATGTGAGATGAACTTGTGTTGCATAAATGCAGTTAGGCTGCTGTGAAGTTTAGCAAGAATGGTAAGTAGTAATGCTCAAAGGCTACACCCTTCCTCCCCTGCCTCATCCCAAAAAAGTTGTCTAAAATCCACAGTGAAGCAGTCACCTGCAATACCTAGTAGTGGTAACAAGTAGTGCTAATAGAATACTTACTTACACTCAGATTGTAGCAAAATCAAGTACAGCCTTCAAAACAGTAAAAAAAAAAAAAAACAACAACAACAACAAAAAAAAAAAAAACAAAAAAAACCCGCCAGCTGGAATTCTTTCCCCAAATGGTAATTTAAACAATTTTTGTCTACAATTCAACTCGCACAATCGCTGTATTTATTTCCTTGCAAACTCCTCAACTGAAATGTAACCACAAACACTCAAAGAGATGACGGAGCTTATTCCTTTCAAACCACAAATGACCCTTGATCCCCGTGCACAAAGTGACCTGGGATTCTGTTCCCGTGGGTGAAAAGGGGCAACTCCTCTGCCAGCCAAGGGTGGAAATGACAGCCAGTTCCCAACTGCACACGTCTGTGAGGATTTGCCCCAAAGCAAGACCACGCCTGGGGACGACGAGTGCCGGGAGGCCACCCACGCCGGTGAGACAGCATCAGTCCGGCCCTTAAGTTGAAGGGCGACTGTTGGCCGGCAATAGGCGCCTCCTCGCCTCCCCCCCGCACGGACTGACGACCCCTAAATACGGCCCTCACAGCGGCTCCCGGGACAGGCAAGCTCCGCGCCACCGACTCACCTTTGATCACCTCCACCACCAGAGGGGTCCCTGCGCCCTCCTGGCTCATGACTCCAAAGCATCTGGAAGGCGGAGCGGAGGGAAGGACCGAGTGGCCAGGGAACAACCAGCCGCTGAGAGGAGGCGCCGCGACCACACCCCCAAAGTTTTAAAAAAAAAAGTTTAAAGGGCCGCGCCCGAGCACAGGGCACAGCGACTCCCCTCGGCCACCCTCCAGACAGCAGATGCGGGCTAGCCAACCCCGGAAGTTCAAAACTTCTCAAATGTCCCCAAAGGGAGCGGCGAGGAAGTGGGGCACAGAAACTAGCTCCAGCCATTCCGGCAATGCCACGGCCCGGTCATCTGCAGCTTCAGGCCGGATCCGGCAGCAATTTTGCATTGAAGTCGGGGCCTGCAGCAAAGCGCGGGAGCCAGCTCGCAAAAACCAGCAGCTCCAAAAGCCATTAAAAGGACTTCTTAGAAAAGAATGGCTCGGTGGGGACCTGCCAAACCACGCGGGGGCCCTCCCACAGCCGCGCACTCGGCTGCTCTCACCGCCGCTAGGGAGTGCTTCGGCCAGAGCGGGACAGGCCTAGCAGGGGAGGCAGGGTCCGCCGCCCCGGACTTCGTCCCATTCTCGGTCAGGTCGGGTCCAGACCCGCTGGGCGCCGGCTCACGCCACTGCTGGCCTCTCACCTAAAATGGGCTCTCCAAAACTGTTCCGGATTTAAAGGTAAGCCTAAAAACTGAGGCCAGGCTTCCTTTAAAAGGCCTTAGATTTCGCCTCAGGAAAGCACTGGGATGGTTGAAAATATTCGGACACAATACTAAGCATCCCTTTAAAGTATTTTCTAAATCTGTGTTACTGTGTTAGTCTCAAGTGAAAAAAATTAAGCTACAGTGTAAGTATGGTCCCGATTTTGTTCTATATATTGGTTGCTGGGGCCGTGGCTGATTTTCATTTCCCCCTGTTCTTTTTCCAAATTTCCTACAGGAAAGTATTGCTTTATCCATGAAAAAATTTGCAATGACTCTCCCTTACAGAGAAAAGCAATACAGTAACAACTCTTTCCCCCAAATTTCTTATAGTCTCAATACAACATAGGCATTATATCACAGTATATACATCTTTGCCTCAGAAGTAATTTTGGAGGGATCAAAGGCTTTAAATATAAAATACAACAATTTATTATTTCTGTACTCTCCAACTGGGCCTTTCTAAATGAAACAAAATTTAAAAGCCGTTAAGAAGCCATTAAGAGAATAGACTACCAAACTGATACACATTTTTAAAATGGTCTTCATGGCAAATAAACATAGAGAGTCAAGAGATAAACTGGAAAAAAATTCTTTTAATGATTTTATTTATTTATTTGACAGAGAGATCACAAGTAGGCAGAGAGGCAGGCGGGGGGCGGGGGGCGGGAAGCAGGCTCCCTGGTGAGCAGAGAGCCCCATATGGGGCTGGATCCCAGGACCCTAAGATCATGACCTGAGCTGAAGGCAGAGGTTTAACCCACTGAGCCATCCAGGCGCCCTGGAAAAATATTTTTTAAATTCATCTCATTTTGATGCTGAACTTCAAAATACAAAAATGAAAACTGAAACCAAAAGGTACTATTTTGCCTTCTGATTGGCAAAAATCAAAGGAGTTTGATAAGGCATCCTGTTGGTGAGTCTGTGGGGAAACAGGCACTTTCACATTTTCTGTGGGTAGGAATATAAACTGGGACAACCTCCTCGAAGAGCAAGGAAGGGTAATTTGGCAGAAATGTTCAAGACTGAAAACTGGCAAAACTGCTAAGACAGGGGAGGCACCTGGGTGGCTCATTCTGTTAAGCAGTGGCCTTCAGCTTTGGTCATGATCCCAGGATCCTGGGTTGGAGCCCTACATGGGACTCTCTTGCTCAGTGGGGAGTCTGCTTCTCCCTCTACCCCTCCCGCCCCCACCCCTCTTGTGCATCTCTCTCTCACTCAAATAAATAAATCTTAAAAAAAAAAAAATTGCCTAGATAGGCTGCTATCTAAATACTACCATAGTATATATAAAGTATATATATATATTTGTTTGACCTTCCATGAAATCTTGCACAGCAAATCTCCAAAAGGATATACAAGAAACTGGTAGTAGTGGATGTCTTACAGGGGGAACCTGGGTGTTCAGAAACACAGAAAGGTAGGTGAGATTTATGCCTTTCTAAAAAGTTTAAAATTTTATACCATATGTCACCTATTCAAAATTATGAAGCTTTTGAAAAGTGAACTTGCAGGCTAACAGTGTTCTTCCAAAGCTGACTCTTTATCAAGTTACAAAACATATTATAAGCACAGTACCAGGCAACCTGGAAAATGTCCTTTGTGCACATTTGAAAAAGCAAACTAGTTAGTAACTTCTTTTGATTTCTACCCACATACATCTTGAAATCCAGTTTCTTTTAACAAACCCCAAAAAACTGGGTATACCTAGAAGGAAGTGGAAAGAGATGTTTATATATCATAGGGAAGAAAAAAACAATCACTGATTTTTGATGTCCAATTATCCTTATAGAATACATTCTCAATATTCTGTTGTTAGAATAATATTGCAATAAACTGTTACAGAGACTACAGTGGTAAGATGAGAGCTATTTATTAGAAACCTGGAGCTAGAAATAGGGATCTTTACAAAGTTTTGCTTAAAGGTTTATGATTAAACTTATAAACCTACTTATCTTCCACTTAATGGTTCTGTTGTCAAAAACAGAAAACCAAAGTTTTGAAGTAATAAACTTTCTTGCCTATATATGCCTGTCACATAATGTTGTCCCTCTTGCTTCTTTGAGTAATATGATACAGTGGAAGGAAATAAAATCTCACCATTTTAAAATGTTAACAAAAACACTGAACATCCTCATGCCAAAGTTGTTTGTTTTGACTTGGCTTTTTGGCCTCCAGTTTGCTACTTCTTCCTTTAATAACTATGTTAAATAAATGAAAAATCTTTTCCTGCATAACAACTGTAGATATTTGGGGATAATAAATCAAACAGAGGGCTATGATCTAAACCAAGTGAGAAATACATGTAGGAGTCAGGTGGCACTGATAATACAGTATATACCACTTTTTAAAAGAAAAGATTAAAAACTCTACTTGGACATAATAGTCACAATGGACTTCCTACTATTTCTCTTTACCCCTGAAACTGGACTGACTTCATGTCCTGGCAGAGCAGCCAGCATGAAGAGCTTCCCTACAGGATAAGGGAGTTCACCACAAGACAAGCCGAAAGGAGGATTCTTATACCTATGGAACAAAAGAACAGGTAAAAAAAAAAAAAGTCTCCACGTGAGAGAGAAGGCAACAGACATCAAGCTCTCATCTGTATTAGTCATGCATCTTTGAAGGGAAGAAGTGACCAAGGGGAACAGAGGAAGAAATGTTCATGAAAGTACTGATTTAAAAAAAAAAACAATTGACAGCGAGCAATTATTGAGAATTTAGTGCCAGATACTGTATTAATATAAGCTCATTACAACCTATGAGGTAGATACTACTACCGCTACCATCAGTATTTTCCAGGAAATGAAATCTAACCTTAAAGAGGCAAAGTGACTAACCTAAGCAAGGTCCCAAAACCTGTAGTAAAGTAGCAGAATTAGGACAGGACATTAGACTGAAGCCTGAGATTTTTAAAATCCCCGCCTCAAAGACTTGGCCTAATATAAAGCAGGAATAATTAAAACAGTATGATTTTAGCACAGCAACAGATAAATACCGACCTAGGCATATATGAAAACTTAGTATATGAGGAAAATGATATTTCAAGTCAGTAACAAAGAAGGCCTTATTCAATAAGGGGCAAATATCTACATGTATAAAAAGAAAGTGAGATTCCCATCTTACCTATGATATAGAAAAAATACAAGATTACATATTTTTAAAAAAGATGTCAGATAACTATTAAAATATACTGAATAGTCTTATAATTTAAATGGGGAATTTTGGGGGTGCTTGCGTGGCTCAGCTGGCTAAGCATCTGCCTTTGGCTCAGGTTGTGATCCTAAGGGTCCTGGCTATCTCTCTTTTTCTCTTTCTCTCTCTCTGTCAAATAAAGAAATAAATATTTTTTTTAATGGGGAATTTTCAAGCATGACATAAAACTCAAGTCACAGAGGTAAAAAACAGAGACTCAGGGGAAAATATATAATAAAGGATTAATCATCACAACAGATAAAAAGAACCTACAAAGCAATATAACAATCCAGTAGAAAATAAAACTCTACGATGGCTATAAATAGCCAATTCAGAAAACTATACAAATGGGTCAATGGCATATGAAAAGAAAATCTTCCCAGCGGCTGGCTCATCATTAAAAAAAAAAACAAAACAAAAAACTACCATCATGAACAGATTACAGAAGAAAGCCACGTTATCTCACTAAATACAGAAAAAGGAATCATTAAAACCAAGTCAGTTCCAATTAAGTCTTTGTATAATGAGCCTAAAGGAGAACTTCCTTAACCTGATAGAGTATCTTCCAAATATATCTACCAAATATCATACTTCATGCTTTAATTTGTAAGCATCTCCCTGAAATCAAAAACAAGACAACAACTCCTATCATTATAATAACTGGAAGTTCTAGCTAATGCCAAGAAAAGAAAAAGAAATGAGAGAATTGGAAAGGAACCAACTGTCCTTAGTTACAGGACAAGATACAAGAGAATCTGTAGACAAACAAATAACCTAATAAACTTCTGCAAAGTTTCTAGATATAGATGGTTAACATACAAAAACCAAGAGTTTTTCCTATATATTTGTAATAACCAACTATGAAATACAATAGAAAAAATGTGCATAACCTCTATGAATATATGGGAAGATAAAGCAAGTTTATAATTGGGAAGATACACTAATCAAAAGATGGTGAGTACCCTCAAACTAAAGGCAATTCTAAAATCTCAGTAGAGCTTTTCGTGGAATCTGACAAGCTGATCCAAAAATTAATCTAGAAGATCACAGGGCCAAGAAGAATTGAGACCACTTTGAAAATGAAAAGGAAAGGGGAGACGTCTGGGTGGCTCAGTCAGTTAAGCCTCTGCCTTCTGCTCAGGTCATGTTCCCACGGTCCTGGAATTGAGTCCCACATCAGACTCCTTGCTCCGCAGCGAGCCTGCCTCTTCCTCCGCCTGTGCACACGCTGTCTCTGGCAAGTAAATAAATAAAATATTAAAAAAAAAAAAAAAAAGGAAGGAAAAGGGCCCTTGCCCTACTATCAAATAGTAAAACTTAAAATAATCTGGCACAGATAGAATAAACAAAAGGTAAAGACGAGAGCCCAGAAAGAGGCCACATATATGTGGAAACTTTATATATGGCAGAGATGGAATTACAGATCAGTAGAAAATTAAGAATATTCAATACATGGTATGGGGATAACTAGGTGTATATACTGTCAGGGATGGCAGGAGGGAAGATCTGATCTTACATCATATGCCACCTGTTCCCAAAGAAGAAGAAAAAATCTCAGGTGGATTAAAATCTTAGATATGAAAAGAAAGTTTTAAAAGTTTTAGAAGAAAATATGGAAAAATAACAGTGAAGGGATGGATTTTTTTTAAAAACAAGACATAAAAGTAACTAGGGGTGCCTGTGTGGCTCAGTGGGTTAAAGTCTCTGTCTTTGGCTCAGGTTGTGATCTCAGGGTCCTGGGATGGAGCCCCCCATTGCGTTCTCTGCTCAGCAGGGAGCCTGCTTCCCCCTCTCCCTCTGACTGCCTCTCTGCCTACTTGTGATCTCTCTCTCTCTGTCAAATAAATAAAATCTTTAAAAATAAGTAAATAAAAATAAATAAAAAGTACCAACTATAAAGCAAACATTTAAGAAATTTGGTCACATGAAGATTTGATGCTTTGTTCAATACAAGACCCCATAAACAAAATTTAAAAAGATAATTCACACACGGGGCGCCTGGGTGGCTCAGACGGGGCGCCTGGGTGGCTCAGTCGTTAAGTGTCTGCCTTCAGCTCAGGTCATGATCCCAGGGTCCTGGGATTGAGCCCCGCATCGGGCTCTCTGCTCGGCAGGGAGCCTGCTTCTCCCGCTACCATTCCCCCTGCTTGTGTTCCCTCTCTCGCTGTGTTTCTCTCTGTCAAATAAGTAAAAATCTTTAAAAAAAAAAAAAAAAAAGATAATTCACACACTAGAAGATAGGTACAATGCATAAAAGCAAAGGAGGATTAGTGTCAGAATTTACAGTGAACTGTAAGTCAAAGAGAAAAAAGCTAACACCCCAATAAATATATGGGCAGAAAATAGGAATAAGAAATTCACAAAAGAAGAAACCTAACTGTCCTTTCTCACTCTTCTTTTTAGGACCTATGAGTACAAGGATGGTTTTAGTCTATGCTATGCTTTGTGATGAAGTGAGTTGATTGTGCAGGGAAAGCTATGGCAACAAGTAACCCTGAAATCTTAATGATTTAGTTCACTACAACAGAGGCTTATTTCTTGTTGGTGCTACATGTCCATCATCGATAGCAGGGTGGACGACACAGTCATCCAAGGATCCAGGATGATAGAGTCTCCATCAGTTAGCAGACTGCACTATCTGGAATTTATCCTTGTGCCTGGTTGTCCAATTAGTCAGTGACTGCTTGCATAAGTAATTCCAGTTGCTTGCAGATCTAAATGCACACAGATAAAAACCAAGTTCCATAATTTTATCAGTAATAATGCCTACATTTTAATCTTTATCTGTTTAACTCCCATGTTCCTCTATCAATTGGTCTGGAACTAAGGTAGGGAAAAGAGTAACCTTATCGGAAGAAATCCAAACATCTTCCCCCAATGTTAATTAGTCTCCATACTCACCTATAGTTCTGATATATTTTATAAATGAATTTTTTAAAAGGAAGCCATTAGGAGAACTATGAAGGATTTCACAACTTCCAAATCATTAGAGCAAGAGAAAATGAAACTAAGAAAATGTGATCAAGGCACCAAACAGCTAGGAAAAACATGGCAAACAGAAAACAGAACAAGATGGTAAGAATAAGTCCTAATATCTTAATAATAAAGTACAAAATACTTAAATTCATCTTAAGATTTTCAAATTGAATTTAAAAGTATGTACTGTTTAATAAAGACTACTAAAACAAAGCCTATAGGGATTTCATTTAAATGAAAGGATAGAATATGGTACCCTTTTTACTGCATTTCACAGATAAGATATTTGCAAACTGAAGGTTTGTGGCAACACTGCATTACGCAATCCCTTGGTGCCATTTTTTCTAACAGCATTTGCTCACTTTGTGTGTCACATTTGGGTAATTCTTAATTCTTAAAAATTACATTACATTAAACATCTTAATTATTATATATGTTATGGTGATCTGTGATCTTTGATGTTACTATTGTAATTGTTTTGGGATGCCACAAACCACATCCATATAAGATGGTGAACTTAATCAATAAATGTGTGTATTCTGTCTACACCAACTAGCCTTTTCCCCATCTCTCCTCCGCTTCCTCAGGTCTCCCTATTGCCTGAAACACAACAATATTGGAATTAGGCCAATTAATAATTGGCCTCTAAGTGTTCAAGTGAAAGAAAGAATTACATATCCCTCACTTTAAATCCAAAGGTAGAAATTACTTAGTTTGGTGAGGAAGGCATGTCAAAAGCCAAGATAAGCTGAAAGCTAGTCTTGCACCAAAAAGCAGAGTTGTGAATGCAAAGAAAAAGTTCTTGAAGAAAATAAAAAGTGCTACACCAGTGAACACATTAATAAGTGAGACAGCTTTATTGCAGATTTGGGGAGAGTTTTTGTGATATGGATAGATCACACTAGTCATAACATTCTCTTAGGCCAACGCCTAAGCCATAGCGAGGTCCCATTTCTCCAATTCTGTCAAGTTTGAGAGAAATGAGTTAAACTACAGCAGGAAAATCTGAAGCTAGCAGAGGTTGGTTCATAAGGTTAACAGAAAGAAGCCATCTCTATGACATACAAGTACAAGGTGAAGCAGCAAGTTATCCAGGAGATCTAGCTAAGGTAATGAATGAAGAGGGATATAGTCAATAGACTTTCAACGTAGAGAAACAGCCTTCTATTGGAAGATGCCATTTAGGACTTTCATAGCTAGGAAAAGAAGTCAATGCCTGGCTTCAAAACTTCAAAGGACAGGCTGATTCTCTTATTAAAGGCTAAGATAGCTGGTAAACTTTCAGTTGAAGCCAGTGTTTCTTTAGCATTTTGAAAATCCTAGGGCCCTTGAGAATTATGCTAAATCTACTATGCCTGTGCTCTACAAATGGAACAACAAAGCCTGGATGGCAGCACATCTGTTTATGGTATGGTTTACTGAATATTTTAAGTCCAATGTTCAGACCTACTGCTCAGAGAAAAAGATCCTTTCAAAATATTACTGCTCATTGACAATGTTCCCGGGTCACTCAAGAGCGCTGATGGGAGATGTACAATGAGATAAACGTGTTCATACCTGCTACCAAAACATCCATTCTGTAGCCCACTGTCAGGTCATTTTGACTTTCAAGTCTCGTTATTTAAGAAATAAATTTTGTAAGGCTACAGCTGCCATAGATAGTGGTTCCTCTTATGAATCTGGGCAAAGTAAATAAAAAACCTTCTAGGAAGGATTCACCATTCTAGATGCCATTAAGAACACTCATGATTCATGGGAAGAGGTCAAATATCAACATAAACAGGAGTTTGCAAGAAACTAATTTCAACCTTACGGATGACTTTCAGGGATTCATGACTTCAGTGGAAGAAGTAACTGCAGATGTGATGGAATAGCAAAAGAACCAGAATTAGAAGTGGAACCTAGAGATGTGACTGGATTGCTCAACTGCATGATAAAATGGCTGAGTACTTGTTCCTTATGGATGAGCAACCAGAGTAGTTTCTTGAGATGGAATCTACTGGTGAAGATGCTGTGAAGAGTGCTGATATGACATCGAAAGATTTAGAATATTATGTAACAGTTGATAAAAGCAGCCAGCAGGGTTTTAGAGGACTGACTCCAATTTTGAAGAAAGCTCTGTTGGCAAAATGCTATCACACAGTACTATATGTTATGGAGAAATCATTCGTGAAAAGTCAATCAATGTGGCAAACCTCACTATTGTCCTATTTTAAGAAATTGCCACAGCCACCCAACCTTCACATCTACCACCCTGATCAGTCAGCAGCCATCCACATCGAAGTAAGACTCTCCACCAGCAAAAAGATTTTGGCTCACTTAAAGCTCAGACCATCGATGGTTAGCATTTTTTAGCAATAAAGTATTTTTTAATTAAGGTATACACATTGGTTTTTTAGATATAACGCTACTGCATAGTTAAGAGACTAGACTATATAGGTAACATAACATTTATATGCACTGGGAAACCAAAAAGTTCATTTGATTTGCTTTATTGTGATATTCACTGTATTGCAGTGGTCTGGAACTGAGCCTGCAAAGATCTCCGAGGTATGCCTGTAGAATTCACAGCAAAAAGCAATAAAAAGATCGAGATGTTTCATGACTAAAGATATAATCTACTAAGAGATTACAACAATCACACATCTTATGACAACAGATTTAAAATCCATAAAGCAAAACTAGTGAAAATAGGAGAAATTAATAAATCCATAATTGTAAGACACTATCATACCTCCAAAAAATAAGGAATTAGAAGTTTGATCTAGTAAATACAGAATACTGTTTCCAATAGAGAACATAAACTTTGCAAATAGGGTATACACTTAAGTCATCATGTATCAAGGTCACAAGGAAATCACAAGAACTTCCAGAAAGCAGAAACCATACATACAGCCATACAATGACCAAAATACAATAATATTGGAAATTACTACTGAAAGGATAACACAAAAAATCTATTTCTAAGTAATGTGCAACATAGAGAAATTAAAACAGAATGTGACACAACTATTTAATATTAATGTCAGTAAGAATTCACATTAAAATCTGTAGAATATGGTTAAACAAAAATCTGAAGAAAATGATCTGCCTACAAAATGTCTCGTTGTCACACTACTCATGAAAAAATAAACTGTACCTGATTAAAAAGCTAAACATAGTAATTCTGTTCCTCTACAGGATGTAGGATTGCATATCCTAACTCCCTTATGGCTAAATGAGCAGAGGTGAAATATATATTGCTTTCAGGCCAACCCATTAACTTGGCACAAAACCCTGCAGAATTTTCTTTCCCTCTGACCAGCAGCAGTCAAGATTATAGCCATAATACAAACCATTTTAAAAAACTAGCAGTGTCCAGGGGTGCTTGGGTAGCTCAGTCAATTGGGCGTCCAATTTTCAGTTTTCAGCCCAGCTATGGTCTTGGGACTGAAGGACAGGGCCCCACTTCAGGCTCTGTGCTTGGCAGGAAGTCTGCTTGGGATTCTTTCCTCTCCCCCTACCCCCTGAGAAGTATTTATTTATTTATTCATTCAAATAAATAAATAAATCTTTAAGTTAAAAAAAAAAAAAGATGGGGCACCTGGCTCAGTCAGTTAAGCCCTGACTCTTGATTTCTGCTCAGGTCAGATCTCAGGGTTGTGAGATCCACCCCTGGATCTTGCTCTGCTCTCAGCAAGGAGTCTCCTTGAGATTCTTTCCCTCTGCCCCCTCCCTCCCCTGCTCCCTCTCTAAAAAGGATAAATCTCTTTAAGAAAAAAAAGTCAGTGTCCATAAAAAATGAACATCACACATTTTATGACTTAGTGATTCCACTTCTAGATATATATATACACACACACACAAAAAGAAACCATATGTATTCACTAAGAAATATATAAAAAGAGGTTCATAGAGTCATTTGAAAACGACTGAAAACAAACCAATGTTCAGAAACAGTAGGCTGAAACACTGTGATACTTGCTTACAATGGCATATTAAATAACAGTAAGAGTGAATGAACTATAACCATGCACAAATATCACAGATGACCCTCACATACTGTTTAGTCAAAGTAGCCAGACACAAAAGAGTACACAGGATATGATTCCATTTATATAGATTTTAAAACAAGACTTAATCTTTGGCAATAAAAATGTGGATTATCCTTGGAAGGCTTAGTGATTAATTAGCAAAGGTAATTCTGGGGTAAGGTGGTGGTGTTTCTTAGTCTATGTGCTAGTTATTTACCCATGATGTACACAAGCTGTCTATCAAGTTGTTCCTTAAGTGCACATTTCTGTGTATTACTATTATGTATTATAAATATGTGTATATTATTAAAATAAATGAGTTCACTTATGTTATACTCAATAAAGTTATACATGTACTAGCTGTGCTCCACGAGCCTGGGTCATAAGAATAAGGAGATTTAGACCAGGTCTTACGCAATCAGTGATAGGTGTGTGTCACAAACACAAAATAAACCTTTGCTCGTTACATTCCACTAAGATTTCGGAGTTGTAATCACAACATAATCTAGCCTATCCTGATACTTATCTTCAGATGTTTAAGAAAAATCTTAAATTAAAACACAAAATGCAAAAGTTATAAAAAGAGAAAGAATTTGATAAATTTACAGAAGACACCATAATGGTATTTTTTAGAAATGGGGTGGAAGGAGAGAATACTATAGCCAACCTGAAAAACACTCTCGACAAAATAAGTACATAATATTGGATTATAACCCCATGTATAAAATAAATATGCATGAATGCTGATACAAATAAGTGATTAAATAAATGGAGAAGAGACAAACCTTCCTTACAGAAGAATCACAAATAAAATATGTACATACTTTCCTCCAAGAGGTGGAGCTTAATCCCTCCCCTCTTTGCATGAATTTAGTGACTTGCTTCTAAAGAATACACTATGGAAAGGGAAAAATGGCAACTTAGAGGAGAAACCTGGCCAACACTACTTTATCACAAGTGGTCATGATTAACCAGTGTTGTCATGTGGATTTCATGCACCCCCTGATATGATGTGGTAAGAAGGGCACTTTGCTATGGTATTCATTCCAAAACCCACTGTAGTCATTAGAAAATATCAAACATACCTTAAGAACATTCTACAAAATGCCTGACTAGTACTCCCCCAACTGTCAAGGAAACTGTCAAAGACTGAGATGACTAAGAAGATGATAAAAACAACACAGTATTCTAGAATGAATCCTGAAATAGAAAAAGGACATTAATGGAAAAACTGGATATCTGAATGAAGTCTATAAAATATACTTAATAGCAACATACCACCAATGTTGGTGTCTTAATGTACCACAGTACTTTAAGATGATGTAGAGACTCAACTGTGTCCCCCTAAAATACTATCTTTGAAGCCTTAGCCCCCAGCAGGACTATATTGGAAATAGGGACATTAAGAAGGTAATTAAAGGAGGTCATAAAGATGGGGCCCTAGAGTAAAAGAACTAAAGTCCTTTTAAGAATTGGAAGAGGGGAACCTGGGTGGCTCAGTCGGTTAAGCGTCTGACTCTTGGTTTCAGCTCAGGTCATAATCTCAGGATCGTGAGATCGAGCTCTGCATCGGGATCTGCACTCAGCGCAGCGTTGGCTATCCCTCTTCCCCTGCTCTCTCTCTCTCTCTCAAATAAGTAAAATCTGGGGGGAAGAAAAGGTGGGGGGGGAGGAAGGAATGGGGGAAGGAAGGGAGGGAGGGAGGGAGGGAAAGAAGAAGAGATACCAGAGATCAATCAGTTTCTCTCTGTGCACACAAAGAGTGAAAGCCATGTGAGGTCACAGCAAGCTAGGAAGAGAGGTTTCAACAAAACCAACCCTGGTGGCTCCTTAATCTTGGGACTTCCAAAATCCAGAACTATGAAAAAGAAAATACACTGCTATTGTTTAAACCACCCAGTCTGTGTATTTATTCTGGCAGCCTGGGGTGACTAATGCAGAGGGTAAATTTGGAAGAAATTGAAACTAGTGAAGACTATACAGGAACTCTCTGTACCATCTTTGCAATGTTTCTATAAATCTAAAAAGTTACTTTAAAAAAAAAAAAAGCAGCTGACTGGAAGAAAATATTTGTGACTTATGTAATAAAATCTAAATATATATATAAAATAAATACTAAAAATGCCTATGAAAGAGGTGCCTGGGTGGCTCAATTGGTTAAGCATTTGCCTTTGTCTCAGTCTCAGGTCATGATCCCAGGCGTGGGGAGCTTGCTTCTCCCTCTCCCTCTGCCACTCCCCGTTTGTGCTCTCTCTCTCTCTCTGTCAAATAAATAAATAAAATCTTTCTTTAAAAATGCCTATGAAAATTGCAAACAGTCCAACAGAAAACAAAGTCAGATATAAAAAGGCAAGTCAGAAAACTAAATACAAATTCCAAAAAACCATGGGACATGTTTAACCTAATTAGTAATTCAAAAAATAAAAATTATAAAACTGTAATTGTTTCACACCATCAAACTGGAAAAATTTTAAATACTGGTATCAATTAAGGAAAGGCTGTGGGGAAGTTGCTACTTTATAGAAACAAGGCATTCCAGAGGGTAGTCTGGCAGTGTCTGCTATGCATGTATTTCTTGACTGAGCGGGTCCCCCTTTTCTAGATGTCTACTTAGAGAAATGCTAGCTCTTGAGCACTAAGAAGCATTTGTGAAGATGTTTAATAATGCACTGTCTGCAGTAAAACTAAATGGAAATAACAATTGTTATCAAATCATAATTACATAAAACTAAGATTTAAAAAACTAAAATTAAGTCATACTGTGACTTAAAATTAATGAGGCAGAGCACTATGAAATCCTGCCACAAGTACTACAAAGATAAATTATTTTCAAAAAAAAACTAGATGAACAATAGCTATATGTAAAAACAGTGAAACAAAGCAGTACCTCTATAAGCAAATTTATACATATGCAAACAGAAAAGCAACTGGGATTGGGGGCGGGGAAAGAAAGTTACTTTATAGTTATTACTTAGGTCTTTAAGAAAGTCTTTTTTACTTAGTTTATATGTAATTGAAAATAATAGTCCCCTGAGGAGTAAGGAAAGGATGGGTTGAGAGGGGGACCTTTCATCATCTTTCTGGATCATCTCCCTCTCAACCTGGGTGGCCTAATTCCCTATTAATAAGTGCCCTGAAACAACAGCTATTTTCAGCCAGGACAAGATTTACTGTCCCAAGGCCGACATCAGTTTAAATAAACCATTAGTAACTAGCACTCTTAACTGGAAGAATGAGTTAGTAATGCCTGCCAGCTGCCTTTCACCATCCTGTATCTTAGTCTATCCTTCATCCCTGGGCTAGAGATTCAAAATTGTTTGACTCTCAATGCACTTTATGGGGAGCTACTAAGGGGTAGCAAAGATAAGACAGTTCTATCAAGCTCTTTGGTCCTTCTCTTTAAAACAGAGGCTCTGAAATTTAAATCACTGGGTGGCTGTGGTGGGGAGTGGGTGGGGGAATCTCTCCAACCCTCTGTCTCACATGCTGTCTGTGATAGAGAGCTCTATGTAACAAAAACCAAAATTAATAGTTCTAGACTCGTTTTGTCTTTGAATGTTGTAAAATTACTCTTATCTGAGACTTCTAATATATTTACTAAATTTATCAGAAGGTAGAGTGCATTACACAGATGAAATCTTTTGTTTTATATAATGGCACTGGGTTATTGTTAAATTTGCTTTCCAACTGCATAGACAAGGTCAAAATGTAAAGTTTAGCTTAAGCTACACGGTGGGACAAATCAGTTGATCTAGGGGCAACTGCTCTTATCAGAAACTCACACTCCAAAGATAGACAGCTTTAAAGCAAGAAAATCACATTCCACAGATGATATAGCTTTTCTGTTATCCGTATATCTGGAAAATTTATAACGAAACCACTGAATGCCAAGTGGTTTTTATTGGTAAAATGAGTAGCTTGCTAATCAAAATTAATAGATGTTAGAAAGGGCTCTCATCAGTGAAATTAATGGCTGTCCATATATAGAGACTGTATAATCTGTCTATAAAATATTTTAGACAAATGAAGCACCTGGGTAGCTCCATCGATTGCCTGACTTTTTCTTTTTTTAAGATTTTATTTATTTGACAGAGAGAGACAGCGAGAGAGGGAACACAAGGAGAGGGAACACAAGGAGGGGGAGTGGGAGAGGGAGAACCCCATGTGTGGCTCAATCCTAGCACCCTGGGATCATGACCTGAACTGAAGGCAGATGCTTAATGACAGACCCACCCAGGTGCCCTAGGTTTCAGCTCAGGTCATGATCTTGGGGTTGTGGGACTGAACCCCACATAGGGCTCTGTGCTCACCACGGAGTCTGCTTGTCTCTCTTCCCTTTGCTCCTCCCCCCATTAGCACTAGTGCTCAATCTCTAAAATAAATTTAAAAATCTTTTAAAAAAATATTTTAAACAAACATTTTATAAGAATCTAATGTGACTCTTATTTAGGGATAGTGTTTAAGACCACATGTCTAAAGTGGCCCGTGTCCAGCTACTAGCTGTGAGGATTTCTGGTTGATTGGTGCCGACTACAAGGTTAACAGAATCCTGTACCTGGAATATTGTCACTTCTGCCTCAGGTGAAAGGCCTCTGTCATGCCTCTGTCATGAAAGCAGGGGTTGGGAATACTTAAAAATGCAGGAGCTAAGCCCATAGGAAAGGGTGTATCAAGATTTATGCCTGATTGTTGGGGCACTTGGGTGGCTCAGTGGGTTAAAGCCTCTGCCTTTGGCTCAGGTCATGATCTCAGGGTCCTGGGATCCAGAGGTGTAGTGTCGTGTCGTGTCGTGTCGCCCCCCCACCCCCGGCATTGGGATCTCTGCTCAGCAGGGAGCCTGCTTCCCCCTCTCTCTCTACCTGCCTCTCTGCCTACTTGTGATTCCTCTCTGTCAAATAAATAAAATCTTAAAAAAAAAAAGATTTATGCCTGCTTGCTAAGAATATTTAATAAATGACTATTGTGTAAAATTGTTTTTATCTGAGACTAGCTTGCATTATAACTCTATCTACCTCAAGTTTTCCTGTAGTTACTGTCATCTATCAAAAAGTCCTAAGACTTTTTGACCATAACCAAATTGGCTCAGGTCAGTTTCCAACAGTCTGATATAAAAGTTAGACTAGATCTGGCATCACTAACATGTCTTAAAACATTTGGATCATCATAGTCATGGAAGTAAGACACAAGCCAGAGAAAGGAAGTTACACTGAAATAAAGCAGTCAGTTTCAGCAGACAGATATTTTTCTAGGATCCTAAGCCAAGAATTGAGCATTTCAAAAGGTGGAGGGGGCTGGAAGGTGGTAAATACATGGTCTATCTCATCTCAAATTTCCTGGTAGTGAATGTAAAAAAGACTTACTTTAATGAGTATTTTTAATATAATTGCCTTATCAGAAGTAAATTCTTATTTATAATACTCATTATCTCCAACAGTATTTCAAGGCCCTCCTGACAATATTTAGTACAAACCATAATTCTAGGCCACTAGTCCTATCAACAAATAATGGGTTTTTTTTTCTGTAGGAAAACATCAAAGAGAGATCTTTAAAAATTATGCCAATTTGGCTGTAGTTTTAAAGAAAATGGTCTAGAGAGAATTTTGAGTACATATTAAATTTTCTTTAATGGGAGAGCAAAAGATTTGAAGGCACTTTATGAAAGAAGTTATAGGAATGGCTCATGAAAAAGGCATTCAAATCTGGTTAATGCAAATCGAAACCACACGGAAGGAAATACCTATACCCACTAGAATGACTACAATTAGAATCACAAAAGCAGAGGTGCCCAGTTGGCTCAGGCAGTAAAGCCTGCAAATCTTGATCTCAGGGTTGTGAGTTTGAGCCCCATGTTGGGTGTAGATTACTTAAAAATAAAATTAAAAAAAAAAAAGGATGACAACACCAATTGCTGAGAAAGATACAGAGCAATTAGAACTCTCAAACTTTGCTAATGGGATTTTTAAATGGTGTTAAGACAATGGGACATATACTTTCCCTATGACTCAACCATTCTACTTGTAAGTATATACTCAAGAGAAATAAAATTAGATGGTTTCACTTATGTGTGGATCATGAGGAAAAACATGGAGGACATCAGGAGAAGGAAAGGAAAAGTGAATCGGGGTAAATTAGAGGGGGAAATGAAGCGTGAGAGACTGTGGACTCTGAGAAACAAACTGAAGGTTTAGGAGGGGAGGGGGTGGGGGGTTGGGCAAGCCTGGTGGTGGATATTAAAGAAGGCATGTATTTCATGGAGCACTGGGTGTGGTGCATAAACAAGGTAT
>CM053615.1:23603429-23617608 GCA_028646535.1 Procyon lotor
GTACCCTGGGGCAAATAATACATTATATGTTAATAAAAATTAATAAAAAAATAAAAGAAAAAGAATTGAAAATAGAAAAAAAATAGTTTTTATTCTTTATTGTAATATTTTTATGGAAGCCATTTTAAATTTTTGAGTAAAATTTTATGATACACAAAAAAAAAAACAAAAAGATTTTATTTATTTATTCATGAGAGACAGAGAGAGGAAGGCAGAGGCAGAGGGAGAAGCCGGCTCCCTACTGAACAGGGAGCCCAAGGCAGGATTTGCATTCAAGAGCCTGGGATCATGACCTGAGCTGAAGGCAGACACTTAACTGATTGAGCCACCCAGAAACCCCATCAAAGATTATTTGACCATATACATAAGGGTTTACTTCTGAGCTCTATTCTGTTCCATTGGTGTATGTCTTTATAATACCACAGTACTACAGTACCACATTGTTTTGTAGCTTTGTAATACGTTTTGAAATCATAAGTGTGAAGCATCCAGCCTACATCTTTCTCAAGATTGTTTTGGCTGAGGTCCTTTGAGATTCCATATGAATCTTAGAATTTTCTTCTATTTCTGCTAAATATACCATCGTGATTTTGACAGACTGTATAAAATCTGCAGATCACGCTGGGTAGTATGGACATTTTAACAATATTAAGTCTTCCAATCCACAAGTATGGAATGTTTTTCCACTTATTCGTGTCTTTAATTTCTTACAGCAAAGTAAAACCATAAGTTTTTAACAGGCCATTTTGTTGCTCATGCATAATCCTATTCATTTATCAAAGAAACCTATGGTCACCATTACGTATACCAACTTACTCAATGGGGTTCAAAAACAGGTAATTAAAGAAGATATTAATAGTCTTATTTACAAGAGCTGAAAGATAAAATACCAACCAGAATGATCAATTCCTAAATTTTAATAATAAAAAACAAAGCCATGAGATAATCATCAACAATGTAAATGTAATATTAACAAAGTTATTGTAACTCCTCAGTCTTTATTCTAACATCTAAACATTAAGCACAGCCACTTCTACCTTCTAAACTCCATGGTAGGCACTGTGGAGTCAAAGTTAAATAAAATTAAAATGTTCTCCATAATGAGTTCAGTTAAATGTTCAGGTAACTGTTTATATTTGAAATAAAAGAGAAAAAAATTCCTATTTATAACAGCAACAACAAAGATTAAATACCTAGGAAAAAGTTTAACAAGTGTAAGTGTATGGTATAAAACTTCAACACATTAATGAGCTACTCAAAAGAAGACTTGAGCAAACAAGACATATTATGTTTTTGGACAGAAGTGTCATTATCCTAAAGACTTTTTTCCTTCCAAGTTAGTTTTAAGTAACCAGCAGGATTTTTTTGTTTATGGAATAGGGAAGTTGATCCTTAAATTCATATGAATAAATATGCAAGAATAAACAAGAATAACTGGAGGGTTTTTTGGGTGTTTTGTTTTTGGGTCAATGGATTTTTATTTAAGGAACTTCACATGTGATTCCTTCCACTGCCAATCAATCACTTTAGTTCCTCCAAAGCCTGGGTCATAATCTTCAAGGTAGCCCTTTTTAAAATTTTATTTATTTAACAGAGAGAGAGAGCACAAGTAGGCAGAGAGGCAGGCAGAGAGAGAGGAGGGAGCAGAGAGCCCGATGCAGGGCTCGACCCCAGAACCCCGAGATCATGACCTGAGCCAAAGGCAGAGGCTTCAACCCACTGAGCCACCCAGGTGCCCCAAGGTAGCCCTTTTTAAAAAGAATTTTTGCTCAATCCTCAGTTGTCATTGTCAGTCAGTCCACAATTCTTTTAGCTGAGCTTCTCTAATCATCACTTGAATATCAACACTTCAAAAATTCCCCACTTGTGGGATGCCTGGCTGGCTCAGTCCATACAGCATGCAGTTCTCCATCCCAGAGTTGTGAGTTCAAGCCCCACACTGGGTATAGAGATTATTTAACAATAAAATCTTAAAAATTCCCCACTTGTAATCTTTAGGATCCAATTTCTTCAAGCAACTTACTTCAGGATCATAGAAATTAAATTGTAGGAAGCACACTGATTGCTATTTTGGCAAATCCTCTAAAATATATTATTCCTCGGGTTGCCTGGCTGGCTCAGATGGTAGTGCATGTGACTCTTGATCTCACAGTTCTGAGTTCAAACCCCACATTGGGTGTAAAGTTTACTTTAAAATACATACATATATAAATACACATATATAAATATATATATAAAAATATATTTTCCTTTACCATTTATAATATTGAAAAGTCTTGTTACATTCATTTTTTACCCATGAGCCTAGCAAAAACTGTTAACAGGTCTTATTGTCACCACTGCAATAAACGGAACTGTGTTAAGAAGTCTAACCAGTATCTCAAGGTAGCCATAAAAAGATTTTTTTTAAAGAGCTCTAAAAAGAGGCGCCTGGGTGTCTCAGTGGGTTAAAGCCTCTGCCTTCAGATCGGGTCATGATCTCGGGGTCCTGGGATCAAGACCCGCATCAGGCTCTCTGCTTGGTGGGGAGCCTGCTTCTCCCCTCTCTGCCTGCCTCTCTGCCTACTTGTGGTCTCTCTGTCAAATAAATAAATAATTTTTAAGAAAGAAAGAAAGAGAGAGAGAGAGAGAGAGAGAAAAGAAAAAAGAAAAGACAAGAAGAGAAAAGAAAAGAAAAGAAAAGAAAAGAAAAGAAAAGAAAAGAAAAGAAAAGAAAAGAAAAGAAAAGAAAAGAAAAGAAAAGGCTCTAAAAAGGAGCTAGCACTCCTAGATATTAAAATATATTGAAAGGCCTCCATTACTAATATAGACTGTTCCTGGCACCTGACAGACATATATATACATAGGGCAGAAGTTCTAAAATAGGCCCAGACACATCCAAGAATGTTACGTAAATCTATTTTATATATATTAAGGATATAATATAATATAATATAATATAATATAATATATATAATATAATAATATAATTTATTAAGGATAATAAATCAAGATACATGTCAAGGACATAAGTGACTGTATTAGGAAGCCATCTGAAAAAATAAATAAAAGTGGCTCCATGTCCTCACAGCAGAATAAATTTCAAATGGAGAATGTATTTAAATATAAGAAACTGAAAACATAAAATATATAAGAAAACAGGATTTCTACATCTAGCCAAGATAGAGTAACAGGAACCAGACTTACCATTCCTATCAAAAAAACAAAAAAAACAAACTTTTTTTTTTTTTTAATTCAAATACAATTGATGACTTTCCATAGAACAATGCAAAGTAAAGATCAAATGTAGACATAAATCAGAGACTTGGCTTGAAAAACCAAAGACTGCCCTAAGTGCCTTCTTGAGGATAAACCCCACTCAGTAGTGATCGCGAGGAAAGAAAGAACAAAGATGTTCTAAGACAGTCTTCAAAGACACCCCGAACTTCGTTGGAGTGCTCTAAAAGCCGCCTTAGAGTCTGTAGTCTTCGACGGGCGAAGGAGGAGGTGCGGGGGGTCCTGAAGAGCCAGCCACGCCAACAGGGACTTGCCCCAAATCCAGAGTGGAGGGCATCTCCCTGGCTTCTTCACTTTTCTTGGTAAGTTTTTTTTTTTAAACCAGACAAATTACATTAAATAATGGTTTTTAAGACTCTGGCTATTAGGCAATGGAAGACAATGATCTGAGACATAAGAAACAAAAAAGGTCAGCCCTGTAACTGCCCCAGCAGAGAGGGTAAACTAAGGCAGAACCCAGCAGACTCCCCAAATTGAAGAGATGGTGCGGAGTGCAGGAAAACCAAGACAGCAAGAGTTCATAGGATAAGATATCAAAGAGAAGGAAACAGCACAGAGAGAGAACTCCAGAGATTTGCAAAGGGTCCTAAGTAATTAACAGAATAAGTAAGCTAGGACGACTGGAGGCCCAGGAAAGAATCATCTAAAAGGATTAGAGCATTCGGTGTCTGGCACTCATAGAGGGCTTCAGAAGGCACTTGTTTTCACAGGCCATTATGTAAAAATCCTAAGTCACACTGGAATAAGAGTACTCACGAAGGTACTGCCTCAATAATGAATAATTAGCCCTTGAATTAGCACTGATGCAGGCCTGCCTAACAAATACAAAAATATCCAGCACCCACTGAAGTAAAATTCAGCATCCAACAATTGCCAGGGGTGCAAGGAAGCAGAAAAACATGACCCCTATGAAGAGAATAATCAATCAAAATAGACCCAGAACAGATGTATAAGTTAGAATGAGCAGAGAAAGACATTAAAAGTTTTTGTAACTGTATTTATATATTCAGTAAGTAATGAAAATATATGTCCACATACAAATTTGTGTATATATGTTCATAGCCTAAAAGTGGAAACAACCCACATGTACTTGAAGGGAAGATAAACAAAATGTGATATTATTCAGCCTTGGGGTGCCTGGGTGGCTCAGTGGGCTAAAGCCTCTGCCTTTGGCTCAGGTCATGATCTCAGCATCCTGGGATTGAGCCCCGCATTGGGCTATCTGCTTAGCAGGGAGCCTGCTTCCCCTTCTCTCTCTGCCTGACTCTCTGCCTATGATCTCTCTCCCTGTCAAATAAATAAATAAAAATCTTAAAAAAAAAAAAAAAAAGGAATAAAGTACTAGTCCATGCTACAACATAACTGAAACTCACATTCTGCTAAGAAACCAGTCACAAAAGATTGCTAATCATATAATGCCACTCATATGAAATATCAAAAATAGGAAATCTATAGTGACAAAATGTAGATTGCCTAAGGGGAAAGGGAAGGGAATGGAGTAACTTCAATTATGTAAAAGCTTTCTTTTAGGGATAATGAAAATGTTCTAGAAGTAGATTACGGTGACAGTTACACAATTCTGTAAGTATACTATTTACCCAGAAACACAATTTTTTAAATATTTAAAATTTAAATGCTATTTAAAATATACTATTACAGGGGCACCTGGGTGGCTCAGTGGGTTAAAGCCTCTGCCTTCAGCTGGGGTCATGATCTCAGGGTCCTAGGATCAAGCCCCGCATGGGGCTCTCTGCTCAGCAGGGAGCTTGCTTCCCCTTCTCTCTCTGCCTGCGTCTCTGCCTACTTGTGATCTCTCTCTCTGTCCAATGAATAAATAAAATCTTTTAAAAAAATAAAATATATTATTACAAGAAATAAGCCATTCAAATGTGCACTTTAAATTGGAGGACTGGAGTTAAACATCTGACTTCCGCTCAGGTCACGATCTCAGGGACTTGATCTCAGGGTCCTGGGATGGAGCCATCTCCTGCTCCTCAGCAGGGAGTCCGACTGTCCCTCTCCCTCTGCTTCTCTACCATCTTATGCTCTCTCATATACATGCTGAGGATTGTATAGTAGTTGAATTGTGTCAATAGAGCTATTATTTTTTAGAGTAAAACATATAGAGTAAAAAAGGTAGAGATGCATAAGATATAAAAATGGCCCAATTTAAGCTTTTTTGATGATGAAGACTATAATCTATAAAATAAGAAATACAATGGATGGGATTAATGGCAGATAATAAGAGAAGAAAATATTAGTGAACTAGAATGCACAATAGCGAACCTATCCAAATGAAAGAGGAAAAAAAAATCATCCAAATGAAAAGAGATCAGTGAGCTGTGGGATAGTCTAAACAGCCTAATATACAGGTAATTATAATATTAAGGAAGTGGGGCAGGCAGAAAAAAATATTTTAAAAAATAATGGCTGAGGGATGCCTGGGTGGCTCAGTTAGTTAAGCGTCTGTCTTTGGCTCAGGTTATGATCCCAGGGTCCTGGGATGGAGTCCCACATCAGGCTCCCTGCTGAATGGGGAGCCTACTTCTCACTCTGCCTGCTGCTCCCCCTGCTTATGATCTCTCTCTGACAACTAAATAAATAAAATCTTTAAAAAATAATAATAAGGGCTGTAAACTTTCTAAATCAATGAACTCTATAAACCCACATATCCAAGTTCAATGAATCCTAACCACAAGAAACATAAAGAAAACTACACTTGAGCAAAATGCCCCAAACCAGTGATAAAAGGAAAATCTCGAGAGCAGCCAGAGAAAAAACTATATAATACACACAGAAAGACAAGGATATCCAATTTCTTGTTGGAACCACTTTAAGTGATAACACAAGAGAGCAATATCTTTGAAGTACTGAAATTAAAAAGAAAGTGCCAACCTTGAATTCCATACTAAGCAAAAATCTATAAAAAATGAAGACATAATGAAGACTTTTAGATATTCAAAAGATCATAGTGTTCATCACTAGCAGACCTGCACTATAGATAATATTTTTAAAAAAAAATCCTTCAGACAGAATGAAAATGATACCAGTTGTCTGGATCTACAGAAAAGAACGAAGGGTACCAAAAATGATCATTTCTTGGGTAAATATTTTTTTCTTATTTAAATCTTTTTAAAAGATGATTGTTTTTACAAAATAATGTACTGTGGAGTGTTTGTAATATAATATATGTATAAGTAAAATGCATGAGAACAATAGCATAAGGGCCAAGACAGGAAAAATGGAAAGAAACACATTTCCTAATAACTTTGTTGAGTCAAACGATAACTTAAAATCCAGAAGCCTTGAGAGAAAAGATTATCAGGTTCAGCTATAAACTTTGCATGGTAAACACATATCACCACCACAGCTCTAAGAAAATTAAAAAGCAAATGACAAATATAAAATTCATTTGTAAGTCCTAACACATAATAACGTCCCTAATGTTTAAAGAGCCTAATGCAATGCATATAAATTAGAAACAGCAAACAGCCCAGTAAAAAAAAATGGGTGAAGATGGGGCACCTGGGTGGCTCAGTGGGTTAAAGCCTCTGCCTTAGGCTCAGGTCATGATCTCAGGGTCCTGGGATGGAGCCCTGCATCGGGCTCTCTGCTCAGCAGGGAGCCTGCTTCCGCCTGCCTCTCTGCCTACTTGTGATCTCTGTCTCTGTCAAATAAATAAATAAAATCTTAAAAAAAAAATGGGTGAAGAACATTTATAGCCAGTTTTTGGAAACTCAACCTATGCTCATGAATGCTAACTATATTGAGACTATAATTTTCCACCTGTCAGGGTGGCAAAAATCCAAAAATTTGGTAACCCACTCTGTTGGTGAACTTAAAATTAAACATGTCCTCTCATACACTGCAGGTGAAATTGTAAATGGGTATAACTTTTACCAAAATTACAAATATATATACCTCTAACTCAGCAATTCACTTTTGAAAAGTCATTCCTATGCACATCTGTACATATGACATATGCAACAAGTTATTCAATAGAGCATTTTCTTTTCTATAGCTAAAAACTGAAAGCAATCCTAATGAGTATGAATAAGGGCTTAAAGATCTTATGTGCATTATAAAGTGAAATTCTATGCAGCTATAAATACGAATGAGGAAGTCTCTATGAAATAAAACTGAAAGATCTCCAAGATATATCCTATTCCATCAATTCTAAGATGTATATTTTTTCACATTTGAATATCTCTGAAATTATGCTGTAGCTTAAGATCTGTGACTTAGTTATAATTGGCAGCATGTCTCCTTTCTTTGAAGTACTTAATATATTCTGTTTTGTTTAAAAATCAGTGAAATGTGGTATCAGTGGAGAACAGCAAGGTGCGGAAGCATGTGTAGAATATGCTATTTTCTAGTTCAAAAAGAATCTATTTAATACAATGTAGTCTTCTGGCTTGTATCCTGGAACAGAAAAAAAAAAGTTGTTTATGTAAGGAAATCCAAATAAAGTCTGGAGTTTAGTAAACAGTTCACATCAATGGTGGTTTCCTGGTTTTGACAAATCCTACGGTAATGTAAGCTAGCTTTAGGGGAATGGAAAAGGCATAAACAGGAACCTTCTGTATTACCTTTGCAACTTTTCTGTAAATCTTAAGTTATTCCACGATTAAAAAAGTTTGTTGAAATGGTAATTTTTAGAAGGCTCCATATTTTATGCATTTTTAAAAACTCAAGGCAAACATAACAAACTAAAATCCCTGGGGGATGGCAGGGTGAGGAGAAGCAGACAAATATGGACAGAGAGGGGCTGGTAGGAGACTGCTCACTTTACACTTGTCTCAGAACCATATGAATGTATTTACCCAGGTATCAAGTTTAAAAATTATAACACAAGAAACAACAGACGTTGACAAGAATGTAGAAAAAAGGAATCCTTGTACACTACTGGTAGGAATGCAAACTGGTGCAGCCACTGGGGAATATGGTATGGAGGTTCCTCAAGAAATTAAAAATAGGGGCACCTGGGTGGCTCAGTGGGTTAAAGCCTGTGCCTTCGGCTCAGGTCATGATCTCAGGGTCCTGGGATCAAGCCCCACATCGGGCTCTCTGCTCGGCAGGGAGCCTGCTTCCCCTCTCTATCTGCCTGCCTCTTTGCCTACTTGTGATCTCTCTCTGTCAAATAAATAAATAAAAATCTTAAAAAAAAAAGAAAAAAAAGAAATTAAAAATAGGGGTGCCTATATGGCTCAGTTGGTTAAGCATCTGCCTTCAGCTCAGGTCATGATCCCAAAGTCTTGGGATCAAGCCCCAATCCAGCCCTCTGCTCAGGGGAGGGGAGCCTGCTTCTCCCTCTCTCACTGCTGCTCCACCTGCTTATGCTCTCTGTCAAATGAATAAACAAAATCATTTAAAAAATTAAAAATAGAAGTACCACATGATCCAGTAATCATACTACTGGGTATTTACCTAAAGAATACAAAACACTGTGGCGCCTGGGTGGCTCAGTCGTTAAGCGTCTGCCTTCGGCCCAGGTCATGATCCCAGTGTCCTGGGATCGAGCCCCGCATCGGGCTCTCTGCTCGGCAGGGAGCCTGCTTCTCCCACTGCCATTCCCTCTGCTTGTGTTCCCTCTCTCGCTATGTTTCTCTCTGTCAAAATAAAAAAAAAAAAAAAAAAAGAATACAAAACACTAATTCAAAGGGATACATGTTTACTGCAGCATAATCTACAATAGCCAAATTATGGAAGCCGCCCAAGTATCCATTGACTGGATATGGATAAAGATGTGGTGTATGGATATGGATAAAGATGTGATGTATATATATAAAGGAATATTACTGAGTATTACTCAGCCACAAAACAGAATGAAATCTTGCCATTTGCAAAAACATGGATGGATCTAGAATATAAGGCTAAGCAAAATAAGTCAGTCAGAGAAAGACAAATATCGTATTTCACCCGCATGTGGAATTTAGGAAACCCAAAGGGGGTAAAAAAAGATACAAACCAAGAAACAAACGCTTAACTATAGAAAACAAACAGATGGCTGGTGGGGGGGGACCGGCAAACTAGGGGAAGAGGATTAAGAATGCACTTATCTTTTTCATTTTTTAAACATTTTTTTTCAGTAGGCTACAGACCCAGCAACAGACTCGAACTCACAATCCCAAGATCAAAAGTCACATGGTCTACCCACTGAGCCAGCCAGGCAACCCCAAGAGTACAGCACTAAGTAATATACAAAACTGCAGAATCACTATATTGTACACCTGAAACTAATAGAACACTGTGTGTCAACTACACTGGAATTAAAATTTTTAAAAATATGTATGTATTTACCTGATATTAATAAAAACAGTGACAAGAAAAAAATAAAAACTATAAAAAGGTACTTTATCAGAGGACAAAGGGGATTAAAGAGAGGTTATTCTAAATAGAGCTTATAGGGGCGCCTGGGTGGCTCAGTCGTTAAGCGTCTGCCTTCAGCTCAGGTCATGATCCCAGGGTCCTGGGATCGAGCCCCACATCGGGCTCTCTGTTCAGCAGGGAGCCTGCTTCTCCCGCTCCCATTCCCTCTGCTTGTGTTCCCTCTCTCACTGTGTTTCTCACTGTCAAATAAATAAAATCTTTAAAATAAATAAATAAATAAATAGAGCTTATATTCACAACCTAATGATCATGATAAGAATCCATGGGTTGGCTGGGGAAGGTCTACAACCTAAAATTCTCTACCCAATTTTATGTAAATGAATTCATGGACATTTTCCTCAGTAGAGGGACTACAAGGAAATAAGTATCTTATATATCTGTACACTAGAATAATATGCATCTACTAAGAGATATACAGTTGGACACATACTTAGGACAAAGAAAGATTCCACTGTAATATATAAAGTGGACAAAAGTAATGATAGTATTTATAGTGTTTACTTTGTTAATGTAAAAACATCTATCTCTATGGAGATGTCTATGTATATGAATATGCACTGAACCAGCTAAAAGGCTAAATGTGGTAACCATTAATGCTATTCACCAAATATTTCTAGCTCCCTGCCTGACAGACACATTCCTGCCCCTCAACGGTTGGGTGGGGCCTTGTGATTAATTCTGGCCACAGAGTTATGAGAAGAAACAAACATTTACTTGTTGATTCAAGACCCTCCACAGGCACTCTTTTTCCTCTGGTATAGGAACCAACAATATAAGAGATGATTGCTGCTCATATGCCTAGGTCCCCAAAGCAATTACAGTAAGCAGAACCCTCTGCTGACCCAGAGTGGATGTGAAACAGAAACAAGATTTAAATTTTTGTTTTAAGTTGCTCAGACTGGCCAGAGGGAGAGGGGAAGCTTGTTATTACAATATAACCAAGTCTAAACTAACTGACAAATGAAAACATCATTGCCAGTAGGATCTCTTACCATTTTCTTTCTGTATGGTCTTTTTTAAAAATAACAAGCACCTAGGGTACCTGGGTGGCTCAGTCAGGTAAGCTACTCTTGATTTCCCCTCAAGTCATGGTCTCAGAGTCCTAGGACACTGCATTTGGTTCCACCTCAGTGGGGTATCTGCTTGGGATTCTCTCTCTCCCTCTACCACTTCCTCTGCCCTTCCCCCTGGCTCATGTTCTAGCATGTGCTCCTTCTTTCGAATAAATAAATCTTTTAAAAAATTAAAAATAAAAATAATGAGCACCTGTATCTTAGAAAACTTATCTGGGGATAGAGGAGAGAGACACGAGGTGCATGGGCCTTGGCATCAAGCAGACACTGACCATCAGAGATTATTACCATCACATCTCAATTTAGAGCAGCCTCCATTAGGATCCCTCAGGTCCCTTTGTTTCATTCCATGCTCACTGAGCGACCTAATAGCAGTGAAAAAAGCAAGGAACAGAACCATGAGAATAAGTGCTGTATTTTGCATGAGAAGATACAAACATACATACATCTATCTGTACATACGTATATACATGTTTGTAAATACACAGAAAATCTCTGGTAAGACATAGAAAAAGTTATGTCAATTTATTCCGAAAAGGGAAAAGAAGTCGCTAGGTGACAAGAGAAAGTGGGAATCGTACTCTATGCCATTTATTCTTTCCTATCTTTTACTTATTTTTTTAAGGATTTTATTTTATTTTTATAATTATCATTTTTTTAAGATTTTACTTATTTATTTGACAGAGAGAGAGAGATCACAAGTAGGCAGAGAGGCAGGCAGAGGGGGTGGGGGAAGCAAGCTCCCTGCTGAGCAGAGAGCCCAATGAGGGTCTCGATCCCAGGACCCTGAGATCATGACCCAGAGCTGAAGGCAGAGGCTTTAACCCACTGAGCTACCCAGGTGCCCCAAGGATTTTATTTTTAAGTAATCTCTAAACCCCATGTAGGACTCAAACTCATGACCCTGAGATCAAGAGTCACATGCTCCACTGACTTGAGCCAGCCAAGTGCTCCTCTTTCTTATCTTTTAAATTTTGAACTATGTACATGTATTATCTATTTAAAAAAACAGATAAAATGAAAAGACTAAAAAAACAGGGCACCTGGGTGGCTCAGTGGGTTAAAGCCTCTGCCTTCGGCTCAGGTAATGATCTTAGGGTCCTGGGATCGAGCCCTGCATCGGGCTCTCTGCTCAGCAGGGAGCCTGCTTCCCCCACCCCCTCTGCCTGCTTGTGATCTCTCTCTGTAAAAAAAAAAAAAAAAAAAAAATTAAAAAAAAAACCACAAGCAACTCTAAGTGAAGGAATATACTAAGTGTTATTTAGTGGATCATATTTCAAAAATAATAGAAAGTCTACTAAAGGGGCTTGCATAGACCAAAGATGAACGTGTCATGAATCCAGAATCATAAATGCACCTTAATAGCATAGAACATGATTAAAGGGCAAGAAAGATCAGCAGCTCTGCTTTTGCAAATAAGTTCTATGAGCTGCTCACTGATATTCAAGAAAATGAAGAAAAATTACTTCTAATGCTTCCAAACTCAAGGCTTTTTTATTACTGAATCCTGATCCTGTGTGAAAACTTCAGCATTGTTAAAGTCCACATCTTAACAAGATTAGCGGTATGACTTATTTTTTTCTCCTCCACTAAGAACAACAGACTGAATTACTATTTCCAAAGAGAAATGAAAAGGGACTGCACAGGACTTTAATAATACGGGAAAAGCGGGCACCTAGGTGGCTCAATTGATGAAGCGACTTGATTTCAGCTCAGGTGGTGATCTCAGGGTGGTGAGATTGAGCCCCACACTGAGTGGTGTGGAGCCTGCTTAAGATTCTCTCTCTCTCTGGCCCTCCCCGCTCGCCTGCTTGCGCTCTCTCTCTCAAGAAAAAAAAGAAAAAAATACCACAATAAACCTCATATGTACGTTACTTACATTAATTAATTAATTAATTTAAAGGGAGGAAGCATCTCAAAAGGTAGGAAAATAGCACTTACTTACACTATATATGGTAAACTGTGAGTTTTCTATTTTATATCAGTGTAATGTTTCACACAAGTTATCAACTCTTGAGCAATTAAATTAGTATATTGATTCATTTTGAAACTTTCCCAAGAGTACCTAACACTTATTATCTGGCCTTATTAGAAATAAATGACAGAGGTGCCTGGGTGGCTCAGTTGGTTAAGCATCTGCCTTCAGCTCAGGTCACCATAGGGTCCCAGAGGCCCTCCTTTGGCTCCCTACTAGGCAGGGAGTCTGCTTCTCCCTTTGCCCTTCCCCTGCTCCTTCTCTCTCTCTCAAATAAATAAAATCTTAAAAAAAAAAGAAATTTAGAAAGAAAGAACATAGGGGCACTTGGCTGGTTCAGTTGAAAGAGCATATAAGTCTTGATCTCAGAGTCATGGGTTCAAGCCCCAGGTTAGGTGTAGAGATCACCTAAATAAAACTTTAAAAAAAAAAAAAGATAAATGACATAAGGTGGTTGATTTCACATTCTTGCACAAACTTCATTTAGCTGGGGATGAGGAGTTTCTGGAAACGGAACTGCACAGAAACTGCGGAGTCTCCATGGAGATCCAGTCCTGGCATTCTACATTGGCAATGGCTCAGCTCCTCTAGCTACTTCACATTCACTGAAGTCAGGACTGTCTCTGGCTGTAATTCTTCTAGGTGCTAATCCCACAGTTAGTTGTTAGACAAACATCCAAGCTACAGTGTTTATAAAGCCTTTCATAAAAATCATAGAACTTCCAATCATCCTTAACTGCATGCTGATCTTTACCTAGTTTCCTCAGACATTTCCCTCCAAGGGTCTCTAAGCTTACATTTTAAACTCTCTCCCACTGCTTCTTTCCAAAAAACCCACCTTGTCCCATGCATACATTTTCTCAACATTTGCTATCAATATCTCATACCCCAACAGGACACAACAGAGTAATGCACTGGACTGAGTGTAACAGTTGAGCAGTAACTGAGAACTTACAATAGCACTAGGAGCACACACAAAAATTTAACAATAGCCTCGCTGACTCTGGAGGCACACTGAAGACCCTTCCCCCGCGAGCACTTTCCACTTGCACCAGCATCTCCTGCAGGGCTTTCTCTAGACTACAGGGCCCATTTTGGCCATCCTCACAGCACTTCAAAACTATCACTCATCACTCACCACTCCCCCGACTCTAAGTTACTGGTTAAAAAATATCCGTCCCCCAACCTTCGTATGTTCTATATTGGCTGTCAAATTTCCCCTATGGGATCAAACTCTAGTTAGTACAGAAGCAACCTGCCTAATATAATGAGCATTCTTTCCCACTTATAACCCTCTCAGTTCCCCACTCCCTTTGGAGAGTTTTCTGGGATCATAACCCAAAAAAAGTACTGTGTTGGAATCCTTGACTCAGTCTGTGCTAGGGAAGCCAAAACAAGACGATGACCAGTTTTATACATGCCTATTTATTCTTAGTAAAATTATTTTGAAGACAATATAATTACA
>CM053615.1:23617708-23656732 GCA_028646535.1 Procyon lotor
GGGAAGCTTATTGCTTTTGGAAATTCCCAAAAGTATCACATTACAAAAAAAAAAAAAAGACTCCTCCTCGTGCACTGCTGGTAGGCATGTAAACTGGAGTTGCCACTATGGAAAACAATATGGAGGTTCCTCAAAAAATTAAAAATAGAACAACTATATGATCCAGTAATTCCACTACTGGGTATTTACCCAAAGAAAATGAAAATACTAATTTGAAAAAAAAAATGCACCCCTATGTTTATTGCAACATTACTCACAACAGCAAAGATATGGAAGCAACCTGAGTACCTATCATCCATAGAAAAAGAAAATAAGGAAGATGTGGTGGGAGGGTGTGTGGGTGTGTGTGTAAATATACATACCTAAACAAACAATGGACTATTACACAATCATAAAAAAAAAAAAAGAGACCCTTGCCACTTGGTACAACATGAATGGACCCAGAGGTTAGTATGCTAAGTGAAATAAGTCAGATTGAGAAAGACAGAAAAATTTAAAAAGAAAAAAAATTCCTTTGCTGTTGTACTTACAAATGGTTGTCTTCTGAATCCACACATTTAACTCCTAAAAACTTATTTGATCAAAATAACCTGAATAGCTTCTAATAGATACAGACGCTTTAAGGTTTATGTTCCTTTTCCTGCTCTCCTGAGTAAGAGGGATTACATTAAAGTACTTTTTCATTTTGAAGCAGAGCTGTTACTTAATTTAGATTAACTACCGCATCTTGATGCTTGTTACTCTTAGAATGGGAGAGCAATGTGAGACAGATCAAAGAGGTAGAAGAAGGTATTCCCCCCACACTGGAGTGGAGTCTATCCCCAGTCCAGCAGTTACCAACCCCTGACAACTGCCACCACAGTAGAGACAACAGTGCTGTCAGCAGGAAGAAAGCCAACTGGTGTTACCCCGCATCCAAGAATGGTTCCTGCTCGTTTTGGGGGCAGGGTGGGGGGCGCTCAAGCCTCTTTTCTCATTCATTCATAGACATCCATCTGAGTGTCGTGACATTCACTCATAAGCCCCTCTATGTGACAGATTTAAGGGATACATCATCCCATTTTATGGGCTCCTATCCCTTCCCAGAGATCTGGGTCAAGTGTGAAATCTCTGCTGCAGCCCTGGAAGCAGCCACTGCAAGGATGAGACCATAAAATGCACTCAAATATATCCTGAGTAAATTTGTGCTTCGAGCCCTTTCAGTCACAATAGTATAGAGTATATTAATAGTGAAGTTAAAATCCCAACCTCAATTGTTTTTGCTAGCTAAATCCTAAGATTTTATTTGACAGTTTATTGTCAAAATGAACTAAATCCATGTTAAGATGGTTCAGTTTCATGTATAAGGTGCTTCCAACAAGCTACCTAATGACAGTATTACAATAAAAAAATTCCAAGAGCAGACTGAGAACAGCTCCCGAAAATGTAAAACCATAACGTTAATTCTGTTATACATTCATGTCAAAGAAATTCTTCCTCAGCACCTATAAAAGAATGTGAAAATCAGAATGTTTTTCAGTTCTCAGTTCAAGTCACACAAACCAAATCTAGTTCTTAAAATATTTGGTAAATCTTTGTCTTTAGTGCCTTCAATTCAAGCTGTAATTAGGCTTAAAAGGTGTTCTGTAATTACTTCCTACCAATACATAATGTATTTTTAAAAAAATAAACAAGGTATCTCATTTTAAATTATATCGTCTGGGATGCTCTTGAGATTCAAATAAGAGATACAGAATTAATTGGAATGGAGACCTTTTACTTGCTGTGTTTTAGTAGAAACAGGGTTTTCAGTATATTAACAATATACATTTATATATATTTACAATATTCATATGTATAGTGCATTCATATATGGATATGATTAGTTATATACCACAACTAAGCTTTTTCCCCTTGTCTCTTTTAAGGTTTAAAACACACACCTACGCCCACACCCCCCACACTCCCAAGAGAAAGACACCTTAAGACAGATCGTTTTCACCACACACTGGAAAAAATAATTCACTTTGTGTAGGTATTATGGAGTGACATTTCCATCACAAAATTCTCTCAAACTGACATTGTGTAAATGAAGAGAGCAAAACTACATAATGACTGATTCCTTCATTACCTGTCATCCCTGAGATAATGACTTAACAGTCTATGCCTTCTCATTCTTTCAGGGATGTTGCTATAAATCTTCACATCTCCTCCCTTCCTCAATAACACCTGGCTCAATCCCTTGTTCAAGGTAGTTGCTCAATAAATATTTGTTAAATGTATATACTAATTAATTCCATAGCGCAATTCATACAACTACAAATGAGTATAAATGAGCAAAATGCAGAGAATGATTCAGCTGAGATGGTCCTAAAATGGAGGGCTTTGCAAGAATTCAGAATCTGTAATGATATTATAGCACTATGGATTGGGTATAAAAAGATCAATGTCATAAACTGCAGTGCCAAGAAAGTAATTTTACTTTCAAATTAGAACTTGAAGGAACAACAAATACCATCGACACGGGGAACAAGATGTTTTCTTTTGTGAAAAGTACACTGGCAACCAAATTTAATAGCATAAAAGTGAACTACCTGAGAAATGAAGTCAATATGTGATATTACACAATTAGAATAAATTTACCCCGCCTACTTTCCTCAGCTTTTCAGATTCCAAGACAATGGGACCAAATCTTTCAACTGGTGAATAAAGCCCTCTAAGAGAACTGCTCCTCTACAATGTAAATACTACTAAGAATTAAAGGAGCTGAATAAAAGACCAAGAGAATAAAGGCAGAATTTTTTTTAATTAGAATTATTATACATACAGAGTATTAACATACATATGTTCTTTTTGATAACTGGCCTTATCTGAGGTACTTGAAAATAAAATGGAATCAGAATACTTTTAATGTTTTAATAGAATATGAAAGAGCTTCCCCATTCCCAAAGTTTAAGTTGGCATTTCATGAAATTTCCCTCTTGCCAAAAGCAATAAAGATATAAGCCTGTCCATTAAGCAAAGAAATGCCTAGAAAGAACTAAGTGACCTCACAAAAAACAAAACAAAACAAAAAAACACAAATCAAGAATAGCTGTTTAGTTATAACAACTCATTCTAAGCATCCTTTCAGCAAGTCTACAAAAATAAGATTCAAATATAATTAGAAAAAGTTTAGTATTACCAAAAATATCCACCATCAAAAACATAGCATTAATAATAAACCCAGTAAAATATCAAAGAAACAACTGTCAGCATTACCTATACACAGAAATCAACAAAACTTTTCATATAAAGACAAATTTCAACTTAAGTCATAAACATACAAAGGATACTCTACAGTTATAGAAAACTGAATCTGCTTCCCAAGACTAAATTTAAGACAAGTAAACAGGAAGGGACGGAACCAAGAATGACAACTAACAGATTAAATCTACAATTTTAAAATCATCAGAAAGCACTGCAAAGTAGAGTCAATGATCTGAATACCTTTGTTGGAGCAGTATCCATGAAAAGCTATAGAAAAAAAAGAGAAAGAGAGAGAAGGGCGTAAAACTTTCATATAAACTAGAGAATCCAGATGAGATGCACACATTCCAGTTAAATACCCTTGCATTTAGGAAGTTAAAATCAATTTTATTTTAGAAAATGTTTTCCAAGGTAATCCCTGTCTAATATGGTAGTCAGCACTTCTAGAAATTAAGTGACTAACCTCAGAAGCTAAAAACCAAATAATGTAAAGAAACGATATTTGAAGATTGGTTAACTCCTGCCAAACCAGTTTCCATGTCTCTGTATCAATCTGACCACTTTCTTGCCCACAACCCCTGTGCCTACTTACCTCACTCATAAAGGTGCTTGTCCTAAGTGAGGAACAACTTTCAAATGTTTGAAACCAGTCTATCCATGCTTTTCATTCAACAGACAGATAATTACGTGAAAGTAGTTTTAATGGGAAGGACCTTAAAGGACTAAGTTTAAAAATACTCAGTAGCTAGTATGGAAAGGAAAATAAAATACTGGCTACTAAAATTATTTTGTTCTCTGTGTAATTAAAGGAAAAGATTTAAACATGTAATTTCTTACTTATGTGTAACTCCCACCCTTTCCAAATACATTGGGTCTCCAGGCCACAAATTAAGCATGGAAAGGCCCACTGAAAGGCAATTTTGTTTTACCCAAAATAAGAATTAAAAAAATGTCCTACTGCCTATAATACATACCATCAGTATCAAATCTTTTAGATCTGTGAAATACTCTTTTAAAACGATATTCTAGGGCACAGTCATGCTTTAAATTAAGCACTCTGAAGAGTCTATATTCTACCAGTAAAGAATATAATATATTTGTTTTATTTTCCATAACCTTCTACCTGAGGCTCTCCCATGAGGCCTTTTCATCTTTACAAAGACAGCCCCTCCACACACAAGCTTAGCTGCAATTTAATATAAGGCTATATACGAACTCTTCAATGTAGTAAAAATACATAACACCCTCAAAAAAACAAGAATCAGCTCAGGTTTACTCTTCCTCTTACAAGGAATCTTTAAAGAGAAATGATAACATTTTTCCCAACGCAGAAAAGATTGTCAAGGCAGTGCTAAATCCCTTCCAGCGCTTTGACAAATACTCAACCAGCCTCATCTGGAGCGCTTCTGCCCTGAAGATCACTCTTAGAAGCAGAGAAAGGAACACACTTGCATTTTCACTGTGCTGATTCACTGAACCTTTTGTGCACATACACGTATGGGGGAAATGTTTCTTCGGAGCTGGAAACCTTTCCAACTATGGCGACTGTCTCAGTCTGCCCTTGGTATCCTGGGCCACTGTGGGCACACAGGTAATAGTAGAGACCGTTTATGGAGCCCCGGCTGTCAAAGAGGCACCAAGCCAGGCACTTCACATGCATCTACTTCAGTTTTCCAACAACACTGTGTACTTTTTACTTTCAAACAGATGAGAGAAAAGAGGCTCCAAAAGGTTATTATTAATCCAGCTGTGTTCAGTCCCCCCGGAAAGCAGACACTAGCTGTCCCTGGTATCCTCATGCCTAACCACTAGAATTAACTCTTCAAATACCCTATGAAAGTTTTTCATCCCCAAGGATTTCAACCACGATATGGCTCCTCTCTAAGCTGGTTACTCCTCAGACCCTCCAAGTTTTAGCTAGTTTACCCCCAGACCTTCCAAGTTTCATTTTCTCGATTAGCACAGAAAACAAACTCCATGAGACCAGGGATTATCTCCAGCAGTGACCTATTTTTAATCACTTGAGGGAAAAAAAAAAAAAAAGCCTGGCAGAGCAGGTATTCATTACAATTTGGTTGAATGAATGAACTATCTAGAAAATCTGGGCCGTGATCACAGCCCATTTGGACAACAGCATGAGTGGAGGACTTTAATTATATGTGTAGTTTGCTCATATTTCCAAATTCACTAGGTAATTATCTAAATTCAACTTTACAGATACAACTTATGGAGTATCTACTAGGACATCACCTACTAGTCTATGTAAACACAAGACTAAATAGTACATGGCCAATGAAGCATTTATGTACAACTATACTGAAATAGCTTTATCTATTATAAAGAATAAAAGCCAGGTAGTATAGCTTTCCCAAAAAGAAAGTGCATCAATTTGGCCAAAATTACTTATCTCTTGTGTTAGCTTCTGCAGGAAAAGTGGATGGTTGTGGTATTTCAAGATGATCTCTTGAAATTCTTTCAAATAACAAAGCACCTGTCCTGTCAATTCAGAGATCCCCAGAGACTATCTCAGAAACTTCCAAGAAATGCCACTGGTACCCACCCAATGCCATTCTTCCATTCTAAAAATCCACAGTGTGGTTTCATTCCAGTTCTTCCCCACAGGAATTGGGGAAATTCATTCCCATTATTCAAAGGCACAGAGAAATTACAGTGTGCACAGACTGGCAGCTCCAAGCATTAGTACCATCTCTGTCATCCAGTTACTCCACTTTCCCTTCATCTCTGTGCCCAACCATTCTGTCCACTGACACAGTACCAACACAACTATGTGTGTGTGGTGCCCCAGTGCCTAAGGATTTAGACCTAAACAGGTAACTAACATGACACTATTGAAAGTAAAGATGTTGAAGAATTAAGCACATAAATCAAGAAAATACATTAGAAATAAGTCATAAGCAAGAAGGAAAACGAACACTAGATAGTCTGATGAGCTTCAATTATTGAAACTCAGTAATCTACTATGCGAAAGTCTTGAAGAAAAATGAATTTATTTCCTACTTGAATCAGTGCCCAAGGTAACTGCATTCCCTTTTTATCAAGAAAAATATACTTCAATCACAGCAAACAATGAATATGCAGGACTATTTTACATAGTAAGCATTCAATAAATACTTCTTGAATTAATGAATAAATTTTCCCTAATAATGTCTAGCGTGAATCTTTTAAATCCTAAAAAGAAAATAATGGAGGGTAGAGGCAGTGCTGTATCTGTTTAATTTGATGAGTATCTGATATACCATTAATTGATGCTTTTAAGTGATAATCCTGACCTCAACTAGAGCTTCTCTAATAAAATTATTTACAATTAAAATACAGTCTTAAAAAGATAGACTATCATGGCAGACACTGAAAAAAAAATTTTTTTTAAGACAAACCACCAAAAATCTTTTTTAGCCAATAGTTATTACCAATTACTTTTACTAGTCAAAAGTTTAAAAAATAAAGAAGTAAAATAAATTTAGGTTCTGTACCAACTATTAAATCCTATAAATTATCAAGCATAGGGATAATACAGTAATTTCATAATCTTTAAAATGTTTTCCTATATTAATAAAGAGGAAAGGAGAATGTACACTGTCATTTATGGCCCTATTTAAGGAAAAGGAATATAGAGATAAAAAGATTCAGACTTCTCACTGCAAGGAAGTTCACAGGAAAATCAAAAACTTGTGTCCAACATTTTTCCTTTGATACTTCTCCCATCTTGGGAGAGATTTAATTCCAAAGCCAATCAAAACCCTCTTCTCTTCTTCCCCAGCTTCCCTGATAACAACTCATTCTGCTTATACTTTTATTCAGTATCTCTTTCATGTTAATATATACAGTTTATAGTTTTTATTATCTTTTTATAACATAATACACTGGAACTGCACCAGGAATACAGCTTATGTAAAAATCCATGTCATTGCACAGGGCAAGAGCTGAGTGAATGGCCAATGAGAGGTGGATGGGGTCCACATGGGAATAAAACATCAGTCAGCTCCTAGAAAATGGCCAGTGCAGCCAGATGGCTGGCTAGACACTAAAAAAAAATAGTGACTATGTAAAAAGGACTACAGGGAACAAAAATAGGCATTAAGCATCCTGTATTAAATATATACATGGGGCACCTGGGTGGCTCAGTCAGTTAAGAGATGGACTCTTGATTACAGCTCAAGTCATGATCTCAGGGTCCTGGGGTGGAGCCCCATTGGGGTCTGTGCTCACTGGGCAGTCTGCTTGAGATCTCTCTCTCCCTCTCACCACCCTCACAGGCATTGGAACAATCTCTCTTTTAATCTCTCTCTCTAAAATAAATAAGTTAATCTTAAAAAAAAAATGTATACACCACCATGAAATATACTGCAATCTATGGGAATGGAATTTGACTTAACAGATAAAATAGTTGCAATAAAAATAACAAAGGACTAAAGTAAAAAAAAAAAAAATTAATGTATTTAAGGGCAGAGTGGGCAAAAGTAATAAAGGGCCTTAATTTTTACAAACCAATCCCACTGGTAAAGAATCTTCACAATCGGGGGACCTGGGTGGCTCAGTCGTTAAGCGTCTGCCTTCAGCTCAGGTCATGATCCCAGGGTCCTGGGATCAAGCCCCGCATCAGGCTCCTTGCTCGGCAGGAAGCCTGCTTCGCCCGCTACCATTCCCTCTGCCCCTCTGCTCGTGTTCCCTCTCTCGTTGTGTTTCTCGCTGTCAAATAAATAAAACCTTTAAAAAAAAAAAGAAAGAATCTTCACAATCCTGTAACAACTGTTGGTGAGGATGTGGAATGAATTGCTGGTGGGAAATGCTGGTGGTATAGCAACTTTGGAGAAGTCTAGTGGATTAAACATGGCATTACTACGCAACCCTGCAATTCCATTCCTAGGTGTATATATGCAAAGCAACTGAAAATATCTCCACGCAAAAACCAGTACATCAATGTTCATAGCAGCATATTCATAATTGCCTAAAAAGTCCACCAATGAATGGATAAACCTATATATATTTTGGCTTGGCCTCTTCACTTCTACTTTACTCTGCAGATACAATCAAACATGTAGGTAGATATATACACTGATGCTACTGCTGCCATTTGCAGGGACTGAAACCCCCCCATAACCATTTATTTACTGCCATTATATAAATCACAATTCAGCCGTACAATGCAATACCATATAGTCATTAAAAGAGGAATCTTCTTGCTGGTATGGCACACTTTATAGAAACTTAAGTATGCATAGAAAAAGGAAAGTAAATACTACTGGGGAGACTAACTATATTTATATATCTCCTTTCCTAATGCTCAACTTGAAAAATATTAAGAAAACAAACTGAGGGAAAAACAAATTGGGGAGGACAGACCAGGTTGCCACTTGTTGAAGATGAGGCTTCAAGCCTTCCCTCCAAGCCCAATAAAAAGTAATCTGTACCCTGTATCCAAAGTTATTTTATTTTTTTTAATCCTATTACCCCAGAGTTAATTTGTCTTATTTATCATCATGAAACAGACTAATTCAGTATCATTTTTCTAAGAAGCCAAGACTGTCACTAAAGGGATATCTGGAAAAATTCCAGGCAAAGTTGACTCCCTTACTTCCCCCCGTACACTGAGCCTGGACCCTTCCATTATCTGGGCTTGTAATCTAAATAACAGCATTTTGATTTTATATAATGCACCAACTCTTTCCTCAATATTCGGCTTAGCAGTATTTTCCGAAATTAAATCACTGTTGAGTTCAGGAAAGCCCACCAAGAAGGAGGAAGAAGATCTAGCCCAATGACTTGACTTTACAAAACTTCCTTTTTGATGGAGACAACCTAAATGTTTATCAATAGGGAGCTGTCTAAACAAATGATAAAACATATTTATTTAGGAGGCGCCTGCCTGGCTTAGTCCTTAGAGCATGAGATTATTGATCTCCGGGTTGTGAGTTCCAGCCCCACACTTAGTGTAGAGATTACTTAAAAAATAAATAAACACAATGAAATCTTAAACATATATTTAAATCCACATATACTTTATAGTTTTATTTTCTAAAGCCGTATCTACTTTGGCCTATGCAGTAATTAAAATCAAATGAAGCAGTTCTGCATGTACTAACCATTCTGCTAAGAGATAATACTGCGAAGAAAAAAACAAATGTGCAAAACAACACGTATGCTGCCATGCTTGAGTGTGTAAAGAATACACAGGTGTATACACACAGTCTCTTTCTGGAAGGATTCACAGGAAACTCGGCAACTTCAGTTGCCTCTGAGGAAGGACACCAGGTGGCTGAGACCAACTTTTCACTATAAACTCCTGTGCACCTTTGTAACCAAGAGTGCATAACTTGCCCTAAAATTAAATGCTATGAAGCAAAGTTCCTTTGAAGAGATATAAATAACAAAGGCGTAAGGAATGTGTGGTGTCGTCCCAACCTCGTCCCCGAGCCCCGAGTGCACAGCCTGGTGGGACCTGGTCTTGGCCTCAGAGAGCTGGCTTCATCTCCAGCAGCGACACGCGCTTCGGTGGACCCGGGCAGGTGTCAGCCGGACACCAGCACTTAAGGCCACCCCTTCCACCCTCCACAGTACCTAGAGGCCATCCACCCCGCGCCAAGAAACCCTCCCCTCTACTAGCAGTTTTTCTAAAATGGACCTTAAGTTTCCAACCGTCCACCAACCTAGAAAACAATTTCTACTAAATTTGTGTTTGCCTGAACACTTTCTAAATTAATATTCTGACCACTTCAGCTCACCTGGCTTATCAAAGGCTAAGGGCGGGAAACAGTTTACGAAAAATCCCACACGCCAAGGCTTACACATCCCGCGCCACAGAAAACAGACTGCGAATTCCCTCAAAATTGCAGACAGCGATGCTGATTACAAAGCGTTTTCACATACATCATCACATCCAGTGCCTTTACACGCTTTAGTGTCAATCCTAGCAAATCCAACAGCAGCCAAATTGGATTTATTAGTCTTCAAGAACTGTAGAATCAGCACTGAGAAAACAGCTATCAAAGGGCCGCTTTTCTACCTGCTCCGGCTGGCTGCGATTTCTCAGAGAAGTGACAACTCTGGGCTTTGGGCACGCAGAGCGGCTGCCAACCAACACTGTGACACATTCCCTGTGAAAGCGAGGGAGAGGAGCCAGCCAGCCCTACGAGGTGCGGGTGTGCCCGCGTGCGAGGGCGGTGCGGCCCCGCGCTAGGACGTGGGAACGCCGCACCAGGCGGGACTCCATTTCCTCCACAGCGGCCAAGGTTGGGCGGACGCCCAGCCAACAGGGCAGCTGCTCCCGTGCCGGCGCGTTGCGCGCGCTCGGGGAATCCTCCGGGGTGATTCAGAGCTTCAGGCTCCTGTGAGGGCCAACCGAGCCTGCAGCCCCGGGAGGCGCTAACAACCCGAACTTACGAAAAGCCCGAGGCGCCGAGCTGACGCCAGCAATTTAGAAAGGTGACCCTCGGCCCATCTTGCCCGGGTAGGAGAGTGCAAAACGGATAAAGTTACAGCTCGCAACACACGCAGATAGAAAGTCGGGGTAGGGGGGCGCTCCCGGGGAGACGGGCCGCCGAAGGGGGTGTGGCCGGTGGGGCTTTTATGGGAGTGGGGGTGGAGGCGTGTCAGTCGGGCCCCGGGAGGCGCCTTCACTGCCTGGGAGGGTGGGCTAGGACCCCCCGCGCGGGGTGCCGCGTGTCTGCGGCGCCCCGCCACGCGCTCGCTCGCCGGCTCACCGGTGATGTCCAGGTACAGGTCGTCCGGCTGGTCAAGGCGGTGCAGTTCCTGCGACGTGGAGCTGCGGCTCTTCTTCACTCCCTGCGAGGACGCCGAGCAGCGCCGCGAGCAGGGGGGCGCGGCGGCCCAGCTCGGCCGCCGCTCGCTCTTCCGCTTCATGGAGGCGGCCGCGGCCCGTCAGGGGGCCACGACCATGGCTCCGCACTCCCGCTCGCCCGCCGAGACCCCCGCCAGCCCCGTGCGCGGGCGCTCGGAGCGGCGGGCGCGGAACTGCGCTGCGGGGACGGCGGGCGCCGGTCGAGCCCGGCGGGAGACGGCCACGAAGGAGCCGGAGGAGGGGCCGGGCCCACCGCGCCTGCCCCGCTCCCTCCTGCGGCCGCAGCGGGACCCGCGCCGCAGCCCTGGCTACAGCGCCTCCTGCCGCCGCCGGCGCCCCCCAGCCCGCCCCCAGGTGCCCGCAGCCCACTGGCGCGGCCGAGGCGACGGTGCTGCCGCCGGCGGCTGGGGCTGCCCGGGGTAGCCGCGAGCGCCCACCGCGGCCGCGGACGCTGCTGCTGAGGCGCCGAAGCACAGCGGACCGCGGCTCCCGGGGACCCCAGGAGGGCTGTTCCGTGGAGCTTCATTCACAAAAAAGGGCCCACAACCCTCCTCGGGGCCCGCGGACTGGGGATTTTCATTGGTCAGTTGGGCGTGACGTCACGGAAACGGGGCCTTTCTACAGGCAGGTACTCGGTGACGCCATAAAGAAAACTCTGAGTGGTTCCGCCAATCAAATATAAAAGTGTGCACGCGACCCTCCGCCAGCCCCCAACTTTTGTTTATTCGGTGTTTCTCCGGTGCCGAGACCCCAGGTCCCAACTTCCTTTAGTGAGTCGCCGAAGCTTTACACAGCTCCACCCTAGTAACTTAACTCCAGTTCTTTAGCATGTGTATTTTTAAAAGTATTTCAGGGTTTTCCTTGTAATCGCGCCAAGTAAGAAGGATTCTTGGCACGGCTGCTGGCTTGGAAAAGAATATGGACTGATTAAATTGTCCGCCGCTCTGTAGACTTCAGGTAAAGTTGATATCACAACCGACGACCTATCTAAATCACCTGCACTCTTTAACGACCTATGGTATGCCCAGCATTCAAAAAAGACTAAGCCAGGGCTTCTTAGGGGGTCGATAAGTCTACTGTGGAAACATGATATACCGTACAGTTTATCTCGTAGTTCCTCTTGGAATCCAGGACCTGCATTTAACTCAGTAATTTTATACACCAGTTGCTGAGTTTTTCTTACCTCAAGTGTCTACAGATCCAATTATTGAAGTATTGAAGCAAGTGGCGAATTTAATTCTTGAACCTTCATCCTGCAAACTGGAGTCATATCTTCTGGGTTAAAATAGTGCCTATATTACTGGAACTTAACCAAAACTGTCATTTTGGAGGGACTTTAAACAAATTTGCATGATAGCATCTAAGAAGGTGAATAGATTGGAGGGCAATCTTTAGATTTCATAGCCTCGAATTTTACGTCTTGCAAGCTGTTCCTAATTTTTCACCAGCATTTTAACGTTTTATCCTCCAGCTCCGCAATTACTGCCAGCCTCTAGAAGAGAAAGATAAATTTGAGTCAGTCCCCCTAGAAGCGTCTCAGAAATGCAAATTTTGATGGAGTACTTCCCGCGGGGGTGGGGGGTACTATTTGACTTCTATTGTTGAAGGCCTTTACCCTTTGGCGCTGCTAATTAAGCAGGAAAGGGGGCTGGGGAAAGAAGGTTCTGCATCACTGACTCAGCTGAACAGTTGGGAACTACAGATCAGCCACTTAGACCTGAAGCTTAGTAATCAAGTTCTTTCATCTCCTGTTTCCCCTAAGGAAATCAGTGAAGGCCTTAAATTAAAAATGGTCTACCTGTTTGTCTGCAGGGGCAGCAAAGACAAGAAAAAATTGGGAGTTTGTGGAATGCTATGCAAATTAGTCTAAATTCAGCAGAAACCTATCCTCCCAAGTCCTCTGCTTGGGGGGGACATTTTCTGATACGCATATTTAAAGATAATTTATACTCTGTAAGTTTGAAATCTTACACTAAATTTAGTAGAAACTTGTCCATAGATAACATTATGTTAAAATTTCGAGGCTTCTCCTGGTACCTAGGTGGCTCAGATGGTTAAGCATCTGCCTTCAGCTGAGGCCATGATCTCCAGGTCCTGGGATTGAGCCCAGCATCAGGCTCCCAGCTCAGTGGGGAGTCTGCTTCTCCCTCTTCCTCTCCCTCTGCCTGCCTCTCGCGCTCTCTCTCTCTCTCTCACTAAAATGAATACATTTTTAAAAAATATTTTTTAAAATTTCGAATGATAAGGGCACCTGACTGGCTCAGCATGTAACTCTTGATCTCAGGGTTTTAAGCTTGAGCCCCATGTAGGGTGTAGAGATTACTTAAAAAGAAAAATCTTTAAAAAAATTCTTTTTAATGGGGTGCCTGGGTGGCTCAGTGGGTTAAAGCCTCTGCCTTCGGCTCAGGTCATGATCTCAGGGTCCTGGGACGGAGCCCCGCATCTCTGCTCGGCAGAAAGCCTGCTTCTCCCTCTCTCTGCTTGCCTTTCTACCTACTTGTGATCGCTCTCTGTCAAATAAATAAATAAAATCTTTAAAAAAAAAATTCTTTTTAATGATACTAAATTTCAATTTCAAATGATAAGTAAATTATAGCTTAATGATACGAAAAAAAGTAATTTGTATAAGGTCAAATTTCCATAAAGCTAGAGGGTTTAGGTAGCAGGTATATGGGAAATGGACAACACACTAAAATGTTCACTAACATTTTTTTTTTAAGTTGGTTTGGGGGCACATGGCCCATGGCTGGCTCAGTCTGTAGAGCATGCAATTCTCGATCTCAGGGTTGTTAAGTTCAAGCCCCATGTTGAGTGTAGAGATTATTAAAAATAAAATTTAAAAAAAAAGAATTGCTTTTATTTCATTGGATATTCTGGTATTCTCAGCATTAATCTGAAATCCCCATGTTCCTGACCCTGAGACTGAAAATCTCTCAGAATTGTAAAAAGGGGAGAAAATGGATATTTATTAAGCTATCACCACATGCTATACACAGGTGGTAGGGGCTTCACACAAATGCCCTGTTAAATATTATCGGTTTATTTTGTAGGTGAGGAATACCTCATTTATAGGGTCAAGGCAGTTATCCCATGTCCTGCAGTGAGTTTGGTTTGGAAACCCATGGCTCTTTCCTGGGGCCAGCACCATTCTTCACAGGTTAAGGACAGAGTTTGAAGGGACCTTTCCTTGTAGGTCCACTTCTGAAATAGCCTGTGTAGTTGTATAAATGTCATACAGTTTAATTAAATTTTTTGGACCTCCGACCACATGCTAACATTGTAGCTTTTTTTAAAGAAAGGTATCTTTTTATTTATTTGTCAGAGAAAGGGAGAGAGAGAGAGAGAAAGCACAAGCAGGAGGAATGGCAAGCAGAGGGAGAAGCAGACTCCCCACAGGGCAAGGAACCCTAAGCAGGACTCAGTCCCAGAACCCTGGGATCATGACCCCAGCCAAAAGCAGACGCTTAGCCGACTAAGTCACCCAGGTGTCCCATAACATTGTAGATTTTTATTTATTTATTTATTTATTTATTTATTTATTTATTTATTTTTTAAAGATTTTATTTATTTGACAGAGAGAAACACAGTGAGAGAGGGAACACAGCAGAGGGAGTGGTAGCAGGAGAAGCAGGCTTCCCGCCCAGCAGGGAGCCCAATTCGGGGCTCTATCCCAGGACCCTGGGACCATCACCTGAGCCGGAAGGCAGACGCCCAATAACTGAGCCACCCAGGCGCCCCAACACTGTAGATTTTTAAAACAATATTCCTGATAATAATTTGGGAGTTTGGGGTTAGGTACACTTCCTCCCCAAACAACAACAATAATTATAATAATGGAATGCTGGGATGGAAGGGGCTAGAGATTGGTCAGGATTCTGGTTATATTGAGCTTTGAAATTAGAGAATTACTAAGAATGCTTTTGCCCCAAAGCCTAGGCCTATGCCTGGGGCATCGAGCGAGCAGCTCCCAGCTCTTTCTTACTTCACCTTTTTTTTTTCTTAAAGATTTTATTTATTTGACAGAGAGAAACACAGCGAGAGAGGGAACACAAGCAGAGGGAATGGTAGTGGGAGAAGCAGGATTCCTGCCGAGCAAGGAGCCCGATGTGGGGCTCGATCCCAGGACTCTGGGATCATGACCTGAGCCGAAGGCAGCTGCTTAACGACTGAGCCACCCAGGCACCCCCTTACTTCACCTTTTGAAAAATGCTAACACACATCTGACTTATTGTCAGATGTTTAGTGTATCAGTAGTGTAGAATTTAGTAACCTGGGAGAAATGAAAAAGCATGCATGAAGATCAGCAGGCTCTCCTTGGCTAAATGTTTCTACCAAGACTGAATATACATGCTCATCCTCCTCATCAGTAGCTTCTTAAATATAGGTATAACTTTGTGATAGTGGCTTTTTACCTCAAAGATTCTTGAGTGAGGTATTTTTCTTTTTCTTTGTTTTTATCCCAAATGACCAAATAATGCATGAATGGGACTGTATTTTTTAGAAATGTAAATTAAAATCAAATATATTTGATAATTTATTTATAATATATATGCATTTTATATAGTATATATGTGTGAATACTTTATATATATTTTAGTGTGCGTGTATATTTATATATATTATATATATATTTAAAAGTGTATACATGTATATATATATATGTATATATATATTAAAAAGTTCTCCTTCACCCTCACACCTCAAACCTACTCTCATAGATAACCACCTTTACAGTCTGTATTCAGGGGTGCCTGGGTGGTTTAGATGGTTAAGGTCTGCCTTTGGCTCAGGTCATGATCCCAGGATCCCAGGATCCTTGGATTGAGCCCTGTGTTCCTTGGGCTCCCTGCTCAGGTGGGGACTCTGCTTCTCCTTCTTCCTCACCCTCTGCTCCTTTCCCCACTAGTGCTCTGTCTCTTGCTTTCTCTCTCTCTCTCAAATAAATCAAATAAAAATAAAAGTCTGTATTTAGATTTAAAAGATTTTTTAAATAGTTTCATAGTATGCATATTGTTCTGTGAAGTGGGGATTTTGGGGTTTGTTTGTTTTACTTAATACTGCATCCTGAACATTTTCCCTGTCAGTCCTTATAGTCAACTTCATGCACTCTAATGGCTGTGTGGATTTGGATTTCCCTTGTATGTTTTCCATAATTTATTTTCCTATGGATGGACACTCAGGTTGTATTGGGTGGGGGCACTATTAGAAACAGTCCTGCATTGAATATCCTAACCTATGTATATCCACAGAAGCTGGAATTGCTGGTTCGAAGAGTATCCACTTTTTAAATTTTTTAATTCTGCTGGACACCATTAGTATTTTAGAGTACCTGTTTTTGTACACCCTTGAGATATTTTTAAGTTTGAGAATAAAAAGTAATAGCTTATTGTAATTTCATTGCATTTCTCTGATCACTAGTAGAACTGAGCGTGTTACAGAGTGCTCAGTATATTTTCTAAGAATTTCTTATTCATGTCCTTTGCTCATTTCTCCATCTGTTTTTTTTAGGTTGGTGGAAACTATTTATATTTTATGAATATCAGCTCTTCAATCTCTGCTGATAATTACCTAATCTTTGTCATATTACTATATTCATAAACTAAAGTTTTATGTGTTTTAATGTCTGATCAATTCTACCAGTCCTTTTTTAATTTTTTTTTTAAGATTTTATTTTTAAGTAATCTCTCCACCCAATGTGAGTCTTGAACCACAGGATCAAGAGGGGCGCCTGGGTGGCTCAGTGGGTTAAAGCCTCTGCCTTCTGCTCAGGTCATGGTCTCAGGGTCCTGGGATCGAGCCCCACATCAGGCTCTCTGCTCAGCGGGGAGCCTGCTTCTCCCCTCTCTCTCTGCCTGCTTCTCTGCCTACTTGTGACCTCTCTCTCTCACATCAAATAAATAAAATCTTTAAAAAAAAAAAAAAAAAGTCACAGACTCCACTGACTGAGCCAGCCTGGCACTCCTTACCTTTTTTTTTTTTTAATTAACATATAATGTATTATTTGTTTCAGAGGCATGGGTCTATGATTCATCAGTCTCACACAATTCACAGCACTCACCATAGCACATACCCTCTCCAATGTCCTTCACCCAGTCACCTCATCCCTCCAACCCCTCCATTCCAACAACCCTCAGTTTGTTTGTTTCCTGAGATTAAGAGTCTCTTATGGGGAAAAAAAAAAAGAGTCTCTTATGGTTTGTCTCCCTCTCTGGTTTCGTCTTGTTTCATTTTTCCCTCCCTTCCCCTATGATCCTCTTACCAGTCCTTTTTTAAGGTTTCTAAGTGTTGTATCTTATTTTTTTTGTCCCAATATTTTAAAAGTATTCTTTATAGTCTATTTATTTTAGAGATGTTAATATATTTAGCTCTTTAATCTATCTGTAATTTATTTGGAAGATATCGGATGAAGTAGGGATCTAGCCTTTTCCTAACACTTTTTTTTTTCACATAATCCATCTTTTCCCCATTAATTTGTCTTTTTATTTTTAAAGATTTTGTTTTTATTTATTCGAGAGAGAGAGAGCAAGAGCATAAGAGGGGAGAAGTCAGAGGGAGAAGCAGACTCCCCGCAGAGCTGGGAGCCTGATGTGGGACTTGATCCTGGGACTCTGGAATCATGACCTGAGCCCAGGCAGTCGCTTAACCAACTGAGCCACCCAGGCGCCCTTCCCCATTAATTTGAACTGCTACCCATATATATGTACAGTTCTTATATATACTAGGGCCTGATTTTAGTCTTTTTGCTTTTTAACTAATATTATTAATATTAATTTTCCATTAATATTAGTCTATTCCTATGTCAATGCACACTGTTTAGATTACAGTAGCTTTATAGTATGGTTTGGTGTCCAGTGGGGTAAGTTCCTCCTTACTCTTTTTCTTTCCTAAATGAGCCCGGAGCCCCACATGGGGCTCAATGCAGGGCTTGATTGTGTGCTTCTTGATGAACACAGCTAAAAATATTTACCCAATCAAGTCTTAGGTTAAATGACTTATAAGAAAACCTAACGTGGACCTTTTACAAAGTCTGTCTCTTCACCAAGTAAATGTCATGGGAAAAAAACAAGTCAAATGGATGAGGAGACCTGTGGTAAGTAAAAAGAGCCTTAAGAGGCATAAAACCAAATGCAATGCATAGTCTCTGGTCTGAACAAACCAGCTATTAGTGACATGTTTAGGACAACTGGTGACATTTGAATATGGACTGGGCATTAGGTGATATTAGGGAAATATTGTTAATTAGATGGGGTATGATAGTAATAATGCAATTAGGTAGAAGAATGGATGTATTCTAGTGCTATGCACTGAATTGTCCTCCTTGCCCCCCACTTCCATGCCCCAAATCATATGTTGAAGTCCTAATCTCCAATGTGATGGTGTTTTGGGGATGGACCTTTGGGAGATAATTAGGTTTAGATGAGGTCAAGAGGGTGTGGCCTTCATATTTAGATTATCACTCCTATAAGAAGTGGAAAAGAGAAACGAGATAGCTCTCTCCCCGCCATATAAGGACACAGCTAGAAGTTGGCCATCTGCAAGCCAGGAACAGCGTCCTCACCAGGAACCAAATCAGCCAGCACCTTGATCTTGGACTTTCTAGGCTCCAGAACTGTGAGAAATAAATGTCTGTTGCTTAAACCACCCAGTCTTAGGGTACCTGACTGGTTCAGGCAGTAGAGCATACGACTTTTGATTTCAGGGTAGTAAGTTTGAGCCTCATGTTGGGTGTAGAGATTACATAAAAATAAAATCTTAAAAAAAACCCAGTCTATGATACTTTGTTATAGAAGCCCAAGCCTACTGATAGTATCTATGAAAATTCATACTGAAGAATTTATGGTTAAAATATTAGGGTGTAAGGGGTGCCTGGATGGCTTAGTCGGTTGAGTATCTGCCTTCAGCTCAGGTCATGATCTCAGGGTCCTGGGATAGAGCCCCAGTTCGGGCTCCTTGCTCAGCGGGGAGTCTGCTTCTCCCTCTCCCACTCTATCTCTCTCTCTGCTCTCTCTCAAATAAATAAATAAAATATTTTTAAAAATTAGGATGTAACACTTTAAAATGGTTCATTAAACATGTACTCTTTATCTCATTATGTCTATCCATTTACCTATCTACCTATCTATTTACCTATGAAACAACTATGGCAGAGCATTAAGAATTGTTGAATCCCGAAAAAAAAATTGTTGAATCCAGGTAATGGTTATTTGTTTTTTCATTCTTTCTACTTTTTTATGTTTGAAATCTTTCATAATCAAAGTCAATTTTTCTCTATATTTATAAATATTTGAAGACTATTTTTAAATAATCTCTACAGTCAGCATGAGTTCAAACTTAAAACCCCAAGATCAAGAGTCATATGCTCTACCCACTGAGCCAGGTAGGTGCCCCTATATTCTTATATATTTTACATATGATTTTGCCTGGGATAGTATTCAGTTTCTAGATTAACTTGAAGAAAATTGGCATAGTTAAAATACTGAATTTCTTTAATAGGAATTTTTTTAAAATTTATTTGAGAGAGAGAACACAAGCAGGGGAAATCAGATGCCTTGCTGAGCAGGGAGCCTGATGCTGGACTCGATCCTGGGACTCCAGGATCATGACCCAAGCCAAAGGCTGATGCCTAACCAACTGAGCCACTCAGGTGCCCCAGGAATTTCTTAAAATGTTTATTTTCTTTAAAGGAAAAAGTATATCTTTGAATTTATTTAAGTCCTTTCTTACTTCAATAAGTCAATCGTCATAGGCTTATTATTAGCATGATTTTTATATTGTTCTTTGATCCTGCCACTGTTACTGGAAGATGGTACAGCCTAAATTCATAGGAATGCAAACATTTTTCATTAAACATAGACTTCTCAACTTCTTTTGTTCACAAGGGAGATACTATTTTAAATTACTGTCCAGACTAATTTCAGTTCCTCCTCCTGGCTTCTTACAAGGCTCAGAGGCCTACTGGGGCAAAAGAAATTACACCTATTATTGGCTGACCAAAGCAGAATCCACTACATCTGGGACACTCATTTACACCAAGGCCCAACAGAACTTTGAAACTAAATTCTTTTTTTATTTTAGTCTGGAGTTTGGGCCAGTGCAGTTTCTTATCACCTCATTTTTGTAAGTGTTGAGGCTCTTATGAGGATTTATTAACCTTATGTTCAGAGTAAGCTCTAGGGGCACCATAAGATTGTAATTTCAGCTACAGTAATTTCCTGCTGTATTTACTTCCAATGGGCTTTTAAAAAATTGAGATAGAATTAACATGTAGTAAAAGCAAAGAGCTGGATGTTAGTTCAGTGAGTTTTAAAATTATATACAACTGTGTAACCATCACCCAAAACAAGATACAGAATCAGTGGCCCTTACAGAAATACCATCCATGCAAACATAAGCATGATTCCTATGCCAAGCCCATGTCCAGACCATCCCCCTTGCCTTTCCAATTAATCTGCCACCTTTCCTTTGGCCTTGCTTGCTACCCTCCATCTCACCTCTGACACCCCTTTGGCACCATACCTCAGCTTCTAAACATTCCCTCCCACTTACCCTGAGTGACTAGGACAAGCTCTCCTGCCTGGGGTCTTGGTCCTCTTCCTCAGACAGCACTGAGCTACAAATTTGCTGCAGACCCAAGTTGTCCCTGCATTTGGCCCTAACTGCCAGCCCCACTCCATCAGACCTCCTCCCATGGGGCTCAAGAGTGGCAGAACTGAGCGTGCTTCGGGTAGTAATCAGCAGAGATAATCAGGTAATATGAAGTAGCTAATAGCCTCCTTCACCTTCACTACACACATTTGTCTTTCTAGTTGTTGCGGGATAAGAAAGACATCCCTTGTCTGACTCTGCCCTTATCCACACAGTTAGAAGTAAATTAAAGGCATCAATTTCAAGTCCCTTCTGTAGCTGTAGAAGTGTAAAGCAATTTATTCTTTATCTCCTGTTGTGGCTGAGAGAATATTCCCTGAAAAGACTTTGGAAGAGAACTAACCAGCAATTCCAATATATTGAGTGATTTTTCTGTCTTTTTGTTACAAATTTTCTCATCTATAAGGAGATCCTAGCCAAGTCTTGTTTCTCCCTCTCACCTACTATTTTCCATAGGAGTAGGGAGGACAGGAAAGAGTAAAATACACATTCTTATTTGGTGGGAAGTTTTTACTATCTTTTTTTCCCCCTTCTTCAATAATACCAGAGCACAAATGGACAAATTAAGTTGGATTCTCAATCAATTTCATTTTTTAAGATTTATTTATTTATTTGAGAGCAGGGGAAGAGACTCAGGCCCACTCCCTGCAATGCAGGGCTCGATCTCATGACCCTGACATCAGGACTCTGAGATTATGACCTGAGCTGAAACCAAGAGTCCTATGGTTAACTGACTGCACCACCTAGGCACACCTAATTTCATTTTTAAATGCAGATTCAAGTGAGCAGTCAATTGTTTTATCCAAAGTTAGGGGCTATGCAAAAGACAAAAACAGAAAGCTGAAATGACCCATAATATAGGCAGTCAGCTTCTAGAAATTGTCCATAAAAGTGAATTGTCATTTAATAATATTTGTGGAAAGAAAAGCAATTGTGTTTTCACTTATTAACTTAATCACATGTTAACTTAATTAAGTTAATGTATTAACTTAATCCTTTTAGCTTATGCACTACTATTACATAAAAAAGAACATGTTTCTGACTTCAATCTAGCTGCCAAAATAGCAGTACAATGTATTTATAAGTGAAGAGTTTGCAGATCAAACTTGTGCTTTGGCTAGCATGTCCATTTCTTGGCCTATGCTTCATGCTATTTACTATGGAAAATAGTAAATGGCAAATCTAATCATATCATTTTGTCAACTAAAATGTTCTAACAGCTCCTTGCTCCATTTAGAGACCTTGGATTTATCTTCTGGACCATACTACACATTTCTATGAGAGTCATCATTATTATTATTTTGTTTTAGTTTGAAATTTTCAAACCTATTAGTTAATTTAGAGGGGAAAGCTTAATACCTGAACCAGTTGAGAGAATGTTGCAGACATCATGACCTCTCGCCTAAGAACAGAGACATTTTCCTATATAACCATAATGTTATTGTCAAATTCAGGAAATTTGACATTCCTACAGTCCAGTTATCAAATATTTGATAGTCCATCTTCACAATTCACCAATTGTCCTAATAATGTCCTTTTGAGCCTTTTTTCCCCTGACCCAGCAAGCAGTCCTTTTCCTAACAGCCTGAGGATGTGCATTTTTGCAGTTTCCCTCCCTGATGGTGTATTCTTGATGTGTTAGGTTAGGAGACCCAATATGAAGTTTGCCTTATTCTGGGTAATTATGAACTTTGATCACTGGGTTCATTCAGGTGTTACCTACCAGTTTTTTCCACTATAAAGGTATTACTTTTCCACTTTTTTTTAATAATTTGTGGGGAGATACTTTAAGACCACAAACTTCCACCCAGTGATTTAGTACACATTGATTCTGAATCAGTTGCTACTATAATGATACAGACTGGTGACTTTCTAATTATGTCCTACATTCATTAATTGGCATTCTTTGGAAAGGGGAGCAGGTTTTTTGGTACGTATGTATGTGTATACGCATGTATGCATATGGATGGATGGCTGGATTATTGATTATTCATTTCTTGTTTTCTATAATCCCATAGTGTCATTATATATTTTGATGTTCAAATTGTCCCAGATTTGACTGGTGGATGGCACTTCATATTAGCTTCTTTGTCCCGTTGACATGTCCCCATCAATTTTTTAGTGTTTTCTTACTTTCTGGTACAAGATGTTCCAGGTCTAACTTGTCCTTTCCCTGCGTTGGCTCTGGAATTGGTTATTCATTTAGGAAGGTCTGGCTGTCTCCCCTGGGATCACAGTATTTAGAAAGCATTCAAGGCCTCTGAGACCAGACTCTGGCCTCATCTACAACTTCTCCTGCAATTCCTTCCCTGCCCTGTGTGCTCAGCCACATACCCTCCCAGAGTCCCCAAAGTGCCGTGCTCCTCTCTACTCTTGCACTTTCTGTGCCCTCTTTCTGGAGGACCTTACCACAACTTTTCTGTGTGGATAATTCTTACTCTTTTCACAACTATTCAAGGATTAACTGCTGTGTGGTCTTCTCTGACCAGCTTAGAATCCCTGACTTGTGCAGCACGAACTCTGTAACCCCCTCTCACATGGTAGGAAAATAGCATCTCATTGTTGTTTTGTTTTTAAATAACATTTCTTTTCTTTTCTTTTTTTTTTTTAAAGTAATCTCTACACCCAACATGGAGGCTCGAATTTACACCCCTGAGATCAAGAGTCACAGGCTCTACCCATCTCATTTTAATTTACATTTGCCTGATTACTGGTGTGATCATATTTGCTTTCTGTGTGGGAAATAGAAAGTAATACTGTGCAAGAGAACATGAGAACTGGCCTTATAAAGCAATCAGGTTGATATTCTTTGCTGCACTGCATTTTTAGTTGAGTCTTCTGTAAGTATCAACTAATGTAGAGAAGGTTGTAATGCAATGACAATTTGATTATTACTTATAACTATTTATTAAGTAGATAATACATCCACCTGGCTCAAAATTCAATGTTTTTGTATCCAGGTATAGTTTATGCATATACAAGCTCACATCTGTTATTATATACCCTGTGAGTGGTTCACTTTTATATCTTAAAACAAAATGACATAAGCAAACTTACAGAATGAATTTTATAATTTTTAATAGAGAAGTGTGTGACTATACTGTAGCATATAGATTCTAAGTAAGTATTAGAATAATTTCTCAATGGAGTGCCTGGGTGGCTCAGTTGGTTAAGCATCTATCTGCCTTTGGCTCAGGTCATGATCCTGGAGTCCAGGAATGGAGGCCCCCCAATCAAGCCCCACATGGGGCTCCCTGCTCAGCGTGGAGTCTGATTCTCCCTCCTCCTCTGACTTTCTCCCTGCTCCTTCTCTCTCTCTCACTCACTCTCTCTCTCAAGTAAATAAATAAAATCGTTTTTAAAAAAGAACAATTTATCAATATTAGTAAATGAATACATTTTCTTTCCTTAAAGTAGCAGAAAGATGCTTAAATTATTTCTCTTTGGTCACAGGTCTTTTTGCCAGAATGGTTCTAATACTGTATTTTCTTTTGTTTTTTTAAGATTTTTTTTTAATTTATTTGACAGAGAGGGAGAGAACACAAGTAGGCAGAGAGGCAGGCAGGGTGGGGGGGAAGCAGGCTCCCCGCTGAGCAGACAGCCCTATGTGGGGCTCAATCCCAGGACCCTGAGATCATGACCTGAGCCAAAGGCAGAGGCTTTAACCCATTGAGCCACCCAGGCGCCCCTCTGTATTTTATTTTTTTAATTACACAACATACATGGATCATTGTTTCCAGTATGTTTTCTTATTGAGGGATAATTAACATTATATTAGTTTCAGGTGTACAGTATAATGATTCGATATTTGTATATATTGCAAAATGATCACCACAACAAGTGTAGTTAACATCTGTCACCATACATGGTTATAAAATTTGTTTTTCCTGTGAGGAGAATTTTCAAGATCCACTCTTAGCTATTGTCAAATATGCAGTAGTAAGGTGGGGTGCCTGAGTGGCTTAGTTGGTTACAGGGCAACCCCTGATTGCAGCTTGGGTCATGATTTCAGGTTGTGCCATGGAGAATCAAGCTCCACATGGAGCCCCGTGTCCAGCCCTTCATTGGGCCCTGCACTGGGTGTGGAGCCTGTGATTCTCTCCCTCTGCCCCTCCCCCTTCTCTCTATCCCTCTCTTAAAAAAATAAGCAGTAAGGTATTATTTAAAGATTTTCTTTTTTTTTTTTTTAAAGATTTTATTTATTTGACAGAGAGAAACACAGCGAGAGAGGGAACACAAGCAGAGGGAATGGTAGCAGGAGAAGCAGGCTTCCCGCAGAGCAGGGAGCCCAATGTGGGTCTCGATCCCAAGACGCTGGGATCATGACCTGAGCTGAAGGCAGACGCTTAACGACTGAGCCACCCAGGCACCCCTAAAGATTTTCTTTATTAATTATTTTAGAGAGAGCAAGAGAATAGGGAGAGGGATTGAGGGAGAGTCAGAGGGGCAGGGAGGGGGACAAGCAAACTCCATACTGAGCATGGAACTGACACAGGGCTCGATCCCCTGACAGAGATCATGACCTGAGCAGAGATCAAGAGTTGGGCACTCAAGAGACTGAGCTACCCAGGTACCCCACAGTAATGTATTATTAACTAGAGTCAACATGCTGTACATTGCATTCCTATGACTTAATTATTTTAACACTGGAAATGGTAGTTTTTGACCCACTTCACCCATTTTGCCTACCCATGCCACAGGCAACCAACTGTCTGCTCTCTGTATTCATGAACTTGGTTTTTGTTTTTTGTTTTTAAAAAATATTTATTTATTTGAGAGAGACAGAGATAGAGGGAGCAAGAGTGGGAAGGAAGGGGAGAAGCAGATTCCCTGCTGAGTAGGGAGCCCAGTGTGGGGCTCCATCCCAGGACTTTGACCTAAGCTGAAGACACTTAACCGACTGAGCCACCCAGGAGCCTCAAACTAGGTTTTGTTTTGTTTTTAGATTCTATGTATAAGTGAGAGAATGCAGTATTTATCTCTTTTTATCTAACATATTTCACTTGTATAATGCCCTCACGTTCCATCCATGTTAACAGCAAATGGCAAGATTTCATTCTTTTTATGGCTAAGTAACATTCCATTGTATATGTGCATGTATATGTATATATATGCATATATACATATATATGTATAATACATATACATATATGCATTTTCTTTATCCACTCATCCTTCGATGAACACTTTACATTGCTTCTATGTCTTGACTATTGTAAATAACGCTGCAATATGTACAAAAGTGCAGATATCTTTTTGAGTTTGTGTTTTCATTTTTTTTTTTTTTTTGGATAAATATTCAGAAGTGAAATTGCTGGATCTTATTGTAGCTCTACTTTCAGTTTTTTGAAGAACCTCCATACTGTTTTCCAGAGTGGCTGCACCATTTTGCATTCCTGCCAATAGTGTGGGAGGGTTCCCCTTTCTCCAAATCCTCACCAACTTCTATTGTTTCCTGAGTCATTAATCCTCCAATACATTTTTGAAAGCATTTTCTTTTGCTTTGTTTTCCTTTTGGGTGGCATACAGCATTAATTCACACGAGGCCCTCATACTGGCCAATACACACATGAACAGCAAAATAGCAAAATATGAGCTTTCAGTCTAGAAAAATGGAGAGGAAAGTATACTGGTTTTAGGAGAAAGAATGATGAATGTTGTGCTTATTTTTTTTCTTTTTTTTTATGAATGTTGTGCTTATGAGAGATTTTTGCATGTTTTTGGAATTATGAAGCTATTCTTTGTTTACATCAAACTAATAAATACATTCACAAGTGACATTTTAAGTCTTTAGGAGTCAAAGTCTGGAAATGTCAGTGATTACAAGCTGCTCAGAGTAAAGTTAAATAATAGAGCTGGGATGATTTCTAAAGAAATCTTAAAAATTCTCTGCTTATGGCATATTAGAAGATTGGCATATTAAAAATAGTTTTTTAGAAACAAGTTTTACTTCCCTAAGAGCTTTGATCAAATACCTCATCATGATGAATAAGGCTAATTACACTTTTGGTTCCTGTGAGTTGCTTTTAAAAATTCATGTGCAAGCCTCTGAGCACTCCAATTCCCTGCCTTCCCCCAAGACCCTCAATTCACTGTGAGGTTTTCTGCACCCTGCAGAGGGCTCTTTATCATTTACTACCCTATTTTGTTAGTTGTCCTGATACTCTTCCTGCCCTCACTTAATATATTCTGAATGATTAAAGGCAAAGATTCTGCTGTATCTGTAACCTACATGTTTTAAAGGTGTAGAAATTGTTTTTCCACTTTCTATGTATAAATGTAAAACTGTCAGGGCACCTGGGTGGCTCCGTCAGTTAAGCGTCTGCCTTTGGCTCAGGTTGTAATCCCAGGGTCCTGGGATCGAGCCTGAGCCCAAGCCCGAGCCCGAGCCCGGGGGTGGGTTCCCTGCTCAAGGGGGCCTGCTTTCCCTCTCCCATTGCCTTCCCTCCCGCCCCCCACTCCACTGCTCATGCTCTCTCTTTCTCTCTCTCTCTCTCTCTCTCTCTCGCTATCACTATCTTTCAAATAAATAAATAAATAAAATCGTTAAAAAAAAGGTAAAACTATGGACTGCCCTCTCAACATTTATGCTGTAAGGCAATTATTAGACGATAAGGTACAACCCAATTAATACATCTACAAAACAAGCTATGATATATTCATATGTGTGTATGTGTATGCATATATAAACACAGAGACATATATATTCAATTTTCAAAGTATTATACACCATCTAAGACTACAAAAGGCGCTGGGGCTCCTGGGTGGCTCAGTCAGTTAAGTTTCTGCCTTTGGCTCAGGTTGTGATCCGTGAGCCTGGGGTCCTGAGATTGAGCCCCATGTGGGGCTCCCTGCTCAATGCCCTCCCTCTCCTTCTGCCCAGCCCCCTACACTCATGCTCTCTCTCTCAAATAAATAAATTTTCCTTAATTTGCTGTTTAGTACTGCCTCGCAGTTCTTTAAAACTGTAAGACATATGTAGGTATCCTTAAACAATATATACTTCTTAAAACTTCATGCCGTAATTAATTCGCCTATTCTCCTGGTACACATTTAGGATGTCTCCAGTTTATAGCTATGACAATGTCGTTGTGGATATTTTTGTGCATTTCATCTGCTTTATGTAAGACTGACTCTAGAGCTTATACATGTTTTCTATTTTGCTAGGTATTGCTAAATTGCTCTGCAAATTGTTTCTCTAGTTTATGTTCTGTGAGTGTGAGGATACCCATGACTATCCTCAACACTTGTTATCATCATACTTTTTATTTTTTGCCAAACTCCTGAGTATAAAATAGTTTATCACTGTGGTTTTAATTTGCAAGTCTTAATTACTAGTGAATTTGAACATTTTTCCATATGTTTGGAATTAGCCATTTATGAGATTTTTCCCTATGAATTTGTAGTTGTTTACTAAAGAATGAGGTCTTCCCTCAAAAGAGGTCTGGCCTTTGCCCTTAGCTTCTTAGAGATAATCTTTAAACTCTTGGAATATCACTGCTGATAGTGGGTTTGCCTGAGGTCATGCCAGACAGACTAATAATACTGTGATTGGAAAAGTAGTGGTTTACAAATATTATACTCATGTATTTATCTTTTCCTATGGATAATTAAGTATCCCAGTACCATTTATTAATTAATACTCTATCCTTTCTCTAGTTATCTGGAGCATATGTCAAGTACCTATATATGTGTTTGTTTCTGAGCCTTCTGTCCATTCCTCTCTCTATACACATATGCCCTGCCAGTTTCACACCATCTTCATTGCTATGGCTTTATTCTGCATTTTGATTTCTCATAGAACGTGCCACCTCTTGCCTCTTGTTCTTCAGGAATGTCTTAGCTTTTGCTCTTCTACATAAATTTTAGAACGAGTGTTTAAGTTCCATGAAAAACTTGGTAAGGATTCTGTTAGGAATCTGGAGACTTATTTTGGAATAGCTAACATTTTTAGGATAATGAGAATTCTTCTCCATGAATATGTTATCTCTACAACCATCAAATCTTTTAAACATTTCTTTAATAAAGATATGTAATTTTCTTATAAAGGCTTAATATGTTAGATTTATTTGTGGATCCCTTATACATTTTATTGTTCTTATAAGTGATTTTTAAAATGAGGTTTCCTGTTTACTAAGGGTTTATAGCAATGCAAACTAATTTTGAATCTTGATATTATATCCAGCAACTTACCTTATTCATTCTAAGAATCTATCTTTAATTCTTTTTGGTTTTCTGTGTAGACAATCATGGCATATATGATAAATGAGAGTTTTAATTCTTCTTTTCTTTCTTTTTTTTTTTTTTTAAAGATTTTATTTATTTGACAGCGAGAAACACAGCGAGAGAGGGAACACAAGCAGAGGGAATGGTAGCGGGAGAAGCAGGCTTCCCGCGGAGCAGAGAGCCCGATGCGGGGCTCGATGCCAGACCCCTGGGATCAGGACCTGAGCCGAAGGCAGACGCTTAACGACCGAGCCACCCAGGCGCCCCTTTAGTTCTTCTTTTCTAAATCTTACACCTTTTATTTATTTTGTTGTGGTTTTGCACTGGCTAGGACTTGTATAATATCAAAAACTAGCAGTAATAATGGGCACTCTTGTCATATTCCTTTTTTCAAAGAAATAGTTATGGTATTTTTCCATTAAATATAATAAATATTGAAGGTTTTTGGCAGAAAGCTTTGATCAGATTAAGGGAATTTCCTATAATTCCTAGATTGCTTAAGGTTTTTTTTTTTTTAAGTATAAACAGATGTTAAATTTTATCATGTTTTTTTCTGCTTCTTTGAAATAACTATACACATATTTTTCCTTCCTTAAATGTGTTAATGTGGTGAATTATTTTAATTTTTACTGTAAAACCAAATTCGCATTTCAGGGATAAACCCTACTTTATTGTGGTAAGTTAAATATTTTATTAGTGTTTGATTCTGTTTGCCAATATACAATTTAGGAATTTTTCATTTATTTATGGGAAAGTCTCACCTATAATTTTCCATTCTTATATTATCCTAGTCTGATTGAAGTAAAACAAGATAAAATTAGCCTCATTTTCTTGTCTCAAAATTTGGATAGGATTGGAAGTATATTTACTTCCTTAAAAATTTGGTTAAACTGGGGGCACCTGAATGGCTCAGTGGGTTAAAGTCTCTGCCTTCGGCCCAGGTCATGATCTCAGGGTCCTGGTATCCAGCCCCACATCGGGCTCTCTGCTCTGCCCATTTCCCCATCCCCTGACCCCCCACCTGTCTCTCTGCCTACTTGTGATCTCTCTCTTTCTCTCTGTTAAATAAATAAATAAATAAAATCTTTAAAAAAAAATTTGGTTAAACTGGTAGAATTCAAATTCTTGTAAAACCTTCTTGATATGGTGTTTTCTTTGTGGGAAGGAACTACTGATTTTCTTCCTCTTCTTTTTTTTTCTTTTTGTGAAGATTTTATTTTTAAGTAAACTCTACAGCCAATGTGGCGTTCAAACTCACAACCCCAAAATTAAGTCACACGCTCTACTGTCTGAGTCAGCCAGGTGCCCTTGGAACTACTGACTTTCAACTGCTGATTTAATCTTTAAATGGTTATAAAGCTCTATAAGTATTATAATTCTTAAGACTTTTGAAAAGTTATTTAAATAAAACATTTTCTCTAAATTTCAAATTTATTAGCACAAGGTGTTCAAATGTTTTTATATTTTAATTCTTATGCCTGTAGTTCTGTCCCTTTTTTATTTCTAATATTTGTGCTTTCTTTTTCCTTCACCAGTTTTGCTGCAAGTTTGTCTACTTTATTACCAAATTTAGCCTGTGGAATCATCCTATTATTTCTCTGTCTTCTATTTAATTAATTGCCCTCTTTTCTTAGCTCCTTTCATTTTTTTCATACGGGTTTAGTTTGCTGGTTCTTAACATTGAACATTCAGTCCATTAATTTCCAGCCCTTTTTTCTTTTCTAATATGAGAGTTTAAGGGTATAAATTTACATTAAAATACCATTCGAAGAATTGCACAAACTATCATCATTATTCAGTTCTGGCTAATTCTTCACATTCATGGCATTTCCTTTGTCCCATGAATTTTTAGTCTTTTTTTTTTTTTTTAATTAAAAATGAGCCACCTAGGTGGTTCAGTGGGTTAAAGCCTCTGCCTTCAGCTCAGGCCCTGATCTCAGGGTCCTGGCATGGAGCCGTGCATCGTGCATCGGGCTCTCTGCTCAGCGGGAAGCCTGCTTCCCCCACACTCTCTGGCTATTTGTGATCTCTCCCTCTGTCAAATAAATAAATAAAATCTTAAAAAAAAAGTCTCTAGACTTTTTTTGGTTTTATTATTGATTTCTAATATAGTTGCATTGTGATACAAAACATGGTCTGTATAAATGTGAGTTTTCAAAATTGAGCTATACTTCGAGGATAATATACAGTTAATGTTTCATATGTTCTTGGGAAAGGATAGGTTTTTTGAACAGTAAATTTTACATTTGTTTATTAAGTCAGGTTTATTATTTGGATTGTTCAACCTTTTTTTTTCTTTTAGGATTTTATTTATTTTTGTGAGAGAGAGTGCATGTGTGCATGAGTGGGGGAGGGGCAGAGGGAAAAGCAGACTCCCCACTGATGCTAGGGACTCAATCCCAGGACCCTGGGATCATGACTTGAGCCAAAGGCAGACACTTAACTGACTGAGCTACCACCCAGGTGCTCTATTCTTTATTCTTAATTACTATTTTATTTATTTGCTTTATTCATCAATGAATATGATCAGTAAGATGGCCATATAATTTATGCCCAAACAGAACATCTTAGAATGAAAAGAGGTCTGAAAATAATTGTGATTATTTTTTAAGGTTTTTTTAATTGGCAAAATACACTAATATATAATGGACATTCTGTTTAATATGTGTAGATTCTTGGGGCACCTGGGTGGCTCAGTCGGTTAAAGCCTCTGCCTTCAGCTCAGGTCATGATCTCAGGGTCCTGGGATCAAGCCCCACATCGGGCTCTATGCTTGGCAGGGAGCCTGCTTCCCCCCTCTCTCTGCCTGCCTCTCTGCTTACTTGTGATCTCTCTCCTCTCTGTCAAATAAATAAATAAAATTAAAAAAATATATATGTGTGGGTACTCAGTAAAGGTAGGGAAGGAAAGGAAAGGAGAGGGAGATAGCATTTGCAGTTTACCAGTGAATACTCATTCCAGGATTTTACCAAAAGGGCAAAACCAAGGCAATCCAGAGAACAATGAACAGAATGATAGTCCCTTTAAAGTCCATCATGACTATTTTACAGTTTTTTCTGTGAACAATTTCAGACACTTCCTGGCCCAGAAGTTGAAAATCTGAGAAGAGGGACCTGACCTGACATACCTGAGGAAAGCAGCATAGAACCAGACGGTGTCGGAGAATATTTCCCAGTCAAGTGAATTTATAGTCGTTCCCCAAATCCAGCCATGTACCAGGGCCCACCAAACAGTCTCTAGGACTCTCTTACACCCACACTGTTGCCCCCTTGCAGAGAGCTGCTTCCTGATTCAGGCCCTTGCCGTCCACTCCCACTGGGGCTCCCACAGTGGCCTCCTCACTCACTGCTCTCCACGAGGACCAGGTTAACCCCCTGGAGCTATGTCTGTCCTATGTCTTTCCATCCTGAAAGGGTACTGATTTCTTTTTGACCACCACATCACATCCAGACCTCCGTCAGGTGTGCACGACCCTCCATCATTTCTTCCTGCCTCTCTGCTCTGTCTTTATCTATCAGCCACAGCCTCTCACTCAGGCCGTGCTTCTTCTTGCTACATGACTCCTCTGACAGACTGTGGCCTGCACAGCAAGATACCATCATCATCTTTTCTGGATTCCCTGCAGCTTCTTTTGCTCTCCCCAACTAGATTATAAGCTCCTGAAAGATGAGAACTATTTTTACATTAGACTGTATCCTCCAAACACCCAGTGTAGTGCTGAGTGTAGAAAGCAGTCTCACTTATTAATTATAATAAGAAGCGTGACCTATGAAATTTATCTTCTACATGGAAGGTCAATGAAGGTGCATTCTCTGCATCTTTCATCTTCACAAACCTCACCCACGGTGCTACTTCCAAACAAGGTAAGGTGCTTCTTTGCTTTTTGATACAAGATTAATACAAGCCATGACAACAATTGATTCATGCACAGTGGACCTGTGATGGGTAAAAGTTGGTTCATGGTGTTCAACAACTGGAGAGATGCCCAGATTGGAGGTGGTAGCTCTAGGCCAGGATGATTATTCATTAATAAAAATAAAATATACATAAAAATAAATAAAATAATTTCTTGAAATAGTTATTGACTGATAATCATTGCAATGTTAAGACACCTCTTAAACTATTTAAAAATAAAATTATTTTGGAGCACCTGGGTGGCTTAGTCAGTTGGGCATCCGGCTCTTGGTTTCAGCTTGGGTAATTATCTCAAGGTTGTGCAACTGAGCTATGTGTTGGGCTCCACACTCCGCAGGGAGTCTGCTGGAGGTTCCCCCTCTCCCTATGCCCCACACCCACCTCTCTCTCCCCCCATCTCTCAAATAAATAATCTTTACAAAATATAAAATAAAATAAAATAAAATAAAATAAAATAAAATAATTCTTTCTGGGGGATGTGGTGGTTTAGTCAGTTGAGTGTCTTGACTCTTGATTTCAGCTCAAGTCTCAATTTCTGGTCGTGACTTCAAGCCTAGCATTGGGCTCCATGCTGGACATGGAGCCTACTTTAAAAAAATAATAATAAAAATAAAATAAAATTCTTTCTAAAAATTTTTAAACTTTTTATATTGATTAGCTGAATTTCAGAAAAATAATATAAACATGATAATTCCCCTAAATTGTTCATATTTATATACTTTAGTCCATTTCTAAGCCGAATCTGTCTCTAAATGCCATGTCGTTGGTATTTTTCTGAAAGCCATTTTCTTCAATATGGTTTTATTTATAAAAATTTCTTTTTTAAGATTTACTTATTTTAGAGAAAGAGAGTGCATGCACAAGTGGAGGGTGAGGGCAGAGGGAGAGGGAGAGAATCTCAAGCAGACTCCCTGCTGAGCGTGGAGCCTGATGGAGAGCTCTATCTCACAAGAGTCAGAGGCTCAACCAACTGAGCCATCCAGGTGCCCCATGGTTTTATTATTAGTTTTTAAAGACTTTATTTATTTATTTGTTTGTTTGTTTGTTTGTTTATTTATTTATTTGAAAGAGAGAAAGAGAGGGGCATGAACAGGGAGGAGGGGGAGAGGGAGAAGCAGACTCCCTGTTGAGCAGGGAAGCCTGATGTGGGGCTCTATCCCAGGACCCTGAGATCATGACCTGAACTGAACACAGATGCTTAACTGATTGAGCCATCCAGGCACACCAATTTTATTATTTTTAATTCAAATTATTATTAATTTAGTTTAAATAAAATTACCTTAATCTTCTCTAACATTGCATTTTATAGTTAATTAACTTGGAATTGTAGACCTCTTTGTTTGATTTTTCTCTGCAGTCCACATTTTTTTTTAGATTTTATTTATTTATTTGACAGAGACAGACATAGCGAGAGAGGAGACACAAGCAGTGAGAGTGGGGAAGGAGAAGCAGGCTTCTGGCTGAGCAGGGAGCCCGACACCTGGTGATCCCAGGACACCAGGATCATGACCTGAGCTTAACGACTTGAGCCACCCCAGTGCCCGGTAGTCCACATTTCAAATGGAGAATATTCTGTCTCTTCAGGTACTGAGGTACTTGTTAAGCTCAGGAAAAATTTTGTTAAGTGGAGCACACTTTTGGGGTGCCTGGGTGGCTCAGTCAGTTAAGTGGCTGACTCTTGGTTTTGGCTCAGGTCATGATTTTAGGGTTGAAGAATCCAGTGCTGTGTCAGGCTGCATGTTCAGCAGGGAGCTTGCTTAAGATACTTTCCCCCTTCCCTCGCCTCCCCTGGCTCATGCTCTGGCTCTCAGATAGATAGATAGATAGATAGATAGATAAATAAATAAATAAAATCTTTTAAAAAACTGGAGGATACTTTCAAATCCATTTTTTTAATATAAAAAAATATTTCAGCCCTAACATTTTCAAATACTGTCTTTTGCTTCTACTCAGAGTACCTTTCTCCAACCCATAATTTACAAGATAAAACTCATCAAATAAATTCTCCATTTATAATTCTTTTGAATGTTTCACCACATTTTGATACTACATAATCAGAGGCCATTGTTCCTGTTTTTCCCATTTCTTCTTCTTCTTTTTTTTTTTAAAGTAAGCTCTACACTCAATGTGGGGCTTGAACTCACAACCCTGAGATCAAAAGTGGAATGCTGTACTAAGTGAGCCAGCCAAGTGCCCTTCCATTTCATTCTTTTCTTTTTCTTTCTCTCTTTTTAAGAGAGAGAAAGAGAGCTAGCACACAGGTGGGGTGAGGGGCAGAGGGAGAAAGAGAAGCAGACTACCCTCTGAGCTTGGGGCATCTTCCCATTTGTAAGGTTTGTTTCGTATCATATGATTTGTTAAAAAATTCAAGAGGAAAGTTTTTTGGCACACCATTCACTAAACTCATTAAAGATTTCCAACTTAAGGGGGCGCCTGGGTGGCTCAGTCGTTAAGCGTCTGCCTTCGGCCCAGGTCATGATCCCAGGGTCCTGGGATCGAGCCCCACATCGGGCTTTCTGCTCGGCAGGAAGCCTGCTTCACCCGCTACCATTCCCTCTGCTTATGTTCCCTCTCTCGCTGTGTTTCTCTCTGTCAAAGAAACAAAATCTTTAAAAAAAAAAAAAAAGATTTCCAACTTAAACAAAAGAAATCAAAACATATATAGGACCCATTTTAAAAAAATGTTCATCATCAGTGAGGACAATGCAGGCTGATTTACACACTTCAAATATTTCTAATGTCTGCTTAATGGTAGACAACATTTTTTTTTTTAAATTATTATTCTGGGGCACGTGGGTAGCTCAGTTGGTTAAGCATCAGACTCTTGATCTCGGCTCAGGTCTCAATCTCAGGGTTGTGAGATTGAGCCCTGCATGGGGCTCCACACTGGGCATGGAGTTAATTAAAAAAAAAAGTATGACTCAACATCAACAGCTCACAGATTTTTTTTTTCCCCTTGGCTATTGTGTATACATGTTTAAAAATCAGTAAATTTTATCAAAACTACAGTAAGATACCACTTCACACCCATTAGAATGGCCATTGTTTAAAAAAAAATAATAGTAATAGGGGCACCTGGCTGGCTCAGTAGAGTATGTGACTCTTTGATCTCCAGGTTGTAAGTTCAAGCCCCATGTTGGATGTAGAGATTACTTAAAATAAAAAAACATCTAAAAGAAATAGAAACAAGTTGGGTGAGAATACAGAGAAATTGGAACCCTTGTACATGGCTGGCAAGACATAAAATGCAGCTGCTCTGGAAAACACACAGTATGGTAGTTCCTTAAACATGGAATGCCAGTATTACCCAGCAGTTCCACTTCTGGGTATATACACCAAAGAACTGAAAGCAGGGGATCAAACAGATATTTGTACACCAAACTTGACAGCAACATTATTCACAGTAGCCCAAAGGTACAAATAACCTAAATGTCCATTGACGGATGAATGGATAAATAAAATATATATACATACAATGGAATATAATTTAGCCTTAAAAAGGAATGAAATTCTGGTACATGCTACAACACAGATGAACCTTAAAGACTTTATGCTAAGTGAAATCACACAGATACAAATGGATAAATATTATATGACTTCACTTATATGAGGTTCCTAGAGTCATCAAATTTATAGAGGCAGAAAGTTAGAACAGTGATTACTAGGGGCTAGAGGGAGGGAGCCATGAGAGGTATTATTTGACGGGTACAGAGTGTCAATAAGACATGATGACAAAATTCTGGAGCTGGGTAATGGCAATGGTTCCATAATACGATGAATATACTTAATGTCACTGAACTGTATGCTTAAAAATGGTTAAAATGGGGGCACCTGGTTGTTCAGTGGGTTGAGGCCTCTGCCTTTGGCTCAGGTCATGATCTCAGGGTCCTGGAATCGAGCCCCGCATCGGGCTCCCTGCTCAGCGGAGAGCCCGCTTCCCCCTCTCTCTCTGCCTGCCTCTCTGCCTGCTTGTGATCTCTCTCTGTCAAGTAAATAAATAAAATCTTAAAAAATATATATATTTTTTAAAAATGGTTAAAATGGTAAATTTTTATTATGTGTATTTTACTACAATAAAAAAATGTTAAGAATGTGTTAAATTTTAGGGGCGCCTGGGTGGCTCAGTCGTTAAGCGTCTGCCTGCAGCTCAGGTCATGATCCCAGGGTCCTGGGATCAAGCCCCGCATCAGGCTCTCTGCTCGGCAAGAAGCCTGCTTCTCCCGCTACCACTCCCACTGCTTGTGTTCCCTCTCTCGCTGTGTTTCTCTCTGTCAAATAAATAAAATCTTTAAAAAAAAAAAAAAGAATGTGTTAAATTTTAACAACTATAATATCTATTTTGACTGACAGCTTGGACACAATTATAAATTATATGTATACACAACAAATTCCAAGAATATTCTGCTCTATAGGTTTCTTAATTTAGTATGGACATTATTTTTATACAATAGATAATCATTCAAATTTATATAATACGGATATAAAACTGGCATCTTGTATCTATTTTCAAAGTTTTCTGATAATAGGACCAGCATATGAATAGCTGCCACTCTACTTTTTATATGGGTACAAGAAAACTTGGAACTGAAAATGAGCAAAATTAATTTTTTCCCCTGCCCCACCTTTCAATGAGCAAAATTAATTTAAAAGAACTATTCTAAATGAAAACTAGGGATGCCTGGCTGGCTTAGTCAGTAGAGCATGTGACTCTTGATCTCAGGGTCATGAGTCCAAACCCTGCGTTGGGCATGGAGGCTACCTAAATAAATAAATTAAAACCAATTTTTCACAGAATGATGTGTAAATGTGCCTTCTGAAACTGCGCATCTTTTAATTATTTTCTGGAATACTTTTCTTAAAATAGTAACTTTGGAGTAGATGATGTTGCTTCTTTAGAAAGTTTGTCTCTGTTTCACACGATCCATGTTATCACTCTAGCCCCAGTGGTAGATGGTAATATAAATAAGCATTTTATGTAGGTTACTGGCTTATCATCAGTCTTCTTGAGAAACAAAAATATTTGCTTTTTAAATTAAACATGCACTTTCATTTTATTAAAATTTTTGGTGCCTCTGATTCATTGTAGAAGTCTTACAGCACTTCCTCACTGGGTTCCTTGGTCTATGGATGGATGACTGCAGTGCAGTTGTAGCTCTTAGAAGCCCCAGGAAGTCTCAAGTCACAGGCATAGGTCTCAGGCCATACTTTATGCAGTGGTCTTAGTTTTAACTGTGTACTGCACAAGGCCTTTCATTGGCCAAGGAACATTCCTGGGAGGAGCACAAACCACAGAGCAGCCCACAGCTTCAGGGCATTGTCATCAGCCTTGTTTCTCCTTCTGCTTTTGGCCCTAGTGATTTCCTCACTTTCTTATTAAAAATTCATCTTAAAAAAAAATGTTTCTTCTCTGTGAAATGGGCATGATGACAATGTCAGTTCTGTAGAGCTAATGTATGTTAAGCACTTGGAATACTACCTGGCAAATAATCAGGACCATGGAAGTGCTAGATAGTATTCTTCTAATAGTATTTCTATGTATTTATTGTAGGAAGGTTTTTCAAAATTTTGAGTCTAGTACATCAAGGGTGCAGTACATGTTTCTATACCTAGGAGAAATAATTTTTGTATTGGGGTGCCTGGGTAGCTCAGTTGGTTAGGCATCCAATTCTTGATTTCTGCACAGGTTGTGGGTTGTGGGATGGAGTCCTCATCAGGGTCTGCACTCAGGGCAGAATCTACTTGTCTTTCTCCCTCTGCTCCTCTACCCCCCCAAATGAATGAATGAATGAATGAATAAACTTTTTTTAAAAAGTTTTTTTGTATTAAATATGTTTGTTTGGGTTGGTAATTTACCACTACACTGTGTTTGTATAACTGTATCTCCCTGAAGCTACATAAAGAACATTTATGGATCTTAGGAAAATGTGCTATACATTTATAAATATATAAAGTTTTGTGTAAGCTATGATTCAGCAGTTTTTTTTTGTTTTTTTGTTTTTGTTTTTTTTTTTTTTTAAAGATTTTATTTATTTGACAGCGAGAAACACAGCGAGAGAGGGAACACAAGCAGAGGGAATGGTAGCGGGAGAAGCAGGCCCCCTGCCGCGCAGAGAGCCCGATGCGGGGCTCGATCCCAGGACGCTGGGATCTGACCTGGGCCGAAGGCAGACGCTTAACGACTGAGCCACCCAGGC
>CM053615.1:23657232-23684378 GCA_028646535.1 Procyon lotor
AAATAAATAAATAAAAGAATTAACAATGGTGAGGTTTAAAAAAAAAAAGAAAGAAAGGGATAGGGGCCTAGGGAGAGAGAGAATCTCAATCAGACTCTCTGCTGAGCATGGACCACCCCCACCCCAATGCGGGGCTCAATCTCATAAACCTGAGATCATGACCTAAGCTGAAGTCAAGAGTTGAATGCTTAACTGCTCAGTTCCACTTTTCGAGAATCAGTAGAATAAACCTATTTTAGGGGCACCTGGGTAGCTCAGTTGGTTGAGCCTGTGACACTTGGTCTCAGCTCAGGTCTTGATCTCAGGGTTGTGAGATTGCCCTGTGTTGGGCTCCATGCTGGGTGTGGACCCTACTTAAAATAAATAAATAAAACTATTTTAGAAATGTACTAGAGTGTTTCAAAAGTTCCCCCCCCCGATTTTTTTTTTAAGATTTTATTTATTCATTTGAGAGAGAGAGAGAGACCAAGATATAGCAGGGTAGAGGGGCGGGGGGAGAGAGAGAAGCAGAAGGAAAGTCGGCTGTGTTCCCTCTCTCACTATTTCTCTCTCTGTCAAATAAATAAATAAAATCTTTAAAGCCAACAAACCTTCCAGAGTTTCCCTAAAACCTAATAAAAGCTGAACTTTCCTTTGTTTCTTTAGACTTGCCTGTGGTTTGCCATGTTTGTCCCCAGTTGCAGTTCCTCTGCTATTGCCAAGTAAACTCGTTTTGCTGGTAAAATAACTGGTGGTTTTATTTTTGCGCTTGACACCAGGTAGTCTTTTAGGCATGCTTCTAGTTCCACCTTAATTTCTCCTAAGGCAGGCTGCAGGCAGGCAGGCATAGGGGAAATTGGGAATTTCTGCAGCCTCTGGGAGACTTAGGTGGCCCTGGACTTGGAGGTTAATCCTGCACTGGGGTTTTTCATGGGGGGTGACCAGGTGTCCAGAACTCCTAAGGTAGGGCCCTGTAACACTCTGTCTTTATAAGTTCACTTGCCTTTGTATCTGGATTTGCAGTTCAGAAAATATGATCCTCTATTTTATTTGTCTAGTTGATGCCCTTCAGTCACCCATATGAAGGGCAGAATGCTGGGGAAGTACATGTGACTAATGTCTGCCACCAAACGCAGAAGAAAACAGATCCTGAATCCTCTGGCTTTCATTTGTGTGAAGATGTACACATTATTGGACACATATTTAAGTGCTCTCTGTTTGAGAAGGCCTTGGTGGGTTTAGACATTTTAAAGCAGAGATCTGTTACTAAATCAAGATACAGGTGTTGGGGTACCACAGTGCCCTTATAGGATATTTACAGCAGAATATTCTAAATATTTGAGGAAACAGGTCATCTGTCTGACCTCTTGTCTGAGAGCAGAGATAATTCAAGATTTGACATTTCTTTCTCCTACATTTCTTTGCAAAACTGGGTTTTCAACAGTGGTGATAAAAAGCTAGAGCCACACAAAAATCACTGTGGAACAGGAAATGGGGGGTGGTGTCCAGCCTGATTTCAAGGCTTGAAAAGTTGTGTCGTGCCCAGCAGGCACACACGTCCTAGAGTGAAATAAAAATATTATATTTTCTTTTAATTTATAATTATATCTTCAGGAAGCTATGAGGTTGTTCAGATATAAATACTCATGGAGTTGTTTGGATCCAACTTCTAAACAAAGAGAAAGGATAGGAATTTCTCTGGGCCTAAGGGTGTTGTGAACCGAGAATGTTTGGGAAGCTCTAAGTGAGCTGGTACACTCCTTCCCTTGTGCAGCCCTGTGCTGTGTTCCCAGACTGGTATGAGGCCTGCCGCATGCTGGACCTCTGTGAGGAGCGTCAGGTTGGGGAATGCATGGGCGAGGAAGGTGGTGTTGGGGCAGTGCTCACCAGTCAGCCTGGATCCGGTATGAATGGGAGCAGGGCGGTCAGAGTACTTCATAGGACTGCTGTGTCCCACTGGTTGAAACAGGCAGGACAGAGCTCAGCAGACATGTCCAATTGCAGGCTGGCCGGTCCACAGAAACTCGTCAACCTAACACTCATTCAAATTATTCCAGAGACGAGCCTCACCCGACTGGAGATGTTCAGATTTCCCTGGCTTTGTTTCTAACCACTGACTCAAACTAAACAATTTTCCCAGTGGTCTCTCAACAGCTAGTCAAAACTCTCCAAAACTTCGTGGTTGAAGCCGGGGGTCTGTTAATAATTCATTAACTTCTATTCTAGCCCAGCTGCAGAACCCTGTCCTGCTACCTTCTGGTTCTTTGGTGCACTGCACACATTATTTTTAAGCACTTGTTACAATTATAATTAAATAATTATTTATCTCTTGTCCGTTTCTCTCTCTCTCTCTGTGTTTTTTAAGATTGTATTTGTTTATTTGTCTCAGAGAGAGAGAGAGAGTGAGAGAGAGCATGAGCGCCCAAGTAGGGGGAGTGGCAGGCAGAGGGAGAAGAAGGCTCCTGGCTGAGCAAGGAGCCTGGGATCATGACCTGAGCCAAAGGCAGATGCTTAACTGCCTGAGCCACCCAGGCATCCCTCTTGTGCATTTCTTAAGAAGATTATAAACTTCCTGAAAACAAAGTCCATGTCTACCTTGTTCTGTGTATCTCCAAAATCTATCGCAGAGCCTGATACATAGAAAGTACCCAATAAATATTCATGAATGGGTGAATTTATTTTTGCTTGTCCTTAAGTTTTCCCCTTGTACTTAACTTCTCCCTTTACCTATCCGCCCCTTTCCCAAGCCTCTCCTCTCCCTTCTCCCCAAACATAGCTGACTGAGTCCTGTAACTGCACCTTGTTCTAAAAATAGTGCATGGCTGGTTTATTCATCTCAGTTGCTGTCACCAATGCACCTTGGTTTTCCTGAAACAAGGAATGTAGCTCCCAAGAGGTTAATTCATCAAGAACTAACTTAGGCAGGGGGCTCCCACCTGGCTCTGGAGGAGCCTGTGACTTTTGATTTCAGGGTCGTGGGTTCGAGCACTAGTAGAGATTCCAAAAACAAACAAACAAACAAACAACAACAACAAAATACCTTTAAAAATGAAAAAAGAGGGGGTGCCCGGGTGGCTCAGTGGGTTAAGCCTCTGTCTTCGGCACAGGTCATGATCTCAGGGTTCTGGGATCAAGCCCCGCATGGGGCTCTCTGCTCAGCAGGGAGCCTGCTTCCCCCTCTCTCTCTGCCTGCCTTTCTGCCTACTTGTGATCTCTCTCCTCTCTGTCAAATAAATAAATAAATAAAATCTTTAAAAAAAAGAAAAGAAAAGAAAAAAGAGGGACACCTGGGTGGCTCAGTCAGTTAAGCATCTGCCTTTTGCTCAGGTCATAATCCTGGGGCCCTGAATTGAGTCCTGCATCAGGCTCCTTGCTCAGCAGGGATCCTGTTTTCTCCCTATGCCTGTCATTCCCCCTGCTTGTGCCCTCTCTCCCTCTCTCTGACAAATGAATCAATAAAATCTTAAGAAATAAAAAAGGAAGAAAGGAAGGGAGAAAGAAATGAAGGAAGGAAGGAAGGAATGAAGGGAGGGAGGGAGGGAAGGAAGGAAGGAAGGAAGGAAGGAAGGAAGGAAGGAAGGAAGGAAGGAAGGGAGGAGGGAGGGAGAAAGAAAAGAGAAGAAAAGAAAAAAAAGAAAAAGGAAAGGAAAGAGAAGAAAAGGGAAGGGGAGGGGAGAGAAGGGAGTAACTTAGGCTGACGGGACAAGTTGGGGCCAATATACCCCATCAGTCTTTTGAAAAGGACCTTGCCCAGAGAAAGGCAAAGGTAAAGGACTTTGTTTTGCTTCCTTTGTTTATATGCACTCTTAAGAAAAAGGAAAGTACAATAAAAAGCTATCTCTGAGGGGCACCTGAGTGGCTCAGTTGGTTAATCTTGATTTCAGCTCTTGTCATGATCTCAGGGTTGTGAGATTAAACCCCACCTTGGGCTCCATGCTCAGAGGGGAGTGTGCTTGAGATTTTTTCCCTCTCCCTTTCCTCTGCCCCTCCCCCCTCTCTCTGAAATAAATAAATAAACCTTTTTAAAAAATAGCTATCTCTGAAAAGCAACTTTTGGGTTTTATCACTAGCTGTTAATTCTTAGAGTGAATAGAGTGCAATATTAACAAGGGGAATGAAATACACAGCTAATGGAGGATTTTAGAAACCATGTGGACACGTGAAGTTCAGGAATCTGATCCTGTGAGGGTGCCTCACAAGTTCAAGCCCAGTTCCCTTCAGGCCTGGCCCAGTTCACTGATCTCTTGTCCAGGCTTCATTCCAGCAGGTGCTAATGGTGCTTTCAGCCTGTTCCTTCCAGCAACTTTCTGTGAAGGCCGTCCTGTATAGGAGGAGAAACATTCTTTCTGAGTCTCTTCTCCACGTGGAGGTGAGAATTGCCAAGGGAATGTACTGATGTTGGTTTCTAAACCATAAAAGGTCCTACATTTGTAAGCTATTATTATTATGACTGAAGAATTCTAGAGGCTGCCTTAGTCAGTAGAGAATGCAACTCTTGATCTTGAGGTTGTGAGTTCAAGCTCCACATTCGGGGTAGAGTTTACGTTTAAAAAATTAAAAATGGGGCACCTGGGTGGATCAGTTGGCTAAATGGCTGCCTTTGGCTCAGGTCTTGATCTCAGGGTCCTGGGACAGAGCCCCATATCAGGCTCCCTGCTCAGTGGGTAGTCTGCTTCTCCCTCTCCCTCTGCTGCTCCCCCTGCTTGCACTCTCTCTTTCTCTTGTGCACTCTCTCTCAAATAAATGAATAAAATCTTTTTAAAAAATTAAATAAATAAAATAAAAAATAAAAAGAATTTCTGGAAAGCTTTAGACATCAGGAAAGAAGAAAGGGAAAAAACTGGAACAATAAATCTCTAGATTAACAAAAATTGAGGGACATTCGTAAATACCAGGCCAATACTCTTCAAAGGTATTAAAGGTCATAAAAGTCAAAGATCAAGAAACCATCATAGATGAGAGATTAGGAATCAGGACAACTAAAGACAACATGGCATCTTGAAATGGATCCTGGAACAGAAAGAGGACATTGTGGAAAAATAGGAAATCCAAATAAAGTCTGTAGTTTAATGAGTTGCATTGTACCAATGTTAATATTTTAGTTTTGACAAATGTATCATAGTCATGCAAGATGTTACATGTAAGATGTTAACAGAGGTAAATGAGTAAAGGGTAGATAGGAACTCTGCACTGTTTTTGCAATTTATCTGTACATCTAAAATTAGATCAAAACAAGTTCTATTTGTTTTTTTTAAGATTTTATTTATTTGTCAGAGAGACAGAGAGAGCACAAGCATGGAGAAGAGGCAGGCAGAAGGAGAAGCAGGCTCTCTGCTGAGCAGGGAGCCCAATGTGGGACTCGATCCCAGGACCCTGAAATCATGACCTGTGCCAAAGGCAGACACTTAACTGACTGAGACACTCAGGCATCTCAAAACAAAAAAAAATTTATTAAAGAGCTTATTTATTTGACAGAGAGAGATCACAAGTAGGCAGAGAGGCAGGCAGAGTGAGAGAGAGGAGGAAGCAGGCTTGATTGCTTGATTGAGCTCTGCAGGGCTCAATCCTAAGACCCTGATATCATGACACGGGCTGAAAGTGGAGGCTTAACGCACAAAACCCCCCAGGCAACTCCCAAAACAAAAAATGTTTAAAAATGTCCTAGACTGTAAGTGATAGGAAAAAAGTATGGATACAACCACGGATGATCACCACAAAATATGTCTTATTCTGGTTTGGATGTTTCATGTGGTTACTCTCAAATGTATTTCTTTTTTCACTTGATCTTAGCCAAAAGGCCAAGAAGCGATTGTATTTCTTTTTTTTCCCCCAAATATGTTTATTTTCTTTTTTCAGTGTTAACAAGATTTATTGTTCATGCCCACACCCAGTGCTCTATGCAATACATGCCCTCCTCAATACCCACCACCAGACTCACCAAACCCCCCACCCCCACCACTCCAAAACCCTCAGCTTGTTGCTCAGAGTCCACAGTCTCTCATGGTTCAACTCCCCCTCTGATTTACCCCCATTCCCATTTCCCTTCCTTCTCACAAAGCCCTCCATGTTTTTCTTTACGCTCAGCACGTAAGTGAGACCATAAGGTAATTGGCTCTCTCTGCTGGACTTATTTCACTCCCCAAAATCTCTTCCGGTCCCGTCCATGTTGATACAAAAGTTGTATATTCGTCCTTTCTAATGGAGGCATAATATTCCATTGTATATATGTACCATATCTTCTTTATCCATTCATCTGTTAAAGAGCATTTTGGTTCTTTCCCCGGTTTGGCGATTGTGGCCATTGCTGCTATGAACATTGGGGTTCCTGGGGCCCTTCTTTGTAATGCATCTGCTTCTTTGGGGTAAATACCCAGTAGTGCAATGGCAGGGTCATAGGGTAGCTCTATTTTCAACTTCTTGAGGAATCTTCACACTGTTTTCCAAAGTGGCTACACCAGCTTGCAATCCCACCAACAGTGGAAGAGGGTTCCCCTTTCTCCACATCTTCTCCAACATTTGTTGTTGACTGTCATGTTGATTTTGGCCATTCTAACTGGTGTAAGGTGGTATCTCAGTGTGGTTTTGATTTGAATCTCCCTGCTGGCTAAAGATGGTGAACATTTTTTCATGTGTCTATTAGCCATTTGTATGTATTCTTTGTAGAAGTCTGTTCATGTCCTCTGCCCATTTTTTGATGTGATTATCGGTTTCATGAGTGTTGAGTTTGGGAAGTTCTTTATAAATCTTAGATATCAGACCTTTGTCTGTAGTGTCATTTGTGAATATCTTCTCCCATTCTGTGGGTTGCCTGTTTGTTTTGTTGACTGTTTCCTTCACCGTCCAGAAGCTTTTTATCTTGATGAAGTCCCAAAAGTTCAATTTCGCTTTTGTTTCCTTTCCCTTTGGAGACATATCCTGAAAGAAGTTGCTGTGGCTGATGTCGAAGAGGTTACAGCCTATGTTCTTCTCTAGGGTTTTGATAGATTCCTGCCTCACGTTGAGGTCTTTTATCCATTTCGAGTTTATCTTCGTGTATGGTGTAAGAGAATGGTCCGGTTTCATTCTTCTACACAGAGCTGTCCAATTTTCCCAGCACCATTTCTTGAAGAGACTGTCTTTTTTCCACTGGATATTGTTTCCTGTTTTGTCAAAGATTATTTGACCATAGAGTTGCAGGTCCATATCTAGACTCTCTATTCTGTTCCACTGGTCTATGTGTCTGTTTCTGTGCCAGTACCATGCTCTCTTGGTGATCACCGCAATGTAGTAAACTTTGAAATCAAAGTAAACTTTGAAATCAATCAATGTGATGCCCCCAGCTTGGTTTTTCTATTTCAACATTTCCTTAGCAATTGGGGGATCTTTTCTGGTTCCATACAAATTTTAGGATTGTTTGTTCCAGGCCTTTGAAGAAAACCGGTGGAATTTTGATCACGATGGCAGTGAAAGTATAGATTGTTCTGGTCAGTATAGACATTTTAACAATGTTTATTCTTCCGACCAGGAACATGGAATGCTTCTCCACCTTTTTGGGTCTTCTTCAATTTCTTTCATGAGCGTTCTGTAGTTCTTCGAGTACCGATCCTTCACCTCTTTGGTTAGGTTTATTCCCAGGTATCTTATGGTTTTTGGCGCTATTGTAAATGGAATAGATTCCCTAATTTCTCATTCCATACTTTTATTATTAATGTATAGGAAAGTAACTGATTTCTGTGCATTGATTTTGTATCCTGCCACATTATTGAATTGCTGTATGAGTTCTAGTAGTTTGGGGGTGGAGTCTTTTGGGTTTTCCATATAAAGTATCATGTCGTCTGGGAAGAGAGAGAGTTTGACTTCTTCATTGCCAATTTGAATACCTTTTATTTCTTTTTGTTGTCTGATTGCTGTCGCTAGGACTTCTAGGACTATGCTGAACAAGAGTGGTGAGAGTGGGCATCCTTGTCGTGTTCTTGATCTCAGTGGGAAGGCTGTCAGCTTTTCCCCATTGAGAATGATATTTGCTGTGGGCTTCTCATAGATAAACTTGATGATGTTGAGGAATGTTCCTTCTATCCCTATCCTTTGAAGAGTTTTAATCAGGAACAGATGCTGAATTTTGTCAAATGCTTTTTCTGTATCAATGGAGAGGACCATGTGGTTCTTCTCTCTTCTCTTATTGATTTGTTCTAACACATTGATTGATTTGCGAAAGTTGGACCACTCTTGCGCCCCAGGGATAAATCTCACCTCGTCATGATGAATAACCTTCTTAATGTGCTGTTGGATCCTATTAGCTAGGATCTTGTTGAGAACCTTGGCATCCATATTCATCAGGGATGTTGGTCTGAAATTCTCCTTTTTGATGGGGTTTTTGCCTGGTTTGGGGATCAGGGTAATGCTGGCTTCATAGAAAGAGTCTGGCAGTTTTCCTTCCGTTTCTAGTTTTGAAACACTTTCAGGAGGTCACGTATTATTTCTTCCTTGAATGTTTGGTAGAATTCCCCAGGGAATCTATCAGGTCCTGGACTCTTGTTTTTTGGGAGGTTTTTAATCACTGCTTCAATCTCATTACGAGATATTGGTCTATTCAGGTTGTCAATTTCTTCCTGTTTCAGTCTTGGAAGATTATGGGTTTCCAGGAATGCATCCATTTCTTCTAGGTTGATTAACTTATTGGCATATAGCTGTTGAGAATAAGTTTTGATGATTTTTTCTATTTCCTTTGAGTTATTCGTGATCTCTCCCCTTTCATTCATAATTTTCTTAATTAGGGTCCTCTCTCCTTTCTTTAGGATTCGTTTGGCCAGTGGCTTATCAATCTTATTAATTCTTCCAAAAAACCAACTTCTGGATTCATTGATGTGTTCCACTGTTTCTCTAGTTTCCAACTCGTTGATCTCTGCTCTGATCTTGATTATTTCCCTTCTTGTGCATGGGGTTGGTTTCCTTTGTTGTTGATTTTCCAGTTCTTTAAGGTGTAAAGAGAGCTGGTGTATTTGAGATTTTTCAATTCTTTTGTGAGGCTTGGATGGCTATGTATTTCCCCCTTAGGACCGCCTTTGCCATGTCCCATTTGCCGTACTTACTACAGTCTCCAGAAAGGAGAAATATTCTCAAAGATATCGTATAAACAAATGCTGCCAAAAGAAAATGTTTAAACTTTTCTTTCAGAACATGGTGTCTAGTAGGGAATGCCTACTGTAGTGCTGAGAGCTAACCTCAACTATCAAGGGTCATGCTTGGAAGCTAAGGTCCACTTCAGATAAAAGAGACAGACCTCTCTGAGTACCTGAGACCTTTAGTTGAGGGCCGGAAAGGCCATACCTTAGCAATATGGACCACACTGAGAAGAAGCCATGTTGTCTCGGCATGAAACACAAAAGAGAAATAAGCCAGTCTTAATCAAGAATAAAACCAAATCTGAAGAGATCAAAAGGATTTTCAGGCATTTAACAGCAGGCCAGGACAACATCTTTAAAAGGATGACAGCATAATCCAGACTCCTGTGACAGTATCACACTAAATGTCCAGAACGGGATAAAACATTATGAGATGTGTAAAACAGGAACAGTATAACCCACAATTAATAAAAAAAAGCAGTCAAAGTAATCTAGGTGTTGGAAATAGTAGATAAGGGGTAGTGAAACTATAAATACAATCAAGGACATAAGGAAAATCTTATGAGTAAAAAGATGCAAGCTCTAAGCAGAGAAGTGGAAAGAATTAAGAAAGAACCAAATGGAAACCCAAGAAATGAAAAGAACAATATTTGAAATGAAAACTTCATGGGATGGTCTTTTTTCCTTTTTTGTTTTTTTAAATTGAATTAACTAACCTATGGTGTAGTATTAGTTTCAGGGTAGAATTTAGTGATTCATCAGTCGCATATAATGCCCAGTGTTCATTACCTGAAGTGTCCTTTTTAATGCCCATCACCCAGTTACCGCAGTCCTCTCACCCCCTTCCCTTCCAGCAACCCTCACTTCGTTTACTGTTGTTAAGAGTCTCATGGTTTATCTCCCTCTCTGATTTCCTCTTGTTTTTCCATCCCTACCCTATGATCATCTGTTTTGTTTCTTAAATTCCACATGTGAGTGAAATCATATGATAATTTTCTTTCTCTGACTGACTTATTTCACTTGGCATTAATACCCTCTAGTTTTATCCACCTCATTGCAAATGGTAAGATTTCATTTTTTTTTTGAAGGCTGAGTGATATTCCATTGTGTATATATATATACCACATCTATTTTATCCATTTGTCTGTGGATGGACATCTGGCCTCTTCCTATACTCTGACTATTTTGCCTATCGCTGCTATAAACATTAGGGTGCATATGCCCCATCCAACCACTATATTTATATGCTTTGGATAAATACCTGGCAGTGGAATTGCTGGGTTGTAGGATAGCTCTATTTTTAACATTTTGAGGAACCTCCATACTGTTTTCCAGGGTAGTTATACCAGCTTGCGTTCCCACCAACAGTGCAAGAGAGTTCCCTTTTTTTCTACATCCTCATCAACATCTGTTCTTTCCTGAGTGGTTAATTTTAGCCATTCTGTCTGGTAGGAGGCGATATCTCATTGTGGTTTTGATTTATATTTTCCTGATGCCTGGTGATGTTGAGCATTTTTGCATGTGTCTATTAGCCATTTGTATGTCTTCTTGGGAGAAATGTCTGTGTGTGTCTTCTGCCCATTTCTTGACTGGATTATTTGCTTTTTGGGTGTTGAATTTTATAAGTTCTTTATAGATTTTGGATACTAGCCCCTTACCGGATAAGACATTTGCAAATACCTTCTCCCATTCTGTAGTTGTCTTTTAGTTTTGTCAGCTCTTTCTTTGCTGTGCAAAAGCTTTTTATCTTGATGAAATCCAGTAGTTTATTTTCGCCTTTATTTCCCTTGCCTTGGAGATGTATCTAGAAAGAAGTTGTGTGGCTAAGGTTGAGGAGATTGCTGCCTGTGTTCTCCCCTAGGATTTTAATGGATTCTTGTTTCACATTTAGGTCTTTCATTCATTTTTAGTTTATTTTTATGTAAGTTGTAAGAAAGTGGTCCAGTTTTATTCTTCTGCATGTGGATTTCCAGATTTCCCAACACCATTTGTGGAAAGGACCGTTTTCTATTGCATATTCTTTCCTGCTTTGTTGACGATTAGTTGGCCATACAGTTGAGGGTCCCTTTCTGAGTTCTTTATTCTGTTCCATTGATCCATGTTTCTGTTTTTGTGCCAGTACCATACTGTCTCAATGATTATAGCTTTTAATAGAGCTTACACTCTATTTGGAGTCTTGAAGTCTGGAATTGTGATGCCACCAGCTTTGGTTTTCTTTTTAAACATTCCTTTGGCTATTCAGGATCTTCTCTGGTTCCATATAAATTTTAAGAGTACTTGTTCCTCTTCTGTGAAAAATGTTGATAGTATTTTTTAAAAGATTTTATTTATTTGAGAGAGAGAGAGAGAGAGAAAGAGAAAGAGTATTGGGCGGGGCAAGGGAAAAGGGAGAAGCAGGCTCCCCACTGAGTAGGGAACCTGATGCAGGGCTTGATCCCAGGACCATGGGACTAGGACCTGAGCCAAAGGCAGATGCTTAACTGACTGAACCACCCAGACACCCTGTTGATGGTATTTTGATAGGAATTGCATTGAATGTGTAGATTGCTTTGGGAAGCATAGAAATTTTAACAATATTTGTTCTGCCAATCCATGAGCATGGAATATTTTTCCATTTCTTTGTGTTTTCCTCAATTTCTTTTATAAGCGTTCTATAGTTTTCAGAGTATAGATCCTTTACCCCTTTGGTTAGTTTATTCCTAGGTATCTTTTGGTTTTCAGTGCAATTGTAAATCGGATCAATTCCTTAATTTCCCTTTCTTTGGCTTCATTGTTATTGTATAGAAATGCAACTGATTTCTGCATTGATTTTTATATTCTGCCACTTTGCTGGATTCCTCTATGAGGTCTAGCAATTGCTGGGTAGACTATTTTGGGTTTTCAACATAAAGTACCATGTGATCTGTGAAGAGTGACAGTTTCACTTCTTTCTTTCAGATTTGGATGCCCTTTATTTCTTTTTGTTGTCTGATGGCTAGGCTAGGACTTTTAGTACTATGTCGAACAAGAGTGGTGAGAGTGGACATCCCTGTCGTGTTCCTGACCTTAGGGGAAAAGCTCTTGATTTTCCCCTATTGAGGATAATATTCACTGTGGGCTTTTCATATGTGGCTTTTATGATATTGAAATATGTTCCTTCTATCTTTACATTGTGGAGAGTTTTAATCAAGAAAGGATGCTATATTTTGTCAAATGGTTTTTCTGCATCTATTTAGAGGATCACATGGTTCTTGTCTTTTCTTTAATTAATGTGGTATATCACATTCATTTGCAGGTGTTGAACCACAGTTGCAGCCCAGGAATAAATCCCACTTGGTCATGGTGAATAATTCTTTTAATGTGCTTTTGGAGCTTATTAGATAGTATCTTGGTGAGAATTTTTGCATCCATGTTCATCAGGGATAGTGGTCTAAAATTATCCTTTTTGGAGGACTCATTGTCTGGTTTTGGGATCAAGGTAATGCTGGCTTCATAGAGTGAGTTTATAAGTTTCCTCCCATTTCTATTTTTTGAAACAGCTTCAGAAGAATAGGTTTAATTCTTTAAATGTTTAGTAGAATTCCACTGGGATTCCTTCTGGTCCTGGACTCCTATTTTTGGGAGATTTTTGGTTACTGCTTCAATTTCTTTGTTGGTTATGGGTCTGTTCAGGTCTTCTATTTCTTCCTGTTTTGGGTTGGTGGTTTATATGTTTGTAGGAGTGCATCCATTTCTTCCAGATTACTTAATTTGTTGGCATATAGTGGCTCATAGTATGTTCTCCCAATTGTTTGTATTTCCTTGGTGTTGGCTGTGATCTCTCCTCTTTCATTAATGATTTTATTTATTCGTGTCCTTTTTCTCTTCTTTTTGATAAGTCCAGGTAGGAGTTTATTGATCTTATTAATTATTTCAAAGAATCAGTTCCTAGTTTCATTAATCTGTTCTACTGTTCTTTTGGTTTCGACTTCATTGATTTCTACTCTAATCTTTATTTCTCCGCTGCTGGTTTTAAGCTTTATTTTGTTCTTTTTCCAACTTCTTTAAGTGTAAGATTAGCTTGTGCATTTGTGACTTTTCTTGTTTCTTGAGAAAAGCCAGTTTTGCTATCTACACCCTCTGAGGACCACTTTTGCTGCATCCCAAATATTCTGAAGTGTTCTCTTTGTTTCCATGTATTTTTAAATTCTTCTTTAATTTTTGGTTGACCCATTCATTCTTTAGTAGGATGCTATTTAGCCTCCATGTATTTGAGTTCTTCCCAAATTTCCTCTTGTGACTGAGTTCCAGTTTCAAACCATTGTGGTCTAAAAATATGTAGGGAATGCTCTCATTCTTTTGGTATTGGTTGAGACTTGATTTGTAATCCAGTACATGACCTATTCTGGGGTATGTTCCATGTGCACTCAAGAAGAATGTGTATTCTGTTGCTTTAGGATGAAATGCTCTGAATATATCTGTTAAACCTTTCTGGTCCAGTGTGTCATTCAAGGCCCTAATTTCCTTGTTGATCTGCTTAGATGATTTGTCCATTCTTGTGACTGAGGTATTATGATTATTGTATTATTATCAATGTGTTTCTTTAATTTTGTTACTAATTGGTTTATATTTTTGGCTACACTCAATTGTAAATATTTACAACTGGTAGATATTTCTGTTGGATAGACCCTTTTATTATGATACAATGTCTTTCTTCATCTCTTATTACAGTCTTTGGTTTAAAATCTAGTTTGTCTGATATAAGAATGGCTACTCTAGCTTTCTTTTGCTATTAGTATGAAAAATTGTTTTCCACCCCCTCACTCTCAATCTGCAGGTGTCTTTGGGTCTAAAATGAGTCTCTTTTAGACAGCACATTGATGGGTCTTATTTTTTTATCTAATCTTTTTTACCCTATGTCTTTTGATTAGAGCATTTAGTCCATTACATTCAGTGTATCTATTGAAAGATATGAATTTAGTGCCATTATATTATCTATAAAATCGCTGTTCTTATAGATTGTCTGTTCCTTTCTGGTCTTTGTTACTTTTGGACTCTCTCTTCACTCAAAGGATCTCCTTTAGTATTTTTGCAGACCTGGTTTACTGTTCACAAATTCCTTTAGTTTTTGTTTGTCCTGGAAACTATCTCTCCTTCTATTCTGAATTACAGTCTTGATGGATAAGGTATTCTTGGCTGCATATTTTTCCCATTGAATGTATTATGCCAGTCCTTTCTGGCCAGCCAGGTCTCTGTGGTCAGGTCTGTTGCCAGCCTTATGTTTCTACTTTTGTAGGTTAAAGACCTCTTGTCTCTAACTGCTTTCAGGATTTTCTCTTTATCTCTAAAATTTACAAGCTTCACTATTACATGTTGAGGTGCTGACTTATTTTTACTGATTTCAAGGGAGGATTTTCTGTGCCTCCTGGACCTGAATGCTTGTTTCCTTCTCCAGATTAAGGAAGTTCTCAACTATAATTTGTTCAAATAAACCTTCTTCCCTTTCACCTTCTCGAACTCCTGTTATCTGAATATGATTTCACTTTATGGAACTACTGATTTCTCATAGTCTTCCTTCATGACCTAGTTGTCTGTCTCTCTTCTTTTCAGCTTCTTTATTCTCCATCATTTTGTCTTCTATATCAGTGATGTTCTCTTCCGCTTCATTTATCCTTGCTGTTAGATTTTCCATTTTTTACTGTATCTCAGTAATTGCATTTTTAATTTCAGCCTGACTAGTTCTTTAATTTCTTCAGTAGGGGATTCTCTAGTGTCTTCTATGCTTTTTCAAGCCCAGGTAGTATCTTTATAATCATTGTTTTAAATTCTAGTTCAGACTTCTGTTATCCATATTGCTTTAACCCCTGGAAATGAGTAATAACCCTTTCTGTGTTTAGTGGTGAATTTCTCCATCTCATCATTATGTCCTGAAAAGAATAGAAGAGAGGTAAGACAACAATACCAACAAAAACAACAGAAAAAAAGAAAACAAACCACAAGAAAACAAAAACAAAACAAAATAAGAAAAAAATCAAACCAGAAACAAAACAAAGCAAAATACTAGATCCCATGTGTATTTTGGTCTGTTTGTTAAAAGAAAACAGATCCCAAAATAGGAAAGAAAGACAAACTTATACATATGAAAATAAAGTAAAATTCAATGAATGGAAACCAAAAAAAAAAAAAAAAAAAAAAAAAAAAAAAAAAAAAAAAAAATATATATATATATATATATATATATATATATATATATATATATAAATTAGAAAAGAATAAAAGTTGAATAAAAAGAAAATAGCTAAAAGATAAAACTGAACAACTAAATAATAACAAATCATGAATGCTGTATACTGTTTTCCCCAAGAGCTGAAGTTTTGCGGTTCTCTATGACCAGTAAACCTAGTGGGAGCTGGTTGTTTCTGCTGATCTTCTTGGGGAGGGGGCTGTCGTGCTGATTCACAGGTGCCCTCACCCTGGTGGAATTGTACCTCCCTTTCCAGGGGGCTGGGCTCCAGAATACCTTATGTGGTGTTGTTTTGTTCTCTGAAGGCTTTCAGCTCTGATGCAGGGGAAGAAAATGGAAGCACCCCACTCTCTAGACCCAGAGATAAAAGTTCATACCCTCCCCCACTCTTCAGTGAGCTCCCACAGAAAAACAATCACTTTTTTCTGCATTCACTCTGCATTCACTGAGCTTGTGACTGAGCATTTTATCTCAGTCATATGACTAAGTTTCAAGTCTCCAAATTTTACTGACTCCTGTGGTGCAGACCCATGCCCTTACTCCTGGGGAAAGGTGGGGTGGGTCTCATAATTCTTCTGCCTTTTGCTGGACCCCTGCCCAGAGAGCAGTCATGTGACCATGAAACAATTCGAAGTTTATGGCAACATCAAGCAGAAAGCTGGTGCCTAGACTTGCTGTTTTCAGCTGGCTTCCCTGCTGTGATGCCTGGGAACTCTTCCACACTTGGGGACCCCTGTTCTTGTGACCCTGGGGATCCTAAGACCATGCTGTCTCACCTGGGATTCCACCCCACTCCACCATCTGAGCACCTTTAAGCCAGGGATGTCTCCCACTGTAGTAGACTTCTAAAAGTTCTGATTTTGTGTTCCACTGCTTATACTACTTTGTGGTAGCCTCCTTAATCCAGCTCCCTCTCGCTGCTATATCCTCCTATCAGATATTGCCCTAGTTTCAACTCTCTACACCTCCTACATTCCAAAAAGGGTTGCTTTTCCATTTATAGAATTGCATCTTTTTTCAGATCTCCCATTGATTTGACAGGTTTTCAGAATGATTTAACTATGTAGCTGAATTTGAGGGATGAGAAAGACTTAGGGTCCCCTACTCCTTCAATATCTTAACTCCTCTCTCTGCATACAGGATTCTTAGTGGATAGTCTTTTATCCTGTAATGTCATGGTCTACCCTGGAAATATTCTTTGTTATGAAATGTATCTTTAATGTTTGGCTTTTTCAGTTTAGCATGTTTCAAGGTTTGTCTATTGTAGTATGTATCAGTACTTTGTTCCTTTTTATGACTAAGTTATATTGTATTTTACAAATATATATTTTTATTTATCCATTCATCTGTTGATGGACATTTAGGTTGTTTCCACCTTCTGGCTATTGTGAATATTGCTGCTAATGATGTTTGTACTCAAGTTTTTGTTTGAACATTTTTTTAAATTTGGGGGGCATACATACAGAAGTATAATTGCCCACAAGTCAGCTCAAGTAGTTTCTTAGCTTATTAATTATGTATCTATCAGGTGTCAATTGTCTGACAGTTAAGCTAATTATACTGTTCTGGGATTTGGCTTTTTTTTTTTTTAAAGTAGGCTCCCCACCCAATGTGGGGCTTGACCACATCACCCGAGATCAAGAGTCGCATGCTCTACCAACTGAGCCTGCCAGGTGCTCTTGGCATTCAGTTCTTTAGAATACTGAAAGATTGTTTAAATAGCAAATGGTACTTGGAGATTTTGCTGTCTCCAATAAGAAAATAAATTTGTTTCTCCCTCATTGTAGTGGGAAGCTGCCCCAGTAAAAGGGCATGGTGGATTATTTCTGCTGGGCTTCCAGGGACATCTTTAATGTGAGAGGAAATAAAGTATTATGCACCTGGCAAAGAAAGACAAATATGGAGGCAGCTCAGAACAAGTATTATGCCCCTTCTTTTGGCATCAGACATCTCTCCCAGTGTATTCCTGAACCTGAAAAAATATTCTCTTTGGAGCTGCCGGAGGATGATTTGGAAATAAAAATGAGTGGAACTACCAGTATGATGGAATAAAGGGATGATCTCAAGAACCAATTCCTTTGCTTTCCCATTTCACTGGTCTTGAAAATCTGATTTACTATTACTATTTTTTTCTCCAAAATTGCTTGGATTAGAAGTTATAAAGTATTTGTGTGAAAGCAAAGCTAAGAGAGAGAGAGCGGAGAGAGAGAAAGAGAGAGAAGGAAAAAAATTGCCCACATTCTACAATGTTCATAGTAACTGATATGTAGGCATAATTTTGGGTTGGGACTTCTAATTTATTGAAAATAAATTTTATTTTGGGTGACAAATATTTGAAGAACAGTACTGTATACTTTTGAATATTAGGAACAAGTTTCTTTAGCACCATTTCAAAATATCCAAACATGAGTCAAGTGGAGCTCACAGCAATAATTTTCCTTAACTATTTTAATAAATGAATAATCATAAAAGATCACTTGCAGCATCAAAAGAAAATATGTTCAGATTTCACTTTGACAATTCCACCTCCAACAAATATTTCTGAGTGCCTAACAGGTAGAGGGTCTGTTTCAGTTGTTTGGGATATATTATGAACAAAAATTAAAATTCCTGCCCTCAATAGAGGCTTTGAAAAATTAGCATAAAGACTCTTAGTAGGCAGGCAGACAGAAAATGGTCTCTTCCAGGGTCTCCAGATGTGGCATCCATCTGTTGGAATAAAAGCCCATTACCTGGAAAGGAGATCAGTGAGGCAGGGAGAATGGAGCATTCGTGGCTATAGCACAGACTACAGTCTCCAACTGATAATGTATTATACAGAGAAGTGTTATGTGGGCAGCAGATAAAGCCTAAGTGTGCATTCATGGCATTTTTTCACCTGGACTTCCAATAAATGATTCAGACTACCTAGATGAATTCATTTCATTCTAGTGGGTAGATGATCTTGAACTTAAGAGCAAATCCAATCATAATTCCAAAAGATTATATATAAAAAGGGGCATGAGAGAGAGGATTCTAAATATATTAAGAAACAGAAAAAGTTTAAAGAAAGAATGAAAGTCTTTATATTGTGATCTATTATAAAAACAGAGCAAACAGTAACCTCTTGATTATTTTCAGGGAATACAGCACTAGTTATTATCTTCTTTTTTGCAGATGCATCTTGGCAAGGGTGTTGGCAGCTCTAGTGTGTGATGTTCCATTTCCAAAGTCCTAGGAGGTATTCTCCTTTTCCTGATTGAAACACTGTTCAGTGAAAAATTCACTATTAGGCTAGAAAGATAGAATATTTTGGCTCACATCAGGTTTATGCTAGCCCTATTCCCAAAAAGAGGATATATTGCTAACAGAAAGTAGGAAATGGGTCATGAGAAGTCTTGTGTAATATCCTTACAAATGACAATGTAGTATATGAACATATTTAAAATCCGTAGGGAAGGCGTGAATTATCAAATGGTATGTGGAATTGGATGTTAATACAGAAGGCAAAAAATGTAGATTATTAGGTCAAATGCCATCAAAGGAAGCACTGGGTATATACTTTTACTTTGTATGCAGTTATGATGGTGAATACTTTGCTCTTTCAGTATGATGATGGATCCAGGTAGCAATGTTGACAATCAGGATAGTGAAGTCTTGTTCAACAGCTTGATTCCAGTCAGTATTATCACAGAATAGTCACTTACCAAGGGTATCTAGTTTAACAACTCAGATGTGCTTAGCAGCTGAATTCCACCTCCCCACCCCCCAGTTCACAGCACCAAAGAGGAGTGCTTTTGTCAGCCTGCAGTTTTACTACCAGTGTGTCAAAAAGGCATGGTAAGAACCAGTCAATAAAAACGCCACAAGTTTCAAATGGAATATTTGCCAGTTTTGAGAACATTCTTGTGTCCTGCCCATTGAGACAAGCAGCCACATCAATTTTTTGGTCTGCATAATCAATTTTTGGGTCCGCAAGGTTGAATAGTCAGTGTCCAGTAATTCCAACTAGCCTGTCAGTGAACCATGCCCAATTACAGTAACTGCTATGAATTGAGGGCCATACTAAGCCAGCAGCCTTGCTTCAGGCAAGAGCAGGGGATAAGTTTCCACATAAGGGACAGCTGCTACAATATGATATACAGCGGAGATACTGCTAGAACCAGGATAGCTGTATTCTTAAATACCATATGCATTTTACACCTAAGGCTTATGTCCTTTGTACCTTGTTAGCCAGTTGAGCCCAAGAGTAAGCTAATAGCTGCTTTACAAAAGGAGTATATTTGGTAGCCTTGTTAGGGTATCAAGTCAAACCACCCTTCTCACCTACCCCAAGGGCATCTCCTTTTGTCAGAAATTCCAATCAACAGAATGACTAGTCACAGAGACTAAAATGCAAAGTGGTCATTAAAGGCTGTGCGACCTCAAAGGGATCTTCTTTACACACAACCTCTTTCTGACTGGGAGAATCCCTTCTGAATTATGGGAGGGGGAGCATATAACACATTCCTACTACAGTTTCAGATTTAGAAATAACCACAATATACTGCACTGGCCAAAAGGGCCCCATTTATTCACAGGGTCACATTCATTTCCCTTGCCTACTGTAACCCATGCCCTAACAACATTTTCTACATCTATATACTCCCTACCTCCATGTGAAGTGGTAAGATGTTGACTTAGGCACCTATATCCCATAAAGCCATAAGTTTGAGCCCCTCTCCTCTCTCAATGTTCCCTCAAATAAATACTTGGATGAGTGCTAATGGTATGGGTCCCCATTGGAGACAGGAAGATTTCTTTCCCCTAAAACAGCTTATGTTGGGGTATATGCAGGTATGAGTGGCTTCAAGACATTAAAGAAACATTTACTTTACTTGCACGAGGTGTGCTCACATTTTAACCAAAAATCTTCTGATCTTTTAGGTTCATTGAAAGCCCTGTAACAGGTGGTATCATTTATTTCATTACATTGAAAGGAGATTTAAAAAAAAAAAATAAACTCTTTGATGATATTTGAGGCAATTCCTCACAATACCAACCCTTTAATAAGTGTTGTACCCACTGACTGATGTAAGCTTGGCTTACGTAATTACTTTCTACCCCCCCAGCAGAGGGATAGCTAAATTATGTTCAAAAGGAAACAGACCTAAACATGTAGCTCAATAGGATACAAGCTTACTGCTTGATTACAAAATGTTCAAGAGGTAAAGATGTGAATGAGAATTTTGTTCCATATACTGCAGGCACCTTGGCTGTTAGTGTGTAAAAGCTGTGCTAAGTTAAAGCATGATACATTACAACTTAAAGGTTGTCCTGTGTTCTCTCCATTTTATTCTGAGAGCATCCTAGTAGTTTGTCAGCGAGGTCTTTTGTCACAAATGGATGTGGCATAAAACGTGTGTGTCCACAGTCCCAAAGACGTACTTGGAGGAAAGGGAGACTAGGAAATTTTCTGTGAGTTATCTAAAGGGCATAGCTTCATTCAAAAGGGCTTTCCATAGTACCTTGAAAGAAATATCAGTCTATGTCTATTCTCAGACTTACAGGGTTGGTTTTTGGATAAAATTCTTCCTACATTCATATTTATATGGTTTCTTTCCTGTGTGGGTTTTCTGGAGTCAAATGGTTTGGTCTTTCAGACAGGAGGATTTTCCATTGTTATTATTATCAATAGGATTTTCCCCCTCCCTGAATTCTCTGGCAAACATTTAGAGTTGACTTCTTACACAATTTTCCAAATTCATTACATCATAGGATTTCTCCCCACTGTGAATTCTCTGATGTATTCTGAGGTTTGATTTCTGGCCAAAAGTTTTCCCACATTTGTTACACTGAAAAGGTTTCTCCCCTGTATGAATTCTCTGATGATCACTAAGGATTGCCTTCCGGACAAATTTTTTCCCACATTCATTACACTTAAATGGTTTCTCCCCAGTATGAATCCTCTGATGCACTCTAAGGGTTGATGTCCGGGCAAAAGTTTTCCCACACTCATTACATTTAAATGGTTTCTCTCCTGTGTGTGTTTTCTGATGCTGAATGAGATGGTCTTTACGCCAGAAGGATTTTTCACATTCATTACACTGATATGTTTTCTCACCACCGTGAGTTCTCTGATGTATCCTGAGGTTTGACTTCTGACCAAAAGTTTTCCCACATTCATTACACTGAAAGGATTTCTCCCCTGTGTGAATTCTATGATGATCTCTGAGGGTTGACTTCTGAACAAAAGTTTTCCCACATTCACTACATTTATAGGGTTTCTCTCCCGTATGAATTCTCTGATGCCCCCTGAGGGTTGACTTCTGGACAAATGTTTTCCCACATTCATTACACTTATAGGGTTTCTCTGCTGTGTGAATTCTCCGATGTGTACTGAGGTGTGACTTCTGGGAGAAAGTTTTTCCACATTCATTGCATTCAAATGGTTTCTCTCCTGTGTGAGTTCTCTGATGCTGAATGAGATGTCCTTTCTGAAAGAAGGCTTTACCACATTCATTACATTTATAGGGTTTTATCTCAGAGTGAGTTCTCTGGTGTACTTTGTGGGCTGACATCTGGTAGAATTTCCTATTTTCATGATAGTCAAAGGATTTATCCCCAGTTTGTGTTCTGTCATTACATACCAATGGGTTCTCTTCCATGACAATTCTCTGAGGTTGAGTGAGGTGTGACTTCTTGTTGAAATTATTTCTATTTGCATTACAGTGTTTCATAGGCATGTTAAACTTACTGTATTCCTTGACAGTTGATTTCCCACAGAAGGATTTCCCACACTGGTTAAGAGAGTGTTTCTCCCTGATCCCAGTTCTTTTATAGTCAAAGATAGTTGTTTTTTCACTGTTTCCCCTAAATTCATCATCTTTATAGGATTTTTCTCTTATGTGAATACTCTTACGTGTAACACAAGCAGCCTCATCATAAAAGGCCTTTCCAATTTCATCATATTTAAAAGCCTGCTCCAAGGTTCGACACTTTTGATTCTCAGGAAGATTTTTCTTGTAACTGAGAGCTTTCCCATTTTTATTAGATTCGTGAAACTCCTCTCTAGTATGAGTTCTCTTGAACTTAATTTTCAAAGACAAATTTTCACATACACTATAGCAATTTGGTTTTTTTGTTGGGTATGTTCTATTATTAATGATAAATTGGGAAATATTTTCCAAATTTACTCCCCATGAGTCATATTTACAAGATATTTTTGTTGAAATAGGAGCTATGTGCAGATTAAACTGTTTTCCCAAAACAACTTCTTCCTCTCCAGTCAATGGTTTATTATTGATGAATATTATTTCCTTTAAGTGTTTATCTTGGATTTTCTTATTCCTTTTCATCAGGTCATCATCTCTGTAATGGTCTAAAACAGAGATAAATTGAAAACACCTTATGAATCTTACATTTCGTATGGGTGGGAAATATATAGCCTATGTTACATTTTGTTTTTTGGTTTTCCAAGATTAAATAACTCATGTGTGTTTGTGTATCCTCACCCTCCTTTAAAAAACAATATTGATATACTGAAAAAGAGAGAAAACTGGTAATAAATACATATCTGTATTTGGATTGTGATAAATTACATTTTCCTAGTGGTGTGGAGAAAGACTAGAAATTAAACTTTTATAGGAGTGGTTAATATAGGGAACAGGAAAACGAGATAATTGGATGAACACAACGGGACTGTATCAACTTAAGTCCAGTAACAAAAGAATTAGGAGATAATGAACACTGATGGACTAGGCCTAACAGGGGAAGAGTTTGTTTTGAGGAAATATATTATAGTCCTACATATCTAGGCTATTCTGATAGAATACTCAAGAGTCTACTCTCTAATTTGCAATTCCTTTTTTCCATTCAATTCTTCAACATCAAATCAAAATTGATAGTATAACCTTCCTCATGATTAAATGAAGAAGTTTATAGCTCAGAATCTAACCCATCTTATGGCAGTTAAGTCACAGAAATACAAATAAGCATAAAACTGATAAAAGGAAAATCTGTTCTTGCAACTAAATTAGATTCACTGTTCAATTCCTACTGTGGTACCTTTATTTTATCAAAATTAAATGGTAAGTGAACTTGATCACTTCATCCTAAGCTTCCACATTTCAATTTTATATGAGGAGGTATATGTATTTTAGGTATGCATGTATGTATGTAAGCTCTATGCCCAATATGGGGCTTGAACTCATGACCTTGAGATCAAGAGTTGCATGCTTTACCTACTGAGCCAGCATGGTGCCCCTAGGGGTGTGATATTAAATGAGGTATCATGGAAGGCCTTGCTGCAAAGACGGAACTTAAGGAAGGTCTAAATCATTTTTATGCATTCTAGATGGCTGTCCTTTGAGGGTTTTATGAGTTGTAAATACCAACCACTATTTTTGGCTCATCTCTTCACCCTCTTAAGTATGAAACATAAGTTTTAACTGCGTAAAAATTATATGTATAGTTTAACAGTACAGACTGAACACTAGTATAATTAGAAACCGTGTCAACCTGAAATCAATACTACATTCTATGTTAACTTGAATTAAAAAAAAGAAACCATGTCAAGAAATAAAACAAAAATGGGTCTGCAAAAATCCCTACTTATCTCTGCCCAGTTATAACTTCTTCATGCTTAAGAGTTCACTACTCTGCTAATATTTATATAATCGTTTCCTTGATTTTCTTTGTGTGATTTTACCACCAATATATGAATTCCTAAAAATGTAAATGAGTTTTGCATTTCTGACATTTACATAAATGTAACCACACACGCATATTTATATTGTTTGGTTTCTTTTGCTTAAGATTATGTAGCTAATTATCCCTTAAGGAATATAACTCTTTCCTCATTCTACTGATGACGAGTCCAATTTTTACCACAAACAATACTGTCATAAGTAAATATTGTTTTATTCATCCTAGGGAATATAATCATGCCTTTCTGTAGGGTATAAAGGAATTCCTTGGTTACAAATTATGTAAAACTTTAACTTGATTTGATAACATTTTCCATCAGTGAGTTTCTTTAATATTTCACATCTTCATCAGGACTTTGCCAAATTTGTTAACGTCACATGTGTCTCTCATCTCACTATGTATCTTACTTTGCATTCCATGAAAGCTAATGAGAGACTGAACACATTTTCAAAGATTTAATTGCCATTTAAAAGTTCCTGTTCAGGGGCGCCTGGGTGGCTCAGTGGGTTAAAGCCTCTGCCTTCAGCTCAGGTCATGATCTCAGGGTCCTGGGATCGAGCCCCACATCGGGCTCTCTAGTTAGCAGGGAGCCTGCTTCCCCCTCTCTCTCTGCCTACTTGTGATCTCTCTCTCTCTGTCAAATAAAAAAATAAAATCTTTAAAAAAAAAAAAGTTCCTGTTCAGTCTTTTGCTTATTTTTCAATTGGGATGCCACCTTTTCCTATGTTGATTTGTGGAAGTTTTTACATTTTTAGGATACAAGTATCCTAGGCTTGTAATACAGTAGAAGTAATATGCACATATTCTGCTTTTCTATGGCTTGTCTTCACATCCTTTTAACTATATCTTTTATAAACAAAATTCTCAATTTTAATGTAGTCAAGTTTATTAATCATTTTCTCTTGATTGGTGCTTTGTTTGCCTTTGAGTCTAAAAGAAAAGTCTTGAAATACAAAGGTGTTTAACACCAAACTGACCTTCTGGAGTCTTAAATACCCCAAGAGAATTCTGTTTGCTAGTGCTCAGGAACTCACCTTGGTGACCCTGGTTTGAGAATTCTTCCTCTAAGAACCAAGGCTCCTCTCCTTGCTCCAACTTGGAGATTACTGCTGGTTTGAAAATGCAGTTACCTGTACACAGGGAACAATGGAGTATTTAGAAAGGATGATGAGGTTTTTAGTTTCCAAAGTGTAAAAAGATACAGCTTTAAAAGCAGCACCCTGAAGATCCTGATTTGAACTTACCATGGGGAGGTGTCAAAACACTTCTTTTATTCCTTAAAAGGGCTTAATTTTATACTACTGAATGAAATGCCTCAGTAACACTAAAATCTAAATAAAATATTCATGTGTATTGGTGTTTAAAAAGGAAATGTCTTCTATATGCTGTGATGAATGAAAGTTATATTTATATGCTCACCCACTGAGACTAGGTTGTTGTAGTTTTCCAACATCACATCTCTATACAGCGTCCTCTGAATAGGATCCATTTGCTGCCATTCCTCTTGGGTGAATTCCACAGTCACATCCTTGAATGACACTGATGCCTGCAACAGGACATTTCTGCTCAATCTGAAGGGTTCAGAATTAGGTGACATAGAAAATACCCCTAAAAACAATTCTTATGTTCACTGTAAAGACTTTAAAACGAATACAAAAGATGCATATTTTGAATCTAACTTTAACTTACATTTTGGAGGTACTCAATGAGTAAAAATATCTGTAATTTAGTTTTTATATACTTATGAGTTCTATGCACATATATTTTTTTAAAAGATTTTATTTATTTATTTGACAGAGAGAGAGATCCCAAGTAGGCAGAGAGGCAGGCAGAGAGAGAGGGGGAAGCAGGCTCCCTGCTGAGCAGAGAGCCTGATGTGGGGCTGGATCCCAGGATCCTGAGATCATGACTTGAGCCGAAGGCAGAGGCTTTAACCCACTGAGCCACCCAGGTGCCCCGAGTTCTATGCACATATTTTAAGTATATTAAATTTTGTTTAAAAAATATTTAAGCAAAAATGATTAAATTTTCTACAATTTTAACTAACACTCCAATACTACCCTAGGCATATTCTAGAGTAGGGGTCAAGAAATAATTACCTGTGACCAAATCTAGCTTGCTACTTTTTTAATAAATAAAGTTTTCCTGCAATATAAACCACACACACTCAATCATTCTGTATTGTTCATGGTAAGCTTCTGTGCTGTAACAACAGAGCCTAGTATTTCTATCAGAGACCTTATGACAATCAAAAACTGAAAACATTTACTATCTGATCCATTACAGACAAAATTGGCCAACTTTTGGACTAACTAATCAATCAAAAGAAAGATTAACAGCATAAAACAACAAAGACAATATAATTAACAGATTGAAAATAGATTGAAAGTAGATTGAAAATAACAGGACAGAAAAAATATACATAATTATGAGCCAAAAGAAAGCTGGTTATATTAACATAAAAACAAAAAAGGTAAGAAAGTATGATAAAACATAATAACTATTTATGATCCCTTTAAAAGAAAATATAAAAAACATAAATTGGTATGCATTTGAAAACCTAGCTTCCAAGTATAGTCTATTCTCATTATTCACAGATTCTGTATCTGCAAATTCACCTCACTACAATATACTTCTAATTCTTATGGACACTCATGGAAAGGTAAAAGATTTGAGTATCCAACACATTTTCCCAGCTGGAGCTAAACAAGATAATGCTTTGCCAAATGCTCTTTTTGCAGACCACTTAGCACATTCTTTGCATTTTTGTGATTTTTCTTGTGTTCCCGCACCTGTGTAATGCAGAAATACTGTCTAGTATTCTTGAGTGCAAGAAGGTTGTGATATGCCTTAGGGAGACTAAGTGTGTTAAACTCTGAGCATTAATTATGGTGCTGTTGGCCATTAGTTCTTGTTCATGAAACAATGTATTAAATAAGGTATTTTAAACAGAAACACACATAAAACAAGGATGTATATTGAATGGCTGACCAAAATGTTTTGACTAGAAACTCAAAGGAACTTGTTCCTGTAGGTGCAATGATTCAGTATTTCCTAATTTAACATTCATGGTGATTTTGTAGAAAATAACCATGCAAACAGGGAGAATCAACTATATATAACAAAAGTTGATAGAAAATGAGATAGATGGATCCATAACTATAATTAGTTTTATAAAATTGTAAATAATTTTTTTT
>CM053615.1:23684878-23705724 GCA_028646535.1 Procyon lotor
GGCGCCTGGGTGGCTCAGTCGTTAAGCGTCTGCCTTCGGCCCAGGTCAGATCCCAGAGTCTTGGGATCGAGCCCCGCATCGGGCTCCCTGCTCCGCAGGAAGCCTGCTTCTCCCGCTACCATTCCCTCTGCTTGTGTCCCCTCTCACGCTGTGTTTCTCGCTGTCAAATAAATAAAAATCTTTAAAAAAAAAAAAAAAAGATCAGGAGGAGAGCTGGAGCAAACTGCTCAGGAATCATGAGAAGGGACTTAGGAAATGAATGACGCCATGAAACATTCCCAAGTCAGAATTTTTGAAATCCCAGAGGGGGTAGATTAAGAAGACTAGAAGATATAGCTGACCAAATTCTGAATGAAAATTTTCCGAATCTGGGGAATAGAACAAGTGCGCGTGTCCTAGAGGCAAAAAGGACACCTGCCAAGATCAACGAGTCTAGAAAATGAGACACATCATTGTGAAATTTGCAAATTATAATTTCAGACAAGAGGTCCTGAGGGCAGCTAGGGGGGAGAGATTCCTTACATTCAGTGGAAGACCCATTAGAATAACATCATACCTGTCCACAGAAACTTGGCAAGCCAGAAAGGGCTGGCATGATGTATTCAGGGCACTAAACGAGAAGAACATGCAGCCAAGAATACTTTATCCAGCAAGGCTGACATTCAAAATGTATGGAGAGATAAAGAGCTTCCAAGACCAGCAAGGATTAAAAGAGTATGTGCCCAAGAAACCGGCTCTTCAGGAAATATTAAAGGGGGTTCTATAAAAGTAGAGCGAACCCATGAGTGACTTAGAACAGAAATTCACAATCAATAGAAACAAGGACTACACAGGCAACATGAGGTCAATAAACACTTATCTTTCAAGAATCACTCTCAACATGAACGGCTTAAATGCTCCCATAAAATGGCACAGGGTTGCAGAATGGATAAAGCGGCAGGACCTGTCCATATGCTGCCTACAAAAGACACATTTGGAACCAAAAGATACATCCAGACTGAAAGTGAAAGGATGAAGAACCATCTTTCATGCCAATGGGCCTCAAAAGAAAGCTGGGGTAGCAATTCTCCTATCAGATGAATTAGATTTTCAGCTAAAGACTGTAGTCAGAGATACAGAAGGACACTACATCATTCTGAAAGGGTCTATCCTCCAAGAAGATCTAACAATTGTAAACATTTATGCCCCCAATAAAGGAGCAGCCACCTACATAAGCCAACTGTTAATCAAAATAAAGAGTCATAGTGATAAGAATACATTAATAGTAGGAGATCTTAACACACCACTCTCAGTAACAGACAGATCATCTAAACAGAAAATCAATAAAGAAACAAGAACTTTGAATGACACATTGGACCAGATGGACCTCATAGATATATACAGAACATTTCAACCTAAAAAAACAGAAACTCATTCTTTTGAGCCCACACATGGAACTTTCTCCAGAAGAGACCACACACTGGGCCACAAATCAGGACTCAACCCACAAGAGATAGTACCCAAAGATTGAGATGATTCCCTACATTTTCTCAGACCACAGTGCCTTGAAACTAAAACTCAACCACAAGAGGGAAAAGTCTGGAAGGAATTCAAACACTTGGAGGCTAAAGACCAACCTGCTCAAGAATGCTAGGATCAACCAGGAAATCAAAAAGGAACTTAAACAATTCAGGGAGACCAATGAGAATGAAGACACATTGATACAAACCTATGGGACATGGCAAAGGTGGTCCTAAGGGGGAAATACAAAGCCATCCAAGCCTCACAAAAAAAATTGAAAAATCTCAAATACACCAGCTCTCTTTACACCTTAAAGAACTGGAAAATCAACAACAAAGGAAACCAAATCCATGCACAAGAAGGGAAATAATCAAGATCAGAGCAGAGATCAACGAGTTAGAAACTAGAGAAACAGTAGAACGCATCAATGAATCTGGAAGTTGGTTCTTTGAAAGAATCCACTGGCCAAACTAATCCAAAAGAAAAGAGAGAGGACCCTAATTAAGAAAATTATGAATGAAAGGGGAAAGATCACGAATAACTCAAAGGAAATAGAAGAAATCATCAAAACTTATTCTCAACAGCTATATGCCAATAAGTTAAACAACCTAGAAGAAATGGATGCATTCCTGGAAACCCTAATCATCCAAGACTGAAACAGGAAGAAATTGACAACCTGAATAGACCAATATCTCGTAATGAGATAGAAGCAGTGATCAAAAACCTCCCAAAAAACAAGAGTCCAGGACCCGATAGATTCCCTGGGGAATTCTACCAAACATTCAAGGAAGAAATAATACGTGACCTCCTGAAAGTGTTTCAAAAACTAGAAATGGAAGGAAAACTGCCAGACTCTTTCTATGAAGCCAGCATTACACTGATCTCCAAACCAGGCAAAGATCCCATCAAAAAGGAGAATTTCAGATCAAGATCCCTGATGGATATGGATGCCAAGATTCTAAACAAGATCCTAGCTAATAGGATCCAACAGCACATTAAAAAGATTATTCATCAGGACCAGATGGGATTCATCCCTGGGATGCAAGGGTGGTTCAACATTCACAAATCTCAATGTGATAGGACAAATCAATAAGAGAAGAGAGAAGAACCACATGGTCCTCTCAATTGATACAGAAAAAGCATTTGACAAAATTCAGCATCTGTTCCTGATTAAAACTCTTCAAAGGATAGGGATAGAAGGAACATTCCTCAACATCAAGTCTATCTACGAAAAGCCCACAGCAAATATCATTCTCAATGGGGAAAAGCTGACAGCCTTCCCACTGAGATCAAGAACACGACAAGGATGCCCACTCTCACCACTCTTATTCAACATAGTGCTAGAATTCCTAGTGACAGCAATCAGACAACAAAAAGAAATAAAAGATATTCAAATTGGCAATGAAGAAGTCAAACTTTCTCTCTTCGCAGATAACATGATACTTTATATGGAAAACACAAAAGACCTGACCCCCAAACTACTAGAACTCATAGTAATGTGGCAGGATACAAAATCAGTGCACAGAAATCAGTTGCTTTCCTATACACTAACAATGAAACTGTGGAAAGAGAAATTAGGGAATCCATTCCATTTACGATAGCAACAAAACCCATTAGATACCTGGAAATAAACCTAACGAAAGAGGTAAAGGATCTGTACTCGAAGAACTACAGAACGCTCATGAAAGAAATTGAAGAAGACACAAAAAGGTGGAAAAGCATTCCATGTTCCTGGATCGGAAGAATAAACATTGTTAAAATGTCTATACTGCCCAGAGCAATATATACTTTCAATGCCATCCCGATCAAATTTCCACCGGTTTTCTTCAAAGGGCTCGAACAAACAATCCTAAAACTTTTATGGAACCAGAAAAGACCCTGAATTGCTAAGGAATGTTGAAATAGAAAAACCAAGCTGGGGGCATCACATTGCCTGATTTCAAAGTTTACTACAAAGCGGTGATCACCAAGAGAGCATAGTACTGGCACAGAAACAGACACATAGACCAGTGGAACAGAATAGAGAGCCCAGACATGGACCCACAATTCTATGGTCAAATAATCTTTGACAAAACAAGAAACAATATCCAGTGGAAAAAGACAGTCTCTTCAATAAATGGTGCTGGGAAAATTGGACAGCTCTATGTAGAAGAATGAAACTGTACCATTCTCTTACACCATACACAATGATAACTCAAAATGGATAAAAGACCTCAACGTGAGGTAGCTGTCTATCAGAACCCTAGAGAAGAACTTAGGGAGCAACCTCTTTGACATCAGCCACAGCAACTTTTTTCAGGACATGTCTCCAAAGGGAAAGGAAACAAAAGCGAAAATGAATTTTTGGGACTTCATCAAGATAAAAAGCTTCTGCACAGTGAAGGAAACAGTCAACTAAACAAATAGGCAACCCACAGAATGGGAGAAGATATTCACGAATGACACTACAGACAAATGTCTGATATTTAAGATGTAGAAAGCACTCTTCAAACTCAACACTCACAAAATTAATAATCACATCAAAAAATGGGCAGAAGACATGAAGAGACACTTCTCCAAAGAAAACATACAAATGGCTAACAGACACATGAATCATCTTTAGCCATCAGGGAGATTCAAATCAAAACCACACTGAGATACCACCTTACGCCAGTTAGAATGGCCAAAATCAACAGAACAGTCAACAACAAATGTTGGAGAGGGTGTGGAGAAAGGGGAACCCTCTTCCACTGTTGGTGGGATTGCAAGCTGGTGTAGCCACTTTGGTAAACAGTGTGAAGATTCCCCAAGAAATTAAAAACAGAGCTACTCCATGACCCTGCAATTGCACTACTGGGTGTTTACCCCAAAAAGCAGATGTAGTACAAAAAAGGGCCACATATACCCCAATGTTCATAGCAGCAATGGCCACAATCGCCAAACTGTGGAAAGAATCAAAATGCCCTTCAACAGATGAATGGATAAAGAAGATAAGGTCCATATATACAATGGAAAATTATGCCTCCATTAGAAAAGATGAATATCCAAGTTTTGTATCAACATGGACGGGATTGGAAGAGATTATGTGGAGTGAAATAAGTCAAGTGGAGAGAGCCAATTATCTTATGGTTTCACTTATGTGTGGAGCATAAGGAAAAACATGGAGGGCATTGTGAGAAGGAAGGGAAGGAGGAATGGAGGGAAATCAGAGGGGGAGTTGAACCATGAGAGACTGTGGACTCTGAGCAACAAAATGAAGGTTTTGGAGAGGCAAGGGTGGGGGCTTGGGCGAGCCTGGTGGTTGGTATTGAGGAGGGCACGTATTACATGGAGCACTGGGTGTGGACAATTAATCTTGTAACACTGAAAAAATAAACACATTTGGGGGGGAAAAAGGTGACAGATAGATAAAGCTAGAAAAATGTTAACCTGCTAAAGGCCGAGATTGTGTTTGTCACAGATATAGTATGATTTCTACCTTTTTGGGACTTTTTCTCCAAGACCCCAGTCTGTCAGAGAGAGGATTGGGGTAGAATTTTGAGGAAGTCCCTTCCTAACCCATGTGGTAGTGGCTAGTGTAGGGGAAGAAAAGTCACTGCTTAAATCCACTCAGATGTGTATCACTTATTTAGGGAAAGGTCAATAAAAGAAATAACTTGAGGTCATTGGTGGTATCTCTTTGCAGTAAGGGGACAGCAGTAGCAGACACTACCAAAATGCTACCTAGACCGATGTGTCCTATCTCTTCTAGATAATAAAATATCTAAATGGTAAGATGCAAGTTCTTAGTGATGTTAATTTGGAAGGTAAGCCCCAGAAAACTGTCATTATTTGGCTTGTCTGGTAGCTCCGTGGAACATCCCATTCATAAAATTGTCTTCATTTGATATAACTCAAAGCTCACCCACTGCAAATAGTATTTTCTCTGGGGAATGAAATTAGTCAAGAAAGAAAAAAAACCCCATGGGATATTCTTTACCATCAGGCAGTTTGTAATGAATAAAGGAAATAACAGTCTAATTAAAAAGCTTGAAAGGAAAAGTTGGAGCATGATTTATACAGAAGGGGCTTTGAAAATCTCAGACATCTCTCTGGGAATCTAGAAGGTGGCAGACATGCCCTGGGCTATGTGCATATTCAGGAAACATCTGAGAAAGTACTAAACTTGCTTCTCATTAACCTTGAGGCTCTGTGAAAGAAAAGTGAAGGTGAACGCAAGATAGTAAAATGCCAGGCTTACTGTTGAAGGCATTCGCCAACCTATACATAGAACATCTTGGTGAAGATTGGAGCCTTACTGGTTACACGTACTTAAAGAAATCATTGTCCAATTATTAGCTGACTATTTAGCTAATGGAGTGACTTCAGTGGCTACGCATGGCAAGGAATATACATTGTACAGAACCTGTTCAACAGAGTCACTAAACAAATGACAGCTGTCATGGAGTGGTATTCTGATGATAATTTGACACCTTATATTTTAAATGTGAAGTTTTCAATGAAAATTTAAGACATATAAACAAGTGAAAAAGTATGACTCATACATAGGAAAAACAAACGCAAAACTATGTATGAAACAGTGTAGAAATTGTCTCTGAGAAAGTCCAGACACTGGACTTACTAGAGAAAGTCTTTTTTTTTTTTTTTTAAGATTTTATTTGAGAGAGAGAGAGCACGAATGGAGGTGGGCAGAGGGAGAAGGAGAAGCAGACTCCCCATTGAGTAGGGAGCTTGATGCGGGGCTCCATCCCAGCACCCTGGGATCATGACCTGAGCTGAAGGCAGCCACTTTACTGACTGAGCCACCCAGGCATCCCTAGGCAAAGACTTTCAATAACTTGTTTTAAATATACACAAATAACTAAAGGAAACTATATCTAAAGAATCAAAATAAAGTATGGGAATACATTCTCACTGAATAAAGAATATAAGTAGACAGAAATAATATCTGATGAAAAAGCAAACTGAAATTGTGAAATAATGGAATTTGAAAATTTGAAATATGAAAGTACAATAATTGAAGTGAAAAATTCCCTAGAGGTCTCAATAGCAGATCTGAACATGCAGGAAAATCAGCCAATTTTGAGTACAGATCTAGTGAGATAATATAATCAGAAGACGGAAAGTAAAAACAGAGAAAATGAACAAACAGCTTCAGTGACTTGTGGGACACAAACATCCAAATATAGCAACATCTACAGGAGAGGAGTGGGAGGAAGAGAGAGCAGAAGGGGCAGAAAAACAGAGTGAACCTTGACAGCAACAAAAGGTAAGTAACATCACTTCTAAAGGCTCCCAAACAAAGCTAACAGTCAATTTGTCTTCAGAAACCAGGGAGATTAGAAGGCAGTAGTATGACATTTAAAATGCTGAAAGGAAGACCTATCAATCAAGACTTCAACATTCAGCAACAGTGAAGAAGAAATCATGACACTCCCAAATAAACAAGGACTGGGAAAATCTGTCAAGAGTACATCTGCCACAGAAGAAATATTAACAGAGAAGCCATTCAGGTTGTACTGAGAATACATTAGATGGTAACTCAAATCCACAAGAATAAAAAAAAAACTATGTAGGCAAAAGTTACTACACAGATACAAAAGGCACTTATTATAAGTGTATTTTTTGTATTTATTTTTCTTCTATATAATTTTAAGAAAACTGTATTAAGCAGTAATTAGAAATATCACACAATGTATAAAAATATAATTCAATAATAACAGCACAAAGCAGAAGGGGATGGAACTCTGAGGAGGAAAGTTTTAGAATATTCTTGAAATTAAGTTGATATTCATCTAAACAAGACCGTCATAGTTAAGATATTAAAGGTAATTAACAAGGTAACCACTGATAGAAAAAAGTGTAGTAAAGGCACAAGGATATTAAAATGGTACACTAGGAAATATTAATTCAATAAAAAAGAAGTAAAAAAAAGAAGCAGAAAAACAAAAAGGACTTTACTACATATTGAAAAGAAATATATAAACGGAGGACATATATACTACTTATCAGTAGCCACATTAAATGGCTAAAAACTTAAAAGGCGAAGACTGGCAGAATGGATTAAAAAAAATTATCCAATTGCATCCAGTCTGCCAGACACACTTTACATTTAAAGACACAATAGCTTGAAAGTAAGGCTGGTGAAAAATATACTATATAAGCAGTTACTAACAAAGCCCTGCACTGCCTATAGTAAGACTAGAGAAAATAGATTTTAAGACAAAAATAGGAGCAAATAAGAACATTTTACAATAGTGAAAGCGCCAATACATGAAGATGATATAACACACATACCTAAAATACAAATACATGAAGCAAAAACTGACAATTAAAAAGATAAACAATTTTACAATAACAGAGATTTCAAAGCCCCACTTTCATAATGGATAGAACTACTAAATAGAAGACCAATGTGGGAGACCAAGACAGATGCAAAGATCTCACTATAAGAACACTCAGGCCAACACTTGCAGCATACACATTCTTCTTAAGTACATATGGAACACTCTCCAGTATAGATTATACATTAGGCCACAAAACAAGTCTCAATACATATTAAAGGTTAAAATTATATAAAGTATCTCCTATGACCAAAATAAAATGAAACAAGGAATCAATAAGAAGGAAAACTAGAAGTTCAAAAATATGTGGAAATCAAACAACATTCTCTAAAGAAACACCCTAAAGACTGAAGAATACTAACAAGGGAATTATTGAATACTTTGAGACAGGTGAAAATGAAAACACAACATAAACAAAAACTCATGAGATACAGCTAATGCAGTGCTGCAGGGAAATTTAGAGCTGGAACAATTACATTTAAAAAGATCTTGAATCAATAACCTAATTGTATACCTTAAGGAACTAGAAAAAATAAGTGTGAACTAAACCCAAAACTAAATAAAAGATTAGCGCAAACAAAAAACAACAAAATAAAGAACAGAACAATAGATAGAATCGACAAAACAAAGCTGGTTCTTTGAAAAATCAACAGAATTGATGAACCTTCAGGTAGACCAAGAAAAAAGTGCACTCAAATTTACTAAAATAAGAAATTAAAGTGGGGGCCATTACTACTGGCATTTCAGAAACAAAAAAGACTATCAGAGAGTACACTGTACTCCAACAAATTAGATAACCTGGAGGAAAAGGACAAACTCCTAGAAACATACAGAGTATTAAAGTTGACTCAAAAAGAAATAGAAAATCGAACAGATCCATAGAATGGGACTGAATCAGTAATTAAAAACCTCCCAATAAAGAAAAGCTTAGGACCAGATGACTTCACTGATGAATTCTTCCAAACTCTTCCAAAAAAAATAGAAAAGGGAACACTTCTTATTCTTAGTTATTCAGAACTAAAGCCAAAGAAATCACAAGAGGACTAAAAATCAATATTCTTTATGAATAAAGATGCAAAACTCAACAAAATACTAGCGAACAGAATAGCAGTATATTAAAATGATTATACACCTTGACCAAATAGGATTTATCCCAGGAATGTGAAGGTGGCTCACCAAATGAAAATCAATCTATGAAACATACTACAGTAATAAAATGAAGGAAATAAACCACATGATCATCTCGGTTGATACAGAAAAAGCAGTTGACAAAATCCAATGCCCTTTCATTATTAAAAAAAAAAACCACTAACAAACTAGGAATAAAAGGGAACTTCTTCAACACAATAAAAAGCACTTATGGGGCACCTGGCTGACTCAGTCAGTAGAGCATGCGACTCTTTATCTCAGGGCTGTGAGTTTAAGAGGCCCACGTTGGGGGTAGAGTTTACTGAGGAAAAAAAAAAAAAGTACTTATGATAAACCCATAGCTAATATCATACACAATGCTAAGAGAAAAGATGTTTTCCTCCAAAAATAAAAAAATATGACAAGGATGCCTGCTGTAACCAATTCTATTTATTATACTGGAAGTTCTAGCCCAAGCAAATAGGCAAGAAAAAGAAAGACATCAAAATTGGAAAGGAAAAACATATTTTGTATACATGTACATATGTCTTGAATAGCAGCACTATTCACAACAGCTAAAAGACAGAAACAATCCAAATGTCCATGAGTCAGTAAATGGATAAACACAATGCGGTATATCTTTACAATGAAATATTGAGAACATTATGCTAAGTGAAAGAAATAGTCACAAAGTCCACATATTAGTTTCATTTATTTGGAAATGTACAGACTAGGCACATCAGTAGTGACAGAGTTAGTGGTTGTTTCTGGCCTGGGGGTATGTTGTGATTAGGGGGGTGATAGCTAATAGTACAGAGTTTTGGGGTGTTTTTTTTTAGGTGATAAAAATATTCTAAAATTGAGTGTGGTGATGACTGTTACAACACTGAATTGTATACTTTAAATGTATGAATTGTATGGCATGTGAATGATATCTTCATAAAACTAAAAAAAAGGACACCAAAAATAGGATTACTCAGATTTTCTTATATCTATTAAAGAAATTGAATTTATAATTAAAAACAAGCTACAAAGAAAACCCCAAGGCCAGGTTGCTTTATTGGTATATTTCCCCAAATATTTAAGGAAGAATAACAGCAATCTTAAACTTTTCCAGAGAACAGAAAATGAGGACTCACTTCCCAACTTATTTTATGAGAGCATAATATTGATGCCAAAACCTAACCAAGACATTACATGAAAGGAAAAGTTCAGGCCAATTATCTCTTCACTAATGCACATTCAAAAATACTAACTGAAATATTAACAAACTGATTCTAGAGACACATTAAAGGATAGTATTTTATGAGTAGGTGGGAATTACCTCAGGAATCCAAGATTAAACACTGATAAATCAGTCAATATAATTCACCACTGTAACAGAATTAAGAAGAAAATTATATTATCATCTCACTAGATGTGGAAAAGCATTTCACAAAGTATATGGATGATTATAAAAACTCTGAGGAAACCAAAAACAGAACTTCCTTATTCGATGAAACAGTGTGTATAAAAATCCTACAGTTAAATCCAGACTCACTGGTGAAATATTGAGTACTTTCTCCTTCAGGTGAGGTATAAGAAAAGAATTTCTATTATCATCACTTGTATTCAACCTTGTACTAGAAAAGATGAGAATAAGGCTTAAAAAGAAATTAAAGATACAAAGATTGGAAAGGAAAAGTAAAAATGTCTATTTGCAAAAGACACAATTGTACATATTTAAAATCCAAAAGAATCTACAGGGGTGCCTGGGTGGCGTATGACCCTTGGTTTAGGCTCAGGTTGTGATCACAGGGTTGTGAGATGGAGCCCCGAGTCAGGCTAAGCATGGAGTCTACTTGAGATTCTCTCTCTCCCTCTCCCTTCGTCCCTCCTGCTCATGCTCTAAAATAAATAGATAAATCTTTTTTTAAAAAACAAAAACCAAAAAAAATCTAAAAATAAATTACTAGAATAAGTGCATTTAACAAAATGGCTTGATATCAGTATTTTAAAAATCCACTATGTTTTAATAAATTAGGAAGTGAAATATAAAAAATAGTATTATTTATAATAGTATCAAAATAGGGAGGCCTGAGTAGCTCAGTTGGTTGAGCATCCAACTCTTGATTTAGGCTCAAGTCATGATCTCAGGGTTGAAATTGAGCCCCATGTCAGGATCTGTGCTCAGCAGAGTCTGCTTGTGATTCTCCCTCCCTCTCCGTTTGTCCCTCCCCCAGCTCATGAGCATGTGTGCTCTCTCTCTCAATAAATAAAATCTTAAAGAAATAGTAAAACAAAATAAATCAAACACACAGGAATAAATCTAATGAAACATGTCAAAGACTTCACCTCTACTCAGAAAAACTACCCAACCAGATTTCTGTGGAAACTGATGAAATTTCTATGAAAATACAAAGGACTTAAGTTGGCCAATAAATTTTTTTAAGAAGTAAAACTTTAAGACATTATGCTACCATATTTCATGACTTACTGTAATGTAATTATGATAGTGAAGTACTAGGAAAAAGACAAAGAATTGGATCAAAGAAAGAGAAGACACAGTCTAGATATAGACCTATATATATACATACAGTCACTTGATTGAAAACAGAGGCCCAGCTGCAATTTAGTGGACAGAAGATGGTCTTTCAACAAACAGTGCTAGTGTAACTGGATATCCACATGGAAATATGAATCTTGACACTTACCTTATACCACACACAAAAACAATTCCACGTGGATCAAGCTAAAATAATCAAGCATCTGCTAAGAACTAGGAGAATATTTGTGTGATCTTGGAGAACAGAAAGATCTTTCAAAGAGACATACAAAGGACTGTCATTAAAGAAGACACTGATATTGACCTTTATTAAATTTAAGAACTTGGTTTATCGAAAGACATTACTTAAAAAAAAAAGTCAAGCCACAGAATCCAAAAACAGTTGCAACATACACATCTGGCAAATGACTTGTATGGGTGATATAGAAAAAACTGACTAATCAATAATATAAAAGCAAGGAATATAGTGAAGACAGAGAACTGAGCAGGTACTTTACATAAAAGAATATCTACATGGCCATAACACAAATAATGGTACTGAAATTAGTATTTATTACAGAAAAGCAGGCTATTAATTTCAAAGAGAGACCACTCTCTGACTACAGTCTGACCGTAGCAAGTGGTGAGAATTTGGTATAGCCAGAACACTGGTAGTATAAATTGGTTCAAGCACTGGAGCAAGCTAATTGTGGTATATATTAAAGCTGAACATATGTTTATTCTATGAATCAGCTATTCTACTTCTAGGTATAACCAAGAGAAATGAAGATATACCAAGAGACACAAAAGAATGTTCACAGCAGCTTTATTCGTAACAGTCCCCAAATGGGAAAATACAAATCACCAACATGAGAACAAACAAACAAATCATCATACAGTGATATAATGAAATACTGCTCGGCAATAAAAAAGGAAGTAGTGAAACACAGCAAGACTGATGATCTCAACAATGTTAGGTACAGAGAGAAACAAGGTGGACCTCCCCTTCCCATGAAAAAGAGTACAGATTATATGATTCCATTTATATGATGTTAAAAAATGAAGTTTTTTTTTTTTTTCCCTGACATGTGATGTTAGAATAGTAGTTGTCTCTGCAGGGCAGAACAGTAGTTATCATCTGGAAAACTTCAGGGGTGATGAAAATATTCTTCATCTTCATCTGAGTGGTAAATTACATCTGTACATATGTGTATATATGTAAAAATCCACTCAGTTCATATTTAAGAATGCATTTCACTAGTATTAAAACTGTACCTCAGTTAAATAAATAAAAGGGAAAAAAAAGAGTGAAAACAAGAGAAAAACTAACAAAATTTGACAGTTAATAATTTAGGAAAGTAAGAATGTCTTTCACATTATCTCTTTGTATCTTTCCATAAGTTAAAAATTTCCTAAAATGTCACTGGTAAAAATGAAAGAAAGAAGCCAGTCTAGCAGACAAACTATGTCCAAAGACAATTGAAACAGAGAAATATAGGTCACACGTCAGAAAAAGGATTAACTCTTTAATAATTAAAAAGCTATTAAAATTAGCAAAAAGGAGGAAGGCTGATTACACACAAACACACACACACAGATGACTTAAAACTATACTAAATTATGTACAATCTCAGCTCTCACTTCTGGAACAGAGATCATCATCATTATGTCCTTGTGTCAAGAAAAACTCCAGAATCATCTTGATTCTTACTTCACCCCTTTTACATTTTTCACATTCTGTTCGTACTTCCAGATTAAAAATGAAACTGTTTTTATTCCATGAATTTCTTCCTCATGTTCTGTGTCAGAACTCAGATGAAACCAAACCCTAAACAATGGCATTCAAGGACTTCTAGTGTTATTTACTTTTTGTCCAATGCAAAATGAATTTATTAAGGTTGTTAGGGTGGGCCCTAACCCAATTTGACTAGAGTCCTTTTAAGAAGAAATTTGTACACAGATATGTACAAAAAGAAGATGGTGTGAAGACACAGGGAAAAAGCCCTCCATAAGCAAAGGAAAAAGGCCTGGAATAGATTCTTCCCTCACAGCCTTCTGAAGGAACCAACTCTGTCCATTCCCTAATTTTGGGCTTTCAGCCTTCACACCATGAGGAAATAATTTGTTGTGTAAGTCACTCAGTCCGTGGTACTTTATTATGGCAGTCCTAGTAAATTAATATACCTACTCTGGTTCTAACATTTATCTTCATCTCTCTTATTATCCCCTAAGAGGAATTCCAAAGTGTAACATGCAAAGATTCTTACGGGACCTCGGATGCTTTGTTTAGACCTTCATGTTGTTCCCTCAAAATGCACTTACCTCCCTCTACTCTACATCAATTAAAATCCCACCCATTCTTCAGAACTGACACAATCTTTTCCAACTATCCATCTTTGATCAACTAAGCCTACAACATCAATCTGTCTTTTCTGTAGCAAATTACAAACCCTGCCGCTGATTCAACTCAAATGATCAATTAATCAGCTAATTCCCTTGTTTATATAACAAGGGATTAATTATAACTTGTTTTCCAATGTATGAAGAAGAAATCTCTGCATTATTCCCAGCACCTCCTATGCATTATCTTCTCCAAGGGGATTGTACTTGTCCACAAGATGTTCAGTCCTTCTTACAAGCATACAAACAGTCTGGAGATAACCTAGTCTTAAAGAGGAGGAGGCTAACTGACAACATTTTAGAAAAAGCACAAGACAGGGTGTCAGGAAAACTTCCTCTTGGAGAGTCCTTCATTCAGAAGAACAGGCCTTTTTGTCATGCGCAGAACAAGTATGCTTGTTTCTAGAACAAAAGATAGTAACCGCTTGGGCTCTACCTTGTGAGGATTGAGGTGTTTTTCCGAGAAGAATAGAACCCCAAATTCTTTCAGTGGCCCAGTTCCACAGAGAGAGAGAATCATCTTTTTTTAAAAAACGGTTTAGGAGCACCTGGGTGGCTCAATGGGTTAAAGCCTCTGCCTTCCGCTCAGGTCATGATCTCAGGGTCCTGGGATCGAGCCCCACATCAGGCTCTCTGCTCAGCGGGGAGTCTGCTTCCCCCTCTCTCTCTCTGCCTGCTTGTGATCTCTCTCTCTGTCAAATAAATAAAATATTTATAAAAAAAAAAACACAACAAAACAAAAAAACGGTTTAATGAGCAATCTCAACTAGAGAAGCTGTGGGCTTACAATGAAGCCTATAAAAATGAACCCATGGCAGTTCCTGACCTTGAAGGTAATGGTCTAACTGGACAAATATATTATCAGGAGACTTCTGCCAATGTAAGAAGTAAAGCTGGGGCTGTACAGATTCGGAAAAGGGGAAATTAGCCCAGACGGAGACAAGGTGAAAGAAAAGAGTATTGTTTCCTGGATGAGGCAACTAAAGCTGACCTGTGACAGGTAAAAGCAAAGAGCCAGGAGTGCCTGGGTGGCTTAGTCGTTAAGCGTCTGTGTCTGCCTTCGGGCTCAGGTCATGATCCCAGGGTCCTAGGACTGAATCTGCATCAGGCTCCCTGCTCTGCGGGAAGCCTGCTTCTCCCTCTCCCACTCCCTCTGCATGTGTTCTGTCTCTCACTGTGCCTCTGTCAAATAAATAAATAAAATCTTAAAAAAAAAAAAAAAAACAAGAGCCAGACCTCACATTCATTAGAATGGTCACAGAAAACAGCAAGTGTTGGTGAGGATGTGGAGTGACCAGAATCCCTGTGCACTGCTGGTGGGAATGGAAAATGGTACACCTACTGTGGAATGGAATGGTGTTTCCTCCAAAAATTAAATGTAGAATTACCACATGATCTAGCAATTCCACTTCTGGATATATATATCCATTGGACTGTCAGTGTCTTGAAGAGGTGTCTGTATACCTATGTTCATAGCAGCATTATTTGCAATAACCAAAAGGTGAAAGCAACCAAAGTGTCTATCACCCGATGAACAGATAAATAAAATGTGGTATATACACAATGCCGTATTATTCAGCCTTACAAAGGAAGGGAATTCTGATACATGCTACAACATGCATGAACTTTGAGGACTTTATGTTATGTGAAATAAGCCAGTCACAAAAAGACAAATACTACATAGTTCCACATATATGAGTAGGAAAATTAATAGAAAGTAGAATTTGCCTGGGACTGAATGGTGGGAGGTATGAAGAGTGGTTGTTTCATGGGTATAGAGCTCTAGGTCTGCAAGATGAAGAGTTCTGGAGATTGGCTGCACAGCAACATGAATGTCCTTAACATTACTGAACTGTACGGTTAAAAAAAATGGCTAGGATGATAAATTTTATGCTATCTGGATTTTACCACAATTAAATGAAAACAAAGAAAAAGAAAGTAAAGAGCCACCTGTCTTAGTTGTACAGGCTGCCATAACAAAATACCATAGACTAGGTGGCTTAAATGGTAGACATTTTTTTCCTCATAGTTCTAGAGGCCAAGATCAGAGTATCAGCATGGGTGGGTTCTGGTGACATTCTCTTCCTGGCTTACAGATGGCCACTTCTTGCTGTGTCCACACATGGCCTTTGCCTAGTGCCTGTGTATGGAGAGACAGAGAGATAGATCTCTGTCTCTCTCTTCCTTTTTTTTTTTTTTTTTAAAGATTTTATTTATTTGACAGAGAGAAACACAGCGAGAGAAGGAACACAAGCAGAGGGAATGGAAGTGGGAGAAGCAGGCTTCCTGCCGAGCAGGGAGCCTGATGTGGGGCTTGATCCCAGGACCCTGGGATCATGACCTGAGCCGAAGGCAGACGCTTAACGACTGAGCCACCCAGGCGCCCCTCTCTCTTCCTTTTTTAAAAAGGCCATTTATCGGGGTGCCTAGGTGGCTCAGTGGGTTGAAGCCTCTGACTTCGGCTCCACATCGGGCTCTCTGCTCAGCGGGGAGCCTGCTTCCCCCTCTGTCTCTGCCTGCCTCTCTGCCTACTTGTGATCTCTCTCTCTGTCAAATAAATAAATAAAATTAAAAAAAAAAAAAAGACCACTTACCCTATTAGACTAGTATCCCACCTTTATGACTTCATTTAACTTCATTCTCTCCTAAACATTCTATTTCTAAATAGTCACACTGGGGGTTAGGGATTCAACATATGAATTTGTGGGCAGGGGCATAATTCAATTCATAGCATCAGGTGAACAGAACAAGGACACGGTTCTAAAGGTCAATCAGGAGAAGACAATGAGAAGATGATATGATGTAGTTAGAAATAGGAGGATATTTAAAAAACTAAATGAGGTTCGGTTTTGCTATACAATAAAGTTACATAGTTAATTTTTAATATTTCCCACTGGATTGTGACCACTATTTGTAAAGAAAAACATCCATATTATTCAAACTTTTAAAGTCTAAAGTTTTTTAAAAAGTTTTTTTTAAGTTAAGCGCATGTCACTTACTTGGAATATCTTGGCTGCTCAATAAACAGCTGTCAAATAAGAGCACCAATAAAGTTAAAAATAAAAGAAGTAGGAAGGGGTAATGTCTCCAAAGCCTGAATGTTATTCTGAGGAACTGGAAATTTTATTGTGTGGGGTGAGGAGCCACTGAGGTGATTTACACATGGACGAGATACTACTTCACTAGCATTTAGATGAACTATCCATGTGGAAGATGTGCTTGAGTAGGTGAAGAAAGAAGCAGGCAGGCTGGTAAAGAAGCTATTCCAACAGTTCAGGTGCAAGACCATGAGATAGCAGTAGGAGGGATAAAATAGACGAATGCATTTAAAATACATTACGTTTGACCATATAAAATTGCTGTTATCTTTGACAAATAAGAAAAGTAGCAAGACATGATTACACACCAGATGTGGCAAGAGTTGAGAATGAGAACAAAAGGAGACAGGGATGTTCTCCACTTTTTGGCCTGGCTGTCTGGCTGACTGGGATTTATCATCTAACAGGGAAAGATGAGGGAAATTAGTTTGGGAAGGACTTTAAATGGGGCTGGAAATGTTAACTTTTACTTTGAATCAGTTGAGCTGGCAATATCTTGTAGATACCTACACAGAGATGGTAAGTCAACTATGTCCAACAAGGCAGTCACTAGCCATGTGTAAATATTTAAAACAAATTAAAAATTCGGTTCCTCAGTCACACGAGCTGCATTTCAAGTGCTCAACAGGCATATGTGGGTAGTGGCCATCATTTGGGACAATGCAGATATAGATTGTTTCCATCATCATAAAACGTGCTATTGGTGGGGCACCTGGTGGCTCGGTTGGCTAAGAGTCCAATTCTTGATTTCGGCTCAGGTCATGATCGTGGAGTTGTGAGATCAAGCCCTGCACTGGGCCCCACACTCGAGTCTGCTTGAGATTCTCTCTCCCTCTCACTCTATCCTTCCCCCTGCTTGTGCATGCTCTCTCTCAAAAAATACATAAAATAAACAAAAATTTTTAAAAAAGTGCTATTGGTCACAGTGGGCTGCAGAGTCACATTTGTGGGAACTAGGAAAAACATCATTGTTGAAACCAAAGTGGAGATAAGATGAGTCAAGAAGACCAGCTAGAAAAATAGTGAGAAGGAACGGAAATTTGTGAAAGGGCAAAAGAAAGATGACTCCATGAAAGAAACAGGCAGGACGGCAGCAGAGGCCATCATAGACACTAACATAGGAGACCTTCCGAAGGACAGAGTGGGCACAGAGTCAGGCACAGCAGACAGATCTGTGAGGTAAGGAGGAGGCAAGACCCACTGGATTTGACTGTAATTAGGTCACTGGTGAGTGCAGCTCACAGACATATGAGTAGAGACACCAAGGCCTCATGCAGTAGACCGAAATGTGAATGGAAAGTATGGCAGCATTTGCTAGAGAAAGAACTTTAAGCTCCCTGCTGAAAACTTGTACAAGATGGGTATTTGAGAGAAATATTCACACAGAACTATTTTCAGGACATGAATGTTCCAGCTATTCATGCTGACCTTCAGTTAGTCTAAGTATTATCTCCAGATCTAGCAGAATGGTCAGGAAAAGGTCTACTTCTTCTGTTTTACTTAGAGGGACAACTGCATTAACAAAAGCACTGCTTTGGCAATGTACCCCTTACTTCCACTGGGGAAAAAGTGGGAACAACATTCTACAATTATTTCTAGGTTGTTATTGAAAAGATCTACACTCTCACCTACCTGAAGACCAACAAAGATATTTTCCTACTTTGGTGACTTTAGATTCCATGAGGAAGATTTGATTTAAGATTCTCATCAATGCAAATCTTGAAACAAATATTGTCTGACTCTCTATCATGGCTATTAGAAAGAAATCTGCACCTACACTTTGGAAAATCCATAACTTCCTAGGACTGCCATCTATCCACATGCCAACTCTGCTGTACTACTCATCTGCTTTTCTCTACCTTCCTTGAATGGTTCTGATCCATTTCCATTTCTACTTTTCTATGTTAATGAACTACCTATAAAATCCATTATAAAAAAAAGGAGTATATAAATAACTCACCTGAGATATGTTCATTTTCTGCTGCTGTTGGGAAAGTACAGAGAACTGTGACGGGTAAGCTGGGGATAAGGAAAGAGGAATGGAATTATGAGATGTCTGGTGAGCTTCCCCCAGTTGCCTAAAAATCTCACCGCACCCATTGTGGGAAAGGGCTCCCTATGGAAAAATGTTCTGTTGACCCTTGAGAAGGGGCAGGAAACACCACACAGAGATAGCATTCCCAGAATATGTAATACATCTCTGATATGATCATGTGGATGCAACCCTGTTGTTTTTCACTGGTGACTGTAAATTATTTCCTATTCATTTTAAAAATGTATAACTCTAATTAACAAAAAACTAAATGAGGATAATATTAATATCCTAGTACTTATACTTTGAGTTAGAAAATCAACAGAAAACTCTGGGGAAAAAAAGATGCTTAGTGCCAAAATATTATAAAATTATTTTGTTCTGTTGTTAAGACTCTTTATGAGACACTTCTAGTGACTTATGTGACAGAATGAACTGCACTGTGCTTTGTTCCTCATTCTGTTGTGGGTGATCAGGAGACATACATCTCAGGTTCCATTTTTTTTTTTAAATCTCAAAAGAGTCAAAGATAGACATCCCCTCCAATACTGTCATTTTATAATTTTTTATGTTGAGATAAAGGAAGTCTCAGTATTTTCCCAGATGCCACTTATGAGGGACACATGTGAGAGTGGCTTAGAATCTGGAAAGAAGGAAAAATAAAGAAAATGGGGGTCTGTTTAAGAAGGACTGAGACTGAATTTCCTCGGCGTTGGCTTTTCCTGTATGGCCTGACAGTCATGCATCTCTTTCAACCCGAGCTCAGCACCTGGTAAAGTTTCCACTGTCACAGTCTGTGATAGCTTCTGGAAGTGGTAACATCACCGAGTCTGGCTCTTTCTGGACCAGGTACTTAGAACTGTTTCCGGTGGAGCAAATTAAGACCCACCCCTTTCTGGGTTCTTCTGAATGCTCTGAAGCTCTGGTCAGGATGGTACCTGTCAGATGAGCTCTTCTTCCAGGTGGGACTCCTGTCCCCAGAGCTCCTCTCCTGCCTGCCACACAAGAGCTACTTTGTTCCAGACGTGGAGACTTAGGCCTAGGAAAAAAATTCCTCTTAGTTGGAACTTTCATCTAAAGCAAAGTTTCTCAATTTCAGCATTTTGAGCCACATAATTCTTTGTCACGTGGGGTTGTGCATTGTAGGATGTCTAGCAGTATTTCTGCCCTCTCCCCACCAGACACTGGTAGCACTCCTCCTTTGTTTTGACGACCCAGATCATCTCGAGCCATTTCCAAAAGTTCCTTCCTTCCTCCCTCCCTCCTTCTCTTTTCTTTTCTTCTCTTTCTCTCTCTCCTTCCTTCTTTTTGTTTCCTTTCTTTCCTTCCTTCCCTCCCTCCCTTCTCTGTTTCCCCTTCCTTCCTTTTTTCCTTCCTTCCTTTCTCTCTCTTTTTAAAATTATATGGTTGATACTAAGGAAAGAGCCCAGATGTCCATCAACAGATGAATGGATAATGAAAATGTAGTGTACACACACACACTCAGCCATCAAAAAGAATGAAATCTTGCCATTTGCAATGACATGAATGGAACTAGAGAGTATTATGGTTAAGAGAAATAAGTCAGAGAAAGACAATTATCACATGATTTCACTCATATGCAGAATTTAAGAAACAAAACAGGATCATAGGGGAAGACAGGGAAAAATAAGAGAAAATCAGAGAGGGAGACAAACCATAAGAGACTCTTAACTAGCAAATATCATTCTCAATGGGGAAAAGCTGACAGCCTTCCCACTGAGATCAGGAACACGACAAGGATGCCCACTCTCACCACTCTTGTTCAACATAGTGCTAGAAGTCCTAGCGACAGCAATCAGACAACAAAAAGAAATAAAAGG
>CM053615.1:23706224-23737947 GCA_028646535.1 Procyon lotor
GGGATAGGGTGGCTGGGGTGTGGACATTGGGGAGGGTATGTGCTGTTAAGTGCTGTGAAATGTGTAAGCCTGACGATTCACAGACATGTACCCTGGGGCACATGTTATTATTATATGTTTATATATGTTAATATATATTATATGTTTATATATGTTAATATTATTATATGTTTATTATATGTTAATAAAAATTAAAAATAAATAAACAAATAAAAATTAAAAAAAAAAGAAATCCTCTCTGCTCCTCCTGTTTATTCTTGCCTCTCCTCTCTTATTAACCACTGATTTTTTTTTTCTGTCTGCATAATTTTGCCTTTCTCAGTATGTCATTGTATTTGAAATCATATGGTATGAAGCGTTTTCAGATTGGCTTCTGAGACTTAGTAAGGTGCATTTACAGTTCTTCCATGTCTTTCCATGGTTTGACAACTCATTTCTTTTTAGCACTGAATAATCTGTTGTCTGAATGTACCACAGTTTATTTATTCATTACCCTATTGAAGGACATGTTGCTTATTTCCAAGTATTGAAAATTATGAATAAAGCAGTTATAAACAACCATGTGCAAGCTTCTGCATGGACTTAAGTTTTCAGCTCGTTTGGGTGAATAATTGCTGGATCATTGCTGGATCAAATGGAATGAGTGTGTATAGTTTGTAAGGAATTCCCAAATTGTCTCCCAAAATGGCTGAACCATTTTGCATTCTCACCAGCCATGAATGAGAGTTCTTGTTGTTACACACCCTTACCAGCATTTGGTGTTGTCAGTGTTTTAGATTTGGCCATTCTAATAGTTATGGAGTTGTGTTTATTGTTGTTTTAATTTGCAACTCCCAATAACATAAGATGTTGAACATCTTTTTTTTTTTAAGACTTATTTATTTGAGAGAGACAGAGAGAGTGAGAGAGAGAGAGAGTGCCTGTGAGCAGGCGGAAGGAGCAGAGGGACAGGAGAGAGAATCTCAAGCAAACTCCCTGCTGAGCATTGAGTCCCACACAGGCCTCAATCCCAGGACTCTGAGATCATGACCTGACCCAAAATCAAGAGTTGGCTACTTAACTGACTGAGCCACCCAACTGTCCCTTGAGTATCTTTTCTTATTCTTGCTATCTCTATATTTTCTTTGGTGAGGTGTCTATTCAGATATTTTGCCTATTGTTTCATCAGGTTGTTCGTTTTCTTACTGTTAAATTTTAAGTTATTTGTATATTTTATTTTATTTTTCCATATTTAATTTAGATTTTTTTATTATGTTCAATTAGCCAACATATAGTATATTAGAATTTGATGTAGTGTTCAATGATTAATTAGTTGCATATAACACTCAGTGCTCATCACCACACATGCCGTCCTTAATACCCATCACCCAGTTACTCCCTCCCCCAACCCTCCTCCCTTTTGTAACCCTCAGTTTTGTTCCCGGAGTCCAGAGTCTTTTGTGGTTTTTCTCCCTCTCTGATTTTTTTTCTCACTCAGTTTTCCCTCCCTTCCCCTGTGGTCCTCCATGCTATTCCTTTTGCTCCACATATGAATGAAACCATATGATAATTGTCTTTCTCTGCTTGACTTTTTTCACTTAGCATAAGCATCACCTAGTTCCATCCATGTTGATGCAAATGGTGGGGCTTCATCCTTTCTGATGGCTAATATTCCATTGTATATATGAACCACATCTTTATCCATTCATGTGTTGAAGGACATCTTGTCTCCTTCTATAGTTTGGTTATTGCAGACATTGCTGCTATGAACATTGGGGTGCAGGTGTCCCTTCTTTTCACTACATCTGTATCTTTGGAGTAAATACCCATAGTGAAATTGCTGGGTCATAGGGTAGCTCTATTTTTAACATTTTGAGGAACCTCCATACTGTTTTCCAGAGGGCTGTACCAGGTTGCATTCCCACCAACAGTGTAAGAGGGTTCTCCTTTCTCCACATCCTCACCAACACTTGTTCCCTGTCTTGTTAATTTTTGCCATTCTAACTGTTGTAAGGTGGTATCTCGTGGTTTTGATTTGTATTCCCCTGATGGCTAGTGATGTTGAAGATTTATTCATGTGTCTGTTAGACATTTGTATGTTTTCTTTGGAGAAGTTTCTATTCATGTCTTCTACCCATTTCTTGACTGGATTATTTGTTTTTTGGGTGTTGAGTTTGAGATGTTCTTTACAGATCTTGGATACCAACCCTTTATCTGTAAGTCATTTGCAAATATTTTCTCACATTTCGTGGGTTGCCTCTTAGTTTTGTTGACTCTTTCCTTTGCTGTGGAGAAGCTTTTTACCTTGATGAAGTCCCAAAAGTTCATTTTTGCTTTTGTTTCCCTTACCTTTAGAGACATGTCTTGAAAGAAGTCACTGTGGTCAATGTCAAAGAGACATAGACATCTCTTCTAGGATTTTGGTGGATTCCTGTCTCACATTTAGGTATTTCATCCTTTTTGAATTTATCTTTGTGTATGGTGTCATTCTTCTGCATGTGGCTGTCCACATTTTACAACATTTATTGAAGAGGCTGTCTTTTAGATTGGATATTCTTTCCTGCTTTGTTGAAGATTAGTTAACCATAGAGTTGAGGGTCCATTTCTGGGATCTCTATTCTGTTTCATTGATCTCTGTGTCTGTTTTTTTTTTTTTTTTTTTTTTTTTGCCAATACCATGCTGTCTTATTGATCACATCTTTGTCATATAGCTTGAAGTCAGGCATTGTGATGCCTCCAACTTTGGTTTTCTTTTTCAACAATCCCCTGGCGATTCAGGGTCTTTTCTGGTTCCATACAAATTTTAGGATTGTTTGTTTCAGCTCTGTGAAAAATATTAATGGTATTTTGATAGGGATTGAATTGAATGTGTAGATTTCTCTGGGCAGCATGAACATTTTCACAATGTTTATCTTTCCAATCCAAGAACACGTAATATTTTTCCATCTCTTTGTTTCTTCCTCAATTTCTCTCATAAGTGTTCTGTAGTTTCTAGAGCACAGATGCTTTACCTCTTTGGTTGGGTTTATTCCTAGGTATCTTAGGGATTTTTGTGCTATTGTAAATGTAATTGATTCCTTAATTTCTCTCTTTTCAGTCATATTGTGTGTATAGGAATGCAACTGATTTCTGTTCATTGGTTTTTATATCCTGCCACATTTTGCTGAATTGCTTTATGAGTTCTTGCAATTTGAGGGTGCTCTGTATATTTTAGAGAGCAGTCCTTTATCAGACATGACTCTTGTAAATTTTTTCTCCTAGTGTGGCTTGTCTCGTCATCCTTTTGACAATGTCTTTTGCAAAGCAGTAAGTTTTAATTTTAATGAAGTCTAGTTCATCAATTATTTCTTGAATTGTGATGTCTTATACCTAGTCATTGCCAAACCCAAGATCATCTAGATTTTCTCTTATCTTTGCACTTTACATTTAGGTTTATGATCCCTTTCAAGTTAATATTTGTAAAGGATGTAAAGTCCTTATACTTCTTTTTTGCATGTGGCTATCCAGTTGTTTCAACACCATTTATCAAAAAATCTGTCATTCTCCATTGTGTTACTTTTGTTCCTTTTTCAAAGATCACTTGGCTCTATTTGTGTGAGTCTATTTCTGGGCTTTCTATTTTATTCCACTTATCTATTATTCTCTTCTTTCACCATTATTCCTGCCACATTATCCTGATTACTGTAGCTTTATAGTAAGTCTTGAAGTTGGTAGTGTCAGTCCTCTGTTTTTCTCTTTCAATATTATGTTGGCTAATCTGGGTCTTTTGTCTCTCTATATTAATGTTTAGAATCAGTTTGTTTGTATCCATAAAATATTTCCAGTATTTTGATTGGGATTACATTTACTCCATTGAATATATACCTCAAGTTGTGAAGAACTGACATCCTGGCAATATTGAGTCTTCCTACTCATAAACATGGAATACCTCCCATTTGTCTATTCTTTTATTTCTTTCATCTGAGTTTTGTAGCTTTCCTCAAATAGATCTTGTACATTTTTTTTTTTAGAATATTTAAGTTTTTCATTTTGGGGCAGTGTTGTTGTAAATAGTATTATGTTTTTAATTTCAAATTCCACTTGTTTATTGCTGGCATATAGGAAAATGATTGGCATTTGTATATGTCCTTGTAGTCTGCAGCCTTGTTATAATTGCTTATTTTTTCCAGTTTTGTTGGTCATTCTTTCAGATTTTCTACATAGACAACAACATCATCTGCCAACAAAGATGGCTTTCTTATTTTTTTCCAATCAGTAAGTTATATCCTTTCCTTGTTTTTTGTATTGTATAAGATTGTACATACATAATATTGTATAATACTCCCAATATTATAATTTAATTTCTTTACTAAATTTAATAGATATAGCCTTATTCAGATTAAAAAAAAAAATTTTAGTTATTTATCTGAGAAAGAATGAACAGGGAAGAGGGGCAGAGGGAGAGAGAAGCACACTCTCTGCTTAGCAGGGAGCCCAACGTGGGGTTTGATCCACAGACCCTAGGATCATGACCTGAGCTGAGGCAGATGCTTAACTGCCCAAGCCACCAGGTGCCTCTAGATTGTCTATTTTTCCTTGTGTGAGTTTTGGTACATTCTGTCTTTTGCAGAATAGGTTCATTTCATCTAGGTTATCACATTTGTGGCCATAGAGTTGTTTATAGTATTCCTTTATTATCTTTTTAATGTCAACAGGATCTGTAATGATGTCTTTTCATTTCTGATATTAGTAACTTGTGCTTCCCCCACCCCCCCTTTGGATGGGGTAGAGGTTAATCAGTTTTATCTTTTAAAAGAATCAGCTTTTGGTTTCATTGTTTTTCTCTACTGGTTTCTGTTTTCAGTTTTATTGATTTCTGCCCTAGTTAATACTTTTCTTTCGCTTACTTTGGATTTGTTCTTTCTTTTCTGGTTTTCTAAGGTGGAATCTTAAAATGATTGATTTTAGAGCTTTCTTCCACAAGGCTACAAAGTTCCCTCTAACCTGTGTTTTCATTGCATCCCCCCAAATTTGATAAGTTGTATTTTCATTTAGTTCAAAATTTTCTAAAATTTCTATTGAGAGTTCTTCGACTCACATGTTTTTTAGAAATATATTGCTTAATCTCCAAGTACTTGAGAATTTCTCAGCTTTCTGTATTGATTTCTAGTTTAATTCTGTTGTGGTCTTAGAGCATAATATGTATAATTTTTATTCTTTTAAATTTGTTAATGTGTGTTTTAGACGTAGGATGTGGTCTATCTTACTGAATGTTCCCTGTGAGCTTGAGAAGAATGTGCATTCTGTTATTGTTAGACGAGAGTCTGTAGTTGTTAATTTTATCAGTTAATTCATGGTGCTATTAAGTTCAACCATGTCTTCACTTGTTTTCTGCTGGCTGGATCTGTCCATTTCTGATAGAGGGCTGTTGAAGTCTCTATCAGTCCTATCAGTTTTTGCCTCATATATTTTAATTCCCTGTTGTTAGGTACAAACACATTAAAGATTGTTGTGGCTTCTTGGAGCTGAGAGTCCCTCTTGTGCTCGCTGACCATAACCAGTTTCCCCACTCCACTGCTTGGGTTCAGGCACTCCCATTTGTTCTGTGTTTCCTGAGATTCTAAAACCACAATGACCTACCTAACTAGAATTCTGCCCTTTTCACCCCCTGACCCCCTTTCAGAAAGAGATGTCTCTCACTGGGAGCACAGATATAAGGGCTCTGATTTTGCACTCTAAGGGCTCTGATTTTGTACTCCAGTAGCCAGTTTATGGAGGTTCCCTCCCCACTCCATTTCTCTTCTGATATTTCCCCTCAGATTCACTTCTCCACACATCTTATCTTGCAAAAGGTAGTTGCTTTTCTGCTTGTAGAGTTCCAAATATGTTTTCTAACATATCATGCTGATTTTGTGGGTGTTCAGAATAGTTCGATAGATATCCAGCTAAATTCAAGGAACCAGATGAAACAAGGTCTCCTACTCTTCTGCCATGAGACTTACTTTAGATCCAAAGATAAATGGTTGATACTGAAAGGATAGAAAAGATATTCTATGCAAATAGTAACCAAAAGAGTGCAGGAGTACTTGTATTATCAGGCAATATAGTCTTTAAATTAAAAGTCATTATGCTAATTGAAATAAGTCAGAGAAAACAATTATCCTCTGATTTCACTCATGTGGAATTTAAAAAAACAAAACAGAAGATCATAAGAAGAGGGAGGGAAAAATAAAATGAAGTCAGAGATGGAGACAAACCATAAGAAAAAAACTAAGGGTTGCTGGAGGGGAGGCAGGTGGGGGGATGGGGTAACTGGGTGATGGGCATTAAGGAGGGCACAAGATGTAATGAACACTGGTTGTTATCTGCAATTGATGAGTAACTGAACTCTTCCTCTGAAACTAGTGATACACTATATGTTAATTAATTGAATTGAAATAAAAAGTTAAAAACGTTATTAAAAATTATATATTAATAAAAAGTTCAATGCAGCGAGAAGCTATAACAATTATAAAAATTACACATATAGTAAGATCAAAATAAGAAGCAAAAATAGGCAGAATCAAGGGAAAAACAGATTATTTTTATAACAAGGAGATTTCAATCTCACTATCAATAATGATTGTACAACCAAACAGAAGATAAAAAGAGTAAAAATTTATTTTAAATTTTAAATAAATTAAATAAAATTTATTTATTATTTAATAAGGAAACAGAAGACTTGTACAACAAAATAAACCAACTAGATCTAAGAAACATTTATAGAACACTGTACTAAACAAGAGAATACTCATTTGTGTCAAGTGCACATGGGGCATTCTTTGGGAGATACCAAACTTTAGGGCACAAATTAAGTCTCAATAGATTGAAAAAGAAAGGTATTATATAAAGTCCTAAAGTACTATGACCATAGCAGGATAAAGTTAAAAATCAGTAACAGAAGGAAAACTGGAAAATTCAAGTTTGTGGAAATTAAGCAACACTTTTTTTTTTTTTTTAATTAACAAATAATGTATTATTTGCCCCAGGGTACATGTCTGTGAATCATCAGGCTTACACATTTCACAGCACTTACCATAGCACATACCCTCCCCAATGTCCATAACCCAGCCACCCTATTAAGCAACACTCTTAAACAAACAATAGATCAAAGAAGAAATCACAAGGGAAATTAGAAAATACTTAAAGACAATGAAAAGGAAAAGACAATATATCAAAATTACTGGATTCAATAAAACAGTGCTGGGGGGCTATTAATACATAACTAAATAACATTGGAAAATTATGCCAAAGAGCAGGCTAAGCCACACTTACTTTAAAAAATTGCATTCCCACAAATATACAGAATAATCTGAAAACAAATTACTTGTGTGTTAGATTGTTAGAAGCATCAATCAAGCACTCCTTTCTTTGGTAAACCTCTATTAAGTGAGAACGTTTCTCTTAGGAATACGGAAAGGCCTCTGGAAATTGGGCTCAATGTCTCCTCAATTCCTTGTGAAAATTTTCTACTAACCCAGAAGATGAATTCTCAAGCTGTGGCCCAAGTCATGTCCCCATTAACTCTATACACTGGCCAGGGATCCTCTACTACTTGAAATGGTGTTTTTTTTTTTTTTTCAGGTCCTGACACACCTGTGATGAAGAATGTGAAAACTCATGGCTTTTGCCCATGATTAGAGCCAAGTCAGCTGCAGATCTTCTTCTCTTCTTCTTTCTCCTCTTCTTTCTTCTTTTTTTCTTTCTTCTCTCTCCTCCTCTTCTTCCTTCTTCTTTCTCTTCCTTCTCCTTCCTCTTTTCTCCTTTCTCCTCTTCTTTCTCTTCTCTTTCTCCTTCTCCTCCTCCTCCTCCTTCTTCCTTTTCTCCTCCTTCTCCTTCTTTTTTATGGCAGTCGCCATGTGATTCCATTATGCAAAAGAACTCAGGATGTAGTTCCTGTGTTACAAGGCATTACTGGTCACGCATGAAATCACTTTCGACCCAACAGGGAAACAACTTAGGGCAGCAGTGGTATCACATACTGAAAACATTTGGAGAATGTGTATGTGTGTGTTTGTGTTATTAGTACTATCCTCAAGTGTGACTTCTTTCTAGAATGTTTACATCTTCTATGCCTGCTACCCTGGACTGCAGCAGAGAACTCAAGTGACAATACTTCAGCTTAGTTCTGGTTTCAGCTTCTATCAGACAGAGTCTTAGGAGCAAAAGGGGAGATGTCACCCCTTTTACATCTTTGTTAAAAAGCAATTTTCTGGGAACTAGATACTTAATGTTTTGGATGAAGTCATGTCAGCAAGTTAGCAGAGCCCAAGATTTCAAGCACTTTGGGAATGGTGTCATCAGATAGAGTTAGAAAAATTGACACCACTATAGTGTGAGGAACTCCCATCCAATCAAGGTTAAGTCTCCTTTAGGTCTAATTTATCCTTTTGTTTTACCATGAACTATAATCTTGCTTTAAGCTTTTTAAAAGAACACATTCACTTTGATTTTTAGCATTAGTAAAATAATGATAGTAGTTATTATTTATTGCCCATTTACTCTGTGCCAGGTTTGGTTTTAAGTGATTGACATAGATTAATTCAGAAAATGCTCCCAAAATGGATTGTTGGTAATTACTTTCATTGTGCAGGGAGAAGGAAGGACCGAAGCAGTTGCTTCATGAGCCAGAGAATGTCAAATGTCATATAAAATGACCCGAATGGAAAAGCTAGACGACACGCAAGATTAGTTTATTTCAGCTGAGAGATGGAAAGTTTAATAAAATTTAAATGCTAGAAATAAAAAACACAGTATCACAAATGAAGAATGCTCTCAAAGGGCTCCTCAGTATACTTAATACTGCTGAGAAAATAATCAGTGACATCGTGTGTGTATGTGTGTGTATGCTTACATTTAATGTAAATAATCAGTATATGTGTGTGTATGCTTACATTTTTTTATTTTATGTATTTTAATGTTCACAAGCTTAGTATTTACAAGTGTTTACAAGTTTATAGACTTAAAAACATCTTTACATAAATATCCCCCTACCTGCTTAACTGACTGTACAATCATTTACTGTTTTATTTAAATTCAATTTAATTAACAAATCTGTATTATTAGTTTCAGAGGTAGATTTTAGTGATTCGTCAGTTGCCCCATCGCTCCACCCACCTCCCTTCCAGCAACCCTGTTTGTTTTCTACAGTTAAGAGTCTCTCATGGTTTGCTTCCCTCTTTGTTTTATTTTATTTTTCCTTCCCTTTCCCTATGTTCACCTTTTTTATTTCTTAAATTCCACGAGTGAAATCACATGGTTTTTTGTCTTCCTCTGATTTATTTTGCTTAGCATAACATCCTCTAGTTCCATCCACATTGCTGCAAATGGCAAGATTTCATTCTTTTTGGTGGCTGAGTAATATTCCATTGGGTAAGTATGTACATGTGTGTACATGTGTATGTAAACCACATCTTTACCCATTTATCTGTTGATGGACATCTAGGCTCTTTTCATATTTTGGCATACGTTTTAAATGTATTGATGACCCTGAGATAATACAAAAACACACAGAAAACGTTGTTTGGCTTCTTTGAAAAGAAAGTTTAGTAACAATAGCCTTTCCTATATGCACATGTCAGAAAGCAGCAGGAAAAATGAGATGATGTAGTATGGGATTCTGACTTTTCAGACATTTCCTGTAAAAGGTTTATTTATTAATCTATATGTGGTAAAATGTAACTGAAGTCAGAACAGTTACTGAGCAAAGGGTACGTAATTCTATTATAATGATGTTGGGTTCCAGTACCCATATAAATACCTAGTAAGTGGCACACACATATACAAACGCACATAGATAAAAAATAGAGAAATCAGAAAATATTCACATACATTCAATGCTGTTTAGTTTATGCAATTTATTTCTTATTCTCTTAAAGCATCTTATTCTAGTGACTGTCTACATTATCAATATTGTTACATTTAACTCTTTTCATAATACATATGTCACAATAGTTTTATGGAATAATTTCTAAGTAGATGCTATTACTTACCTTTCTCAAATTGATAGATTCTCCCCCTGTAACACATTCTGAGAAAGATTAAAGTTTGATAACCTGTTGGAAAACTTTCATACATTTACAATTATGAGATATTTAATGAGATACTATTTTTTGGTAAAGGATTTCCTACATATGTTGAATTGTTGAATTTCTTCTACTGATATTTACCTGACTGATGAGTAGGAGTTGTGGATAAAAACTATGGTCATTCAGGATATTGTCAGGGGTATCTCCTGTGTCAGGTTTCTGGTATATGTTGAGTTCAGGTGTCCACAGAAATCACATTTATAGGTTTTATTAGTTGAGGATTGGTGAGTATATGTGAGTATAGAGTATACTCAAGCTTGTAGAAACTCAGTAGGGAACAAATTTATTTCCTCACTGAAAAAAGACTGGTTATATGGAGGAGATCCAGTCACTTTTTACCCTGTTTCCTTCTATCTTGTACTCTCCCATTTTCAGTGCATAGACTTCATGGTTTCACTGGGAATAATCTCCACTCCATTCTGATAAGGGACAGGAGAAAACATTAATTTGAGGATAAATGAGACTGGTCATTGACACTGACATCCTACTAGCCAGAGGTTTTTAATATGACCCCATTCGGATGACAGTGGTTGAGAAATTTAGATTAGGTGTGGCATGAGGGAAAAGAGGAAATGGTTATTGGTGAACAATTAATAGTCATTATATGACATATGGGGATTCTGTGTAAATCAAATTGAGGACTTATTTATAATAGAAGAATTCCCCACATCCATTACCTCATTTTTTGTCTGTGTTGAAATACTATGAGGTCTCTAACCTCTATGTATTTTCTGTTGTACTGAGAAATCTGGCTTTGGCTAAAAGTTATTTAACACTTACTACATTCTCAGTTTTCTTGTATCATTTCTTTGATGATGAGTAAATTTTTGATAATTGACACAAAGTTTTCACATTTTTATTACATTCCCAGACCTTTTCTGCAGTGTGAGTTTTCTGAGGATTGAGTACAGAGTATTTCTCAGATTCGTTATCTTTGTAATTTCTTTGCTGGGTGAATTCTCTGATCCATACTGAGGACTGCACTCTGGATTAAAGACTGCCCATATAAAATATATTCCAAGAATTTCTCTCCTGTGTAAGTTTTCTGATGTTTGTGAAGGTTGGTATCTTGCAGAGTTACTTGCAATCATTTATTCTATTCATAGGGTTCTCTTTCTCTTTTATATTGTGAGATTTGATTTCTGGTTCAAAGTTTTCCCATGTTCTTTACATTCATATGTTTAACTTCCCATGTGGGCTTTCTGATGTTCTCTAAGGCTTGATTTCTGGCTGAACGTTTTCCCACATTTATCACATTTATAAGGTTTCTCTCCTGTGTGAGTTCTCTGATGTACTCTGAGGTTTGACTTCTGGCTGAAAGCTTCTCCACAATGATTACAGTTATAGGGTTTCTCTCCTGTGTGAGTTCTCTGATGTTTTCTTAAGACTGACTTTTCACTGAAAGCTTTTCCACATTCATTACATTCATAGGGTTTCTCCCCTGTGTGAGTTCTCTGATGTCCTCTGAGATTTGATTTTTGCCTGAAAGTTTTTCCACACTCATCACATTTATAGGGTTTCTCCCCAGTGTGAGTTCTGTGATGTACTCTGAGGTTTGATTTCTGGCTGAAAGCTTCCCCACAATGATTACATTTATAGGGTTTCTCCCCTGTGTGGATTCTATGATGTCCTCTGAGTTGGGATTTCTGACCAAAAGCTTTCCCACATTGATTGCATTTATAGGGCTTCTCCCCTGTGTGAGTTCTATGATGTTTTCTCAGACCCGACTTCAGTTTGAAAGCTTTCCCACATTCATCACATTTATATGGTCTTTCCCCTGTGTGAGTTCTCCGATGATTTCTCAGGCCTGACATATGGCTGAAAGATTTTCCACATTCATTACATTCAAAGGGTTTCTCCCCTGTGTGAGTTCTTTGATGTACAATGAGGATTGACTTATAATTGAAAGATTTCCCACATTCATTACACTCATAGGGTTTCTCCCCTGTGTGAGTTCTCTGATGTATTCTTAGACCAGACTTTGCACTGAAAGCCTTCTCACAACCATCACATTTATAGGGCTTCTCTCCTGTGTGAGTTCTCTGATGTTTTCTTAGGCGTGACTTCTCACTGAAAGCTTTCCCACATGCAGGACATTCATAGGTTTTTTCCCCTGAGTGACTTTCTAGAGACTGAATCAGGAATGAATTCATAGTACATGATTTTCCACATTCATTACATTCGTAGGGTTTCAATGTTATGTGAGTTCTCTGATGTATGTTGAAAGCTGACTGGCAACCTACTGTTTCTGAACATGTGTCATAATCAGACGATTTGTCTGTTGTGTGAGTTCTCTGATGTACTGGGAGAGCTGGATTATGGATTAAGTTCTTTCCATGTTCAAAGGATTTAACTCCTATATGAATTTTCTGATGTTCTCTGTGTGATTTTTGGCTGAAAAGTTTCCCTTCTGTGTCAGTTATTTGAGTGATCCTACTGAAATTATTTCTGTTGTCTGTACATTCATATTCATTAAATTCATAATGACTCTTCTCTTCTGGATTACTGCTATGAGAGACTAGAAGAGTTGATTTATCGTATTGTTTTTCCCCAAATTTACTGACTTTATAAGATTTCATTTTTGGGGTACTCTCAGATGTAATGAGGGCAGTCTTTTCAAGGAAAGCTTTTCCACATTCATTGTACTCAGAAGCTTGCTGCAACATCTGAATTGCCTGATGCTGAATGACTTTCTCTTTATGCCTGAATGATTTCACATTTTTACTATAGACAAATGATTTCTCGCCAGTATTAGTTCTGCCTTCCTTAATACTGAGGAGCAATTTCTCACATACAGTAGGCTCATGAGCCTTCTTTCTTGAATATTGACAGTGTGGGGCCAATGAGCTGAGACGTAGGTAAGATGGTTCTGTAGTGTCCAATTTATAGGGCATTGTTCTTACAGGTAAAATGTTTACGTCCAGATTACATGGTTTTCCTAAAATCTCTTTCGATGTAGTCAATGATTTGTTGGTGAACAAAACTTGCCACAAATATTTGCCTTGGTTTTCTAGGCTCTTCTCTGAATGTTGATTAGGTTGGGAGTCTTCTAAAAATTGAGAACATTAAAAATACTTTAAGACATTTAACACACTTCTTATGGAATGGGACTTAAAGATATATGCCCTATTATGTATTTGATGCCTCAGTTTCTAGCTTAGGTTAATAAAGTAATCCCAAGTGTATATTCTTTTTTTTTTTTTTTTTTTAAATCTTTTTGTAGTAGAAAGAGAAGAAACTAGAAATATATATACATATGTATTTGGCATCTCAGAGTATAGTTTTCAAAATTGGTTAAAGAAAAAGATATAAAGGAAAGAAAAAATTGAGAATGGAAAATGTATTCAAAAGAGGAGTTGGATCTTGGGAACAGAAAAGATAGGAAAGAAGTAGTGAATAGGATGAATTCAACAAAGATTATGGAAGTAAGTAGATTAAAAGGCTTTCAATGGATTTATCTGAAATAGAATCTGCATTAGGGAAAAATAGGAATCTAGATTCTTAGTCAAATATAGATTAAAATGGCAGCATAATCATTAGAATATATGGTTCCAGTTGGAGTTCCATTTTTTCTAGTGTATACAACCACACTAAAATTTATTTATAATGGCACCAACTTCCTCATGGTGGAAGAAAAAAATTTCATTTGCCATGCTTTAAATTCAACCTGTGGTATCAATCACAGAAACATAAGTGTATCAGTAGAAGTAAAAAAAATAAAAATGATGGAAATTAAAGTAATTTTTCCACCTATGTTGGAGTCATTGCTCTATCCTGGTTCTGGTACCTTGGTATTATTGTTAAATAGTGAGTATCTCTTGGTCATCAAAACCTTAACTTTTCTCTTTTCAACTTGCTCATCATTTCCCCCAAACTAGCCTTGCTTGCCCAACCTTTCATTGTTTTCCAACATATCTAGGTTTTTTGTTTTTGTTTTTTTGACTGTGAGAACCTTAAGGATCATGCTTCAAACTGGCCCTAAAAACTACAAATATCCTTCATATTTACTCACCATTAGTTTCTTATGCATATTTGACTGTTATTGACCCTGTTAGTACCCACATTCCTAGCTATGTTAAAAATATTTGAAAGCCTGGATACACTGCCCTAGGCACTAAGAGATGAAAGATTTAAGTGATTCAGGGCAAATTTCACACTAATTGCATGTTCATTTTGTGTTGTAGCTACCATTCCACCAGGCCATAGTATTTTCTGCTGTAATCTTGCTATCAGTCCCCATTAAATGGTTCTTTTCCAGCAGTAACTTCATACTCACACTCTTTCCCTAAATTGCCCTCAATTCTAGACTTAGGACTATACAGAATCTAGATGTCTTTCAGGTACAGAAAGCTATCTTCATTAAACTTAAAAACAGAAAGGCTTCTAATATCTTCTCACAAATTTAAGCAACATGTATTTTAAAATCTCAAATAAGTATCATTCTCTCTGTATCATTCATTTTAACAAGGGATATACAGAGAGCACCCATTTTTGCAACTCATGATTTTTAAAGTAAATTATCAGGAGTCATTTTAAAATTGATGGCATGTCCATAGTTAAATGGGTAGCATTTTTTCTTTCTTGGCTGTACTTAAAATACTGGTTCGTCTTTTAATCAACAATACCTTATATGATATGAAATATATTTTATATGGCTTTGCTCATTTTTCCAAAATGAAACCCTCACTATGATATTCTTTGCATCCTTCTGTAATATGTCAGTAGTCCATAAAAAGCAGCGTGCCTCAGAATTACCTAGAGAGCTCTGCATGTACTAGGGCTCAGACTGATTGCTTACTTACACCAGAGGATTCAAAAATCCTAGAAATTTGATTTGGGCATTGCATTTATGAATAGTGTCTTCTGAATGAATCAATATGAAACAGTTATCTCCACCTCATTTTGGAATCAATCCACAATGTTATTAAAAATACCTATCATATAATACATACCAAAGTAGAAGAATAAAACATACCATTCTTTCAGGGGGGGATCATAATCCAGGTGAGAAAAGGAGCTCATCTCATTCAGTAACCATATCTAGCACAATAATTGTGTCTGGCACAAATATTTCACTATCTTTTGACACATCCATCAAATGATTTAAGAGTTTACAAAAGAGATAAAGTATAGGCTAAAATATTCAAAGATTATATTACAGAAGTAAGAATCTGTCCCTGAACTTATGAGTAACAGTGTTTTCTTTCCTTTTTCTGGCTGAGGTTAGCTATTTTCTTTACTTTTATTCCAAGGACTACCTTTTGCTTTATAATTTATACCATTGTAGTTTTTATTACACCTATTACTTTACTTAAGCTTTCTTTTACAACTTTCTTGCTTGTTAAAAAATGTACACTTTAGGTGCGCCTGGGGGACTCAGTTGGTTAAAGCGTCTGACCTCAGCTCAGGTCATGATCCTAGGGTACTGGGATCGAGCCCAATGTTGGACTCCCTGCTCTGTGGGAAGACTGTTTCTCCATCTCCCACTCCCCTTGCTTGTGTTCCCTCTCACTGTGTCTCTCTCTGTCAAATAAATAAATAAATAAATAAATAAAATCTTTAAAAAAAAAAAGAAAGTACACTTGACTTGTGTGTTTCAGGGGTCATCTGGTCAAGGGGTGCTAACTACTCCCCATGAAGTTGGAAATCTGTGTATAACTATTGATTCTCCAAAAACTTAACTACTAATAGTTATTGTTGACCACAAGAAGCCTTATCAATAAGATAAACAGTTATTAATACATATTTTATAATTTACATGTAGTATATATACTGTATTTTTACAATAAAGCTAGAGAAAATAAAATATTATTAAGAAAATAAAAGAAAATACATCTACAGTACTCTATTGTATTTATTGAAAAAAATCCATGGATAGGTAGATCTGCACAGTTCAAACCTGTGCTATCCAAGGGTCAACTGTATATAAGATTAAAAATTCTGCACTGCTTTACCTACAGTCCAAAGGTTCTAATAGACCTGTTTTTCAATAAAAACTTTTCCTGGATATGTAAAATTTTGATTTACTTTTTGATAAAATAAGTTTTTGTAAGAATTCTTTTTTTTAAAAAAGATTTTATTTATTTATTTGACAGAGAGAGAGAGATCACAAGTAGCAGAGAGGCAGGCAGGCAGAGAGAGAGAAGGAAGCACGCTCCCCGCTGAGCAGAAAGCCTGATGTGGGGCTCGATCCCACAACCCTGAGATCATGACCTGAGCCGAAGGCAGAGGCTTTAACCCACTGAGCCACCCAGGTGCCCCTAAAATAGGTTTTTGAAAGATATATATTCATCACTGATTTTAAGATAGAGGGATTTTTAACTTTTCTCATATTGTTTGCAATTTACAGTGTTACTGAACAATAGTATCTCTACTTTGTGGAATTTATTGATGTTTGCCTAAAATACTTTTCTATTTTCTCAATGTTCAAAGGCCATTTAAAAGGAAGTTTATCCTTTGTTTTCAGAATAGAATTTTGAAAGACACTGCATAGATTTTTTTAATAAAATATGCTAGATAATGTCTAGACCAGAGGTTGGGAAATTTTCTTTGTAAAGGCCAGAGAGTAAATGTTTTGGGCTTTGCTGGTCATTCAGTCTCTGTTGCAATTATAGTTGACCTTTGAACAATGTGGGGATTAGGGGTGCCAATCCCCAACACAACTGAAAATACGCAATTTCGACTCATCAAAAACTTAATAATAGCCTGCTGTTGACTGGAAACTATACCAATGACACAGAGTTGATGAACACATTTTGTATGTTACATATATCATATACTGTATTCTTACAATAAAGTTAGCTACAGAAAAGAAAATCGTAAGAAAGAGAAAATACCTTTACAGTACTGTACTGCATTGAAAAAAAATCCACATGGAAGAGAACCTGAGCAGTTAAAGCCTTTGTTGTTTCTGTAGTTCAAGCCAATGTTACTCAACTCTGCCTTGTAGTGTGAATACATAAACAAATGGACATGGCTATGTGTTCCAATAAATGTTTCTTTACCAAAAAAAGCAGCAGGCAGGATTTGATCTAGGGGTAGTTTTCTGAGCCTTATTCTAGACTCCACTGAGTCTGGTATGAAATCAGAGGGGCATATTAAGGTCTACTATATCTAATGTATACCTACTTCTCGTCATAACTCTTGCCAGTTTTTGTTTTATGAATTGTGATCATTTATTTGATACATAATATTCAAAACTTTTTTATGTCCTTTAAAAACTTTTTTAGCTTTATCGAAATATCCTTTTTCTTATCTGTTTTTGACATGAACTGATTCTTAAGTATTAGTTAGGTAAATAAATATTGAGTTTTAAAATGCCTTTGCCTTAACAATTCATGGTTATATTTCAAATTTTATATATTACTTTTTAGGCATATCTCTTTGATACAATCTGATAGCCTGTTACCTTAATAGGTGAATTTAATTCATTTAGGTTAGTTAATATGGAAGGTATGTTTACCTTACTGTATATTATGTGGTGTGTTTGCATAGCTTTTGTGCAAAATGTCTAACACAGCAGGCCCGAGACTGTTACCCTTAGATGGCTGGCTTGCAAGAAGATTAGCCCTTGGCTGGCATCTATGAACTTAGATTTTGAGATGGTTCCCAAGAATCTAGTTTCTAATGAACTTTCTAGTTAGATGACATTCACTGCTGGGGGTCTTGGAAGCTTGCACCTGGTTTCCTCTGGACTTTGTCCCTTTTCTCTTTGCTGATTTTGCTTTGTACCAATCATTTCATGTTATAAACCCTAGCTATAAGTATGACTATATGCTGAGTAACAAAGAATCAATGAATGCGGTATGTTGTAGTTGTCTTGGGAACTCACTCTCTCTTTTTTTTATTTGAAGTATAGTTGACAAATAATATTATTGGCAACTCTATATAGCTTTTTAAGAAACTTTTCTAGTAATAGGTCTGTTATCTTTGCTCTATTAAACATATTTAACTTCTAATAATTAGTAAGGCTACAGTTCCAGTAGTTATCCTTTCCAATTATATTATATAATTCCTTAATCATCTATATATTTAGATGACATCTAGTAACTCATTATTATATAATGAAAAAATTATGGTTCCTTTCTCTTTTCTAATCTGCTGATTCTCAATTTTAGTAGCTTTATTAATTTTTCTTAGTTTTTATTTTTTTACTGTTAAGAATATGGAATTCATTATTTAACTTCTCAGCTTCCCATCTTTTAAGATGAGATTATTAACATGCTTACAACACACTCCTTGTGTTAGCTGGCCCCTCCCACATTTTATTAGATCTATTATTTTTATAATTTAAAATATAAAAGCCTCTAAAAGGACAGTGCTGAAAAAACATTTTAAACAGCTTAATTCCAGCTGATCACTTTGGTTTTGTTTTGTTTTTTTTAGCTGATCACTTTGGATCTAATTTTCCTGGATGCCTTCTGTCAGTATTCAATAACTCACCTGGGGAGCTTTTTCTTAGAAATTCTTTCTTTAATAACCATGGATCCTCTCCTTGTTCCAATGTGAAGATCAGTTCTGGTTTTGTAAAGCAGTACCCTGTAAATGGGAAATAATTTAGCACTTCAGTTTAGGTACATAGGTTTCACTATTTCTGAATGTGAAGGAAGGAATGGTTTCAAAATTGGCACATTTAGGGTGCTCACTACAACTTTTCTGAGAGGGGAGTGATCCCAAAAAATATTTTCTAGTGTTTATAAAGGATCAATCTTCTGAAACCCCTGAACCACAAGCCTAAGTGATGTTAAATTCTAAAATGCTCAATGTCTGTGTTTTAAAGAAGAGCTTTTAGAAGGACTTTCCAAACTGGCCATAATAGAGTGAAAGGAACTGATTTGCCTCTCCATATCACACATCTAAAATACTGCACAGATCATATAAAATGGTTTTTAGACTTTAGACACCAGGCAGTGGAGACAGAAATACCCGAAATAGGAAAACAAATGAGGCGAGTCCAATGATTATCACATGTTGATACAAAATGAACTTAAACTTTTAAAAATTTTAAAGAGAAAAGAAGAGTTTTATTTGAGCCCAAGTTAGGAAAACTGCCAGGGATACACAATCTTCATAAGCAAGAGAGTGCTCCAGAGAAGGAACATTTAGTGCAAGGTTATATATATTCTTTACACAAAGAGTTACAAATCATCAAGATGAAGGACATTCCAGAAAGTCAGACTTTACCTTACGTTTTTATTATATGCAAGGCAGTGCTGTATGACTTTAATCTCAGGGAGAGTTTTTTTGTTTTGTTTTTCTTATCTGTTTGGAATGCTTTTTTTTCTTCCTTTTTAAAAAATTGATGTACATTGTGTGCTCGGGGCAGAAACAGAGCCCAGGCTTTGAGGTTTTGTCGAGTCATTTTGGTCTTAGTAAATGCTAAAGTATAGCTCCTCTGGGAGCCCAGGAGCAGGGCCCACAAACATTAAAAGTTGAAAATTTCCCTTATCACACAGCTTACTGCCAAGAAGAGTTTAACCCACAGAACAAAGAACCAAAAAAGCCTAGCTGACTCAATAAGTTAAAGTAACGTAACTGAATATGACAAGGAGAATTGTTAAGGATGAAATACTAGAAAAGAAAAAGCTGTAGTGTAAGAACTCTTAGAGATTTGCAGAAGAGTCTCCTAAGTACTACCTTGTGCAAGTATGTAAGAAAAATACTTAAGAATGGGGGAAAACCAGTGAAAAAGAGTAGGCTGAAAAAATTATCAAAGCATACATAGATGTAGGAAGCTTCTGTTGCCACCAGCCAGGGTAGAAAAATCTACTTCATGGCCAACTGGAAAGAATACCAGAAGGATGTTTATTGCTTAATAGAAGAGCCAAATTAGTCCTAAAGCAAGCTCTGAATCTAACATCACACAGCTTAAAGCAATCCTTGAAATAATCAAATTAATTCCAAGTAACTTAACTACATACCGGAAAAGGCCTCAAAATATTTAAAATAATACAACAAAACTAGTAGCTAACAATATATTATCAGTGCTCAGTAAGATAAATGTACTTGTGATCCCTTTTATCATTTCCATCCTTCCTCTCACCCACCTCTCCTCTAACAACCACTAGTTTGTTCTCTGCATTTAAGAGTTTGCTTTTCGTTTGCTCTTTTTTTTGATCTGTTCTTTTGTTTTGTTTCTTAAATTCCAATACGAATGAAATCATATGATAATTGTCTTTATCTGATTGACTTATTTCACTTAACATTATACCCTCTAGGTCCATCCATGTAATTGCAAATGGCAAGATCTCATTTGATGAAGAAAAAATCTTAGGTAGAAAAAGGTATAGTATGTATAGAGGAACAAAAAATGCCTACTTCTTGTCAGAAATTATAAAAGCCACAAGACAATGAAGTGACAATTTTACAGTACTAAAAGAAAAAGGTTAACCTATAGTTCTATATTTAGCAAATATAAGACATTTTCAGATAAACAAAAGCTGAATTCATCACCAACTGATAAAATTACAGAAGCAGCTAAAAAAAAGTCTTCAGACAGAAGAAAAATGCTATCAGGTAGAAATTTGAATTTACACATAGAAATAAAGAGCACCGCAACCTGGAAATATGATATAAAATATACTTTTTATATAATAATATACATATATAAAATATATAGTATATAAATAGATATAAAACAAATATATAAAATAAAAAATATATAAATATAAAAATATATACTTATAAAAATATAAATCTAAAATACATTCAGTTTTAGAACTTTTAAAAAATGATAAATTATCTTTTAAAATAACAGCAACAATATACTGAAAGGTTTATAAATATATGTTATATATATGTACATGTATGTAAAATATATGACAACAGCACAAAAAAAGTAAGGTAAAAAATGGACAATTACAAAATTCTCATAAATGTAGTAAAAAAGTTATTTGAGGGTAGATTGTGTTAAGTTGAAGATATATTCTGTAAGTGCGAAAGCAACCAAATATCCGCACAAGAGAGGCACAGCTAATAAACCACTTATATAGATGTAATGAAATCATTAAAAATATACAATTAATCCAAAGAAAGCAGCAAAAGTAGAAAAATGGGGAAAAAATAGTACATAGCCATATATAGTTCAGTTAATGTTAAACATAAATGGTCTGATCATTGCAATTAAAAGGCAGAGACTGACAGACTGGATATAAAAGCCAAATCCAAATGTATGACGTCTACAAGGAATCCACATTAAAGAAACAGGTAAGTTAAAAGTAAAAAGAACAAAAAAGATACCAAGCAAAAGTAATACAAGGAAAGTCTGAGTGACTATATTAATATCAAAGTAAAATTAAAAAAAAAGACTATTATCTGGGATAAAGAGAAATACTGCATAATGATGAAGGGAATAATTCATCAAGAGGACAAAACAATCCTAAATATTTTTTCATCTTATGAAACTACTTCAAAATATATAAAGCACATCCTGATAAAACTGGAAGAATAACCAAATCCACAATTACAACTGCGCAGTAACAGCATTGTCTCAATAACTGATAAAACAAGTAGGTGAAAAGTAAGGACAAAGAAAAATTGAACAATATTATTAACATGACCTAATTCCCATCTATTGAAGACTGATCCATGGTTAAAAAAATATGACCCAACTATATCTTGTCCACAATAAGTTCATTTTATAAATATTATTTAAATGGTTTTCCCTTATAAAAAGGCAAAGTTTTTCTCTTGTTGCTTTTAAGATCTTTTGTCTTTAGTTTTCATAACTTTGAAAGTCATGCGGGGGTACATGGGTGGCTCAGTCAGTTAAGCCTCTGACTCTTGATTTCAGCTCAGGTCACCATGTCAGAGTTGCAGGATCGAGTTCCATGTCAGAATCTATGCTCAGAGTGGAGTCTGCTTGTGCCTCTGCCTCTGCTTCTCCCCCTGTGCTCCCACTCTCTCTTTTTCTCTCTCTCTCAAATAAATAAAATCTTAAAGAAAAAAAAAGTCACGGAGTTCATGGCATGGATTCCATTGGTTTTATTCTGTTTGGAGTTTGCCCAGCTTCTACAATGTAGGCTTATGCCTTTTGCCAAATTTGGGAAATTTTCAGCCATTATATCTTTGAATACTTTTCCACCTTTCCTTAGGGGACCCCAAAAACAACAACGTTAAGAAATATTGTTGTAGATCCATAATCCCCTGAAACTCTTGTTCACTTTTATTATCTATTTTTTCTGTAATAATAGGGAGCCTTATTATTATTATTGTTATTGTTAAATGATATTTTTTTCTCTGTCCTCTCCATTCTGCTACTGTGCATATGCACTGAATTTTTTTAAAAATAAATTTTTTAAGGGTGCCTTGGTGGCTCAGTCATTAAGCATCAGCCTTCAGTTCAGGTCATGATCCCAGGATCCTGAGATCGAGCCCTGCATCAGGCTCCCTGCTCAGTGAGAAGGCTGCTTCTCCCTCTTTCCCTCCCCTTGCTTGTGTTCCCTCTCTCTCCGTCTCTCTGTCAAATAAACAAATAAAATCTTTTAAAAAATTAAAATAAAAATACATTTTTTATTTTAGAATGTCTTTAAATTCACAGGAAAACTGCAAGCATAGGAAGGAAAATTCCTAAATATGCTGTACCCAATTTACCCTACTGTTAACATTACTAGATTTGTCACAATTAATAATGTTGACAATTTTTAAATAAAATCCATACTTTGATATTCACTTTTTTCCCCTTAATCTCATTTTCCTGTTCCACAATTCCATCCAGGATACCATACTGCATCTAGTTATCACGTCTCCTTAGACTCCTCTCGATTACGAATGGCTTGCCTTGGTTTTGATAACCTTGACATTTACAGGATGTTGCAGAAAGTCCTTCAGTGTGGGATACTTGTCTGATGTGTTTGGGGGATAAAAATGGAGTTTGTGTTTTGGAGATAAAGACCACAGAGGCAAAGAGACTGCTATTCTCATCCCATCTTATGCTATCAACACGACACCATTTTCTTTTCATTCAACTTTTTATTTAAATTCTAGCTAGTTAACATACAGTGCAATACTGCTTTCAGGAGAATTCAGTGGTTCATCACTTACAACACCCAGTGCTCATGATAACAAGTGCCCAGCTTAATACCTATCACCCATTTAGCCCATTCTCCACACACTTCCATCAACCTTCAGTTTGAGCTCTATCATTAAGAGTCTCTTATAGTTTGCTTCCCTCTTTTTCCCCATCCCATATGTTCATCTGTTTTGTTTCTCAAATTTCATGAGTGAAATCATATGTTATTTTGTCTTTCTCTGACTGATTTATTTCACTTAGCATAATGCACTCTAGCTCCATCCATGGTATTGCAAATAGCAAGCTTTCTTTATCTTTTTTTTTTTTTTTGGTGCCTGAGTAATTTTCCATTATATGTATATACCACATCTTCTTTATCCACTCATCAGTTGATAGACAGCTGGACTCTTTCTATAGCTTGGTTACTGTTGATAATGCTGCTATAAACTTCGGGGTGCACGTGCCCTGGCAAATACAGAAATAGTATCCTTTGGGTAAATACATAATAGTGCAATTGCTGGGTGGTAGGTAGTTCTATTTTTAACTTTTTAAAAAAGCTTTTATTTTGAGAGCAAGAGTGTGAACATAAGCAGGGGGAGGGTCAGAGGGAGAGAGAGAGAAGAAGAAACCTTGCTGAGCAGGAACTCTGACATGGGGCTCAATCCTGGGACCCTGGGATCATGATCTGAGTTGAAGGCAGACGCTTAACTGACAGAGCCACTCAGGTGAACCTCTTTTTTCTTATTTAAGGTATATGTTCACCATAACATATAACTTATGTTATATATACCATAACATATACCTTATGAACACCGTATGTTCACCACCAGCAACCAATTTCCATCTTAGTGTTACTTTTACCACATCCCATAACTTTTCATTTTCATTCTGTCAAGGTATTTTCTAATTTCTCTTGTGATTTCTTTTTCTTTGACTTATTGGTTGTTTAAAAGTATGATGTTTATTTTCCATTTATTCATGACATTCATTTTACTTCTGTTATTGATTTTTTAGTTTCATTAATTGTGATTGGAACAGATTCTGCATATGATTTCAATCTTCTAAAATGTATTAAGATTTGTTTTGGTCTGGGGCGCCTGGATGGCTCAGTGGGTTAAAGCCTCTGCCTTTGGCTCAGGTCATGATCTCAGGGTCCTGGGATCGAGCCCCGCATCGGGCTCTCTGCTCAGCAGGGACCCTGCTTCTCCCTCTCTCTCTCTGCCTGCCTCTCTGCTTACTTGTGATCTCTCTCTCTCTCTCTCTGTCAAATAAATAAAAAAAAAAAAAAAAAAAAAGATTTGTTTTGGTCTAACCTGGAGAACAAACCATGTGCATATGAAAAATATGCAGTGCAGTGTACTACTGTAGTTAGTTGATTGGAGTCTTCTATACATCTGTTAGGTTCAGTTGGCTTATGGTGTTGTTCAAGTCCCTTTTTTCTTTGGTTGTTCAATCCATTATTGGAAGTGGAGTATTACTGCCATGTAACTGTGTTTCTCCCTTCAATTATGTTCATGTTTACTTATATAATTTGGGGCTCTGATGTTAGGTGCATGTATGTTCACAGCTGTTATGCTTTCTTGGTGAACTGACACTTTTAGCAATATATAATATTCTTTTTCATCTCTATTAACAGTTTCTTATACTTAGAGTCTATTTTGTCTAATGTTAGTATAGCCTCACCTCTTTTGGTTACTATTTGCACAGTATATCTTTTTCCACCTTTCATTTTAAATTTATTTATGTCTTTAGCTCTAAACTGTCTCCTGCAGAAAGCATAGTTTGGTCATTTGTAAAAAATTCTTTCTGCAAATCCCTACTTTTTTTTTTCCATTTAAATACTAGTTAACATATAATGTATTATTACTTTCAGGGGTAGAATTTAGTGATTCATCATTTGCATATAACAGTGTTATATGTTATATATTACATCAAGCGTCCTCTTTAATGCTCATCACCCAATTACCCTATCCCCCACCCACATCCCCACCAGCAATTCTGTTCCCTATAGTTAAGAGTCTCTTATAGTTTTCCTTTGTTTTTATTTTATTTTTCCTTCCCTTCCCCATATGTTTATCTATTTTGTTTCTTAAATTCCACATGAGTGAAATCATATGGTATTTGTCTTTCTCTAATTGACTTATTTTGCTTAGCATAACACACTGTAGTTCTATCCATGTCATTGCAAATGGCAAGATTTCATATTTTTTAATAGCTGAATAATAGTCCACCCCCCGCCTCCATCCTACATCTTCCTTATCTATTGATGGACATCTGGGCTCTTTCCATATTTTGGCTATTGTGGACATTGCTGCTATAAATATTGGGGTTTGTACTATGTTTGTACCCTTTGGGTAAATACCTATTTACCAGTACTATGGTACCTATATACCTATGGCATATATAGGTATACCTATATATACAGTACCTATGACTCAGTACTGCAATTGCTGAGTCATAGGGTAGTTCTATTTTTAACTTTCTGAGGACCCTTCATACTGTTTTCCAAATTGGCAGGACCAGTTTGCATTCCCACCAACAGTGCAAGAGGATTTTCCTTTCTCCATATCCTGGCCAGTATCCATTCTTTCCTAAGTGTTAATTTTAGCCACTTTGACTGGGGAGATAGTATCTCATTGTGGTTTTGATTTGTATTTCTCTAATGATGAGTGACGCTAAACATTTTTTTCATGTGTCTGTTAGCCATTTGTATGTCTTCTTGGAGAAATGTCTATTCGTGTCTTCTTCCCATTTTTTGACTTGATTTTTAATTTTGGGATGTTGAGTTTGATAAGTTCTTTATAGATTTTGGATACTAGCCCTTTCTTTATCTGATATGTCATTTGCAAATATCTTCTCCCATTCCATAAGTTGCCTTTTAGTTTGTTTGCTTTGTTGTGCAGAAGCTTTTTGTTTTGATGAGCTCCAATAGTTCATTTTTGCTTTTGTTGTCCTTGGCTCTAGACACATGTCTAACAAGAACATGCTGTGGCTGAAGTAAAAGAGGTTGATGCCTGTGTTCTCCTCTAGCATTTTGATGGATTCCTTTTTCACATTTAGGTCTTTCATCTACTTTGAATTTATTTTTGTGTATGGTGTAAGAAAATGGTCCAGTTTCATTCTTCCGCATGTATTTATCCAGTTTTCCCAATACCATTTGTGGACAGGACTGTCTTTTTCCCATTGGATATTCTTGCCTCTTTGTTGAACATTAACATTGTTTGACCATGGACTTATTTCTGGGTTAGCTGTCTGTTCTATTGATCTATGTGTCAATTTTTTTTCCCCCTGCCTGTACCATACTATTTTGATTACTACAGCTGTATGTAATATAACATGAAATCTAGAATTGTGATACCTCCAGTTTTGTTCTGCTTTTTCAACATTGCATTGACTATTTGGGGGTTTTTGTGGTTCCATATAAATTTCAGAATTGTTTCTTCCAGATCTGTGAAAAATGCTGGTGTTATTTTGATAGGGATTGCAATGAATGTGTATACTACTTTAGGTAGTAGAGACATTTTAACAATATTTGGTCTTCCAATCCATAAGCATGGAATGTTTTTCCATTTCTTTGTGTCTTCCTCAATTTCTTTCATAAGTATTCTGTAGTTTTCAGAGTACATTTCTTTTACTGCTTTGGTTAGTTTTATTAATAGGTACCTTAGAGTTTTTGGTACAACTGTAAATGGGACTGATTCCTTGACTTCCCTTTCTGCTGCTTCATTGTTGGTGTATAGAAATGCAAGAGACTTCTGTGTGTTGATTTTATAGACTGCGACTTTGCTGAATTCCTGTATGAGTTTTAGCAATTTTTTGGTGGAGTCTTTTGGGTTTTTTACATAGAGTATAATGACGTCAAAAAAGTGGCAAAGAGTGAAAGTTTGACTTCTTCTGTGCTGATCTGAATGCCTCTTATTTCTTTCTGTTGTCTGATTGCTGAGGCTAGGACTACTAGTACTATGTTGAACAACAAACAAAGTTCCATTTGTTTGTTGAACAACAGTGGTGAGAGTGGATATCCCTTTCATGTTCCTGGCCTTAGGAGAAAAGCTCTTAGTTTTTATCTTTATCTTTCCTTCTATTCTGAATGACAGCCCTACTGGATAAAGTATTCTTGGCTGCCTATTTTCCCCACTTATCTGATCTAAACTTTATTATTTCCTTTCTTTTGAGCTCAGGTCTTGTTTTTCTAGTGCCCTGAGACATAAAGTTGTTTATTTGGTGTTTTTTATTTTCTAATGTAGGCGTTATTGCTATAAACTTCCCTCTTACTATAGCTTTTGCTGCATCTTATAACTTTTAGCATGTTGTGTTTTTGCTTTTGCTTGATTCAAGTAAGTTTTTACATTCTTTTTTCATCTCTTTTCTGATCCAGTATTTATTTAACTCTGTGTTGTTTAGTTTCCACATTTTTTTAATTTTCCTCTTTTCTTGCTGTTGTTGATTATAGTTCAGAATGATTTCAGTCTTCTAAAATTTGTTAAGATTTGCTTTTTTTAACCTAATGTGATTTATCCTGAAGAATAATGTGTGTGCTTGAGAAAATTATGTTTGCTTCTGATGGAAGGAAGGTTATATATTTGTCTGTTATATCCAATTGGTCTATCGTGTTGTCCAAATCAGCTGTTTCTTTATTAATTTTTATGTCTGGATTTTCTTTCCATTATTGTAAGTGGAGTATTAAAATCACCTACTTTTTATTGCTATTAGTTTCTCTGTTTAGATTTATTTACGTATAGCTCAGAGATATTGCAAGTTCAGCTCCGGGCCATCACAATAAAATGAATACCACATTACAGCAAATCACATGAATTTTTTTGGTTCACAATGCATATGTTATGCTTACACTATACTGTAGTTTATTAAGTGTGCAATAGCATATGCTGAAGAAACAATGTACATACTTATAAAAGAACTTTGCAGCTAAAAAATTCTAAACGTTAATTCTAAGCCACCTGAGCTTTCAGGAAGTTGTAATTGTGGATAACAGTTTACCTTTAGCAAATATTATAATAATGAAAAAAGTTTTTAAAATTTTAATTCCTGTATTGTTAATATAGAGTGCTATTTATATTAGTCTCAGGAGTACAATATGTTTCACCAAATTGTCCATTGCTCAATGCTCATCAAGAGGAGTGTACTCTTAATCTCTTACACCTATTTCACCCATACCCCCATCCATCACCCCTCTCCTAACCACCAGCTGAGAGTCTGTTTTTTGGTTTCTCTTTTATTTTGTTATTCATTTATTTTTTTTCTTCAATTCCATATAGTAGTGATATCTGTATTTGTCCTTCTCTGATTTATTTCACTTATTAGCATTATACTCTAGTTCCATTTGTTTGTTGCAAATGGCAAGATTTCATTTTTATGGCCAAGTAATATTCCACTGTATATATATACCACAACTCCTTCTATTTATGTACACTTGGGTGCTTCTATATCTCAGCTATTATAAATAATGCTTCATTAAACATGTATCCCTTTGAGTTAGTGTTTTTGTAGTTGGTGGGTAAATACCCAGTAGTTTGATTACTGGATCACAGGGTGATCCTATTGATCTTTTCTTGATAAAAACTCTCAAAAAGTAGGGGTAGACGTTCATATGTTCATATGGCAACAATATAAAGGCCATCATCCACAATGGCGAAAAAACTAAGAGCTTTTCTCTTAAGGTCAGGAACATGAAAGGGATGTCCACTCTTGCCACTGTTGTTCAACGTAGTACTGGAAGTCATAGCCTCAGTAGACAACAAAAAGAAACAAAAGGCATCCAAATCGACAAAGAAGAAGCCAAATTTTCACTTGTCACACAGATGACATGACATTCTATGTAGAAAAGCCAAAAAATTCCACCAAAAAGTTGCTAGAACTGATAGAGGACTTCAGCAAATTTGCAGGCTATAAAACCAGTGTACGTAAGTCTGTTGTATTTCTATACATCAATAATGAAACAGTAGAAAGAGAAATCAAGGAACTGATCCCACTTTAAATTGTACCAAAAACCATTATGATACCTAGGAATAAACGTAACCAAAGAGATAAAAGATCTGTACTCTGAAAACTATAGAACACTTATGATAGAGTTTGAGGAAGACACAAAGAAATGGAAAAACAATCCATGTTCATGGATTGGAAGACCAAGTGTTGTTAAGATGTCTATGCTACCCAAAGCAATCTAAACATTCAATACAATCCCTAACAAAAGCACATCAGCATTTTTCATAGAGCTAGAACAAACAATTCTGAAATTTATATGGAACCACAAAAGACCCCAGATAGCCCCAGGAATGTTGAAAAAGCAGAACAAAACAGGAGGCATCATAATTCCAGACTTCAAGCTATATTATAAAGCTGTAATTATCGAGACAATTGGTACTGACAGAAAAACAGACACATAGATCAATGGAACAGAACAGAGAACCCAGAAATGGACCCTCAACCAAAAAGGTCAAGTGATCTTTGACAAAGCAAGAAGGAATATCCAATGGAAAAAGATAGTCTCTTCAACAAATGGGTGTTGGGAAAACTGGACAGCAACATGCAAAAGAATGAAACTGGACTACTTTCTTACACCATACACAAGAATAAATTCATAATAGATGAAAGATCTAAACACGAGACAGGAATCCATCAAAATCCTAGAGGAAAACACAGGCAGCAACCTCTTTGACCTCAGCCCCAGATACTGCTTGCTAGACATATTTCCAAAGAAGAAGGGAAACAAAAGCAAAAATGAACTATTGGGAGTTCATCAAGATAAAAAGCTTCCGCACAGCAAAGAAAATAGTTGACAAAACTAAAAGGCAGCCTACAGAATGGGAGAAGATATCTGCAAACGTCTTATGAGATAAAGGGCTAGTATCCAAAACGTATAAAGAACTTATCAAACTCAACACCCAAAAACCAAAATATCCCCCAAAAATAGGCAGAAGACATGAACAGACATTTCCCTAAAGAAGACATATAAATGGTAACAGACACATGAAAAAATGCTCAACATCGCTTGGCATCAGGGTAATACAAATCAATACCACAATGAGATACCTCCTCACACCAGTCAGAATGGCTAAAATTAACAACTTAGGAAACAGCATATGTTGGTGAGGATGTGGAGAAAAGGGAACTCTCTTACACTGTTGGTGGAAATGCAAACTGGTGCAGCCACTCTGCAAAACAGGATGTAGGTTCCTTAAGAAGTTAAAAATAGAGCTATCCTATGACCTAGCAATTGCACTACAAGGTATTTATCATAAAGACACAAAAATAGTGATTCAAAGGAGCACATGCACCATAATGTTTATAGCAGCAATGTTCACAATAACTAAAATATGTAAAGAGCCCAGACATCCCTCAACTGATGAATGGATAAAGAAGATGTGGTAAATACAGACAATGGAATATTACTTAGCCATCAAAAGGAAAGAAATCTTGCCATTTGCAATGATGTGGAAGGCATCAGTGTGTATTCTGCTAAGTGAAATAAGTCAGTCAGAGAAAGACAAATAGTATATGATTTCACTCATATGTAGAATTTAAGAAACAAAACAGATGAACATTAAGGGAAGGAAGGGAAAAATAAAATAAGACAAAAACAGAGAGGGAGACAAACCATAAGAGACTCTTAACTCTAGGGAACAAACTGAGGGTTGCTGGAGGGGAGGTGGGTGGGGTGTTGGGGTAACTGGGTAATGGGCATTAAGGAGGGAAGTTGATATAATGAGCACTGGGTGTTATATGAACTGACGAATCACTAAATTCTACCCCTGAAGCTAAAATAAAATAAACTAAACTAAGATAAAGTGCATAATCAGTGAATCTTGGAACACTGAAAAAATAAAATAAAGAAAATTAAGATAAAGTAAAATAAAATAATATTTTTATAATAAAAAATAAAGTTTGGAGTAGAAATAAATGTCATGGAGAACAGAATAGAAAAATCAGGAAAACTAACAGTTGGTATTTTTAAAAAAATAAACAAAATGAACAAACCCTTAAGCTAGACTAAAAAAGAGACAACTCAAGTGAAATAAAAAATGGAAAGATGATAAGAGATTCCTTAGAAATAAAAAGGATCATGGGGAGCTAACATGAACAAATATGCAAACAAACATTAATGTAGAAGAAATGGATAAATTCCCAGAAATATACAACCTATACTCCTGAATCAAAATGAAAGAGAAAGCCTAAATAGGCTTATGACAAATAAGGAGATTGAATCATTAATCAAAAATCTGACAAAGAAAAGTCCAGGGTCAGAAGGCTAAACTGCAGAATTCTGCTAGACATTTAAATACCAATCTTTCTTCAAATCTTTCAAATAATGGAACAAAGAACATTTCCAAACTCATTTAATGAGGTTACCATTGCCTTGATTTGAAAATCAGAAGACTACATCATAAGAAAACTATAAGCTAATATCCCTGTTGAACATAGATTTAAAAATTCTCAGAAAACTAGCAAAGTGAATTTAACAGCACATTTAAAAGGATCATTATATCATGAACAAGTGGGATTTATCCCTGGATGCAAGGTTGTTTACATGCAAATCAACATGTGTGATACACCACATATCATTTCACAAAGCTCAACGTTCATTCATGGTTAAAATTCTTTTTTTTTTTTT
>CM053615.1:23738047-23762742 GCA_028646535.1 Procyon lotor
AGTGCAATTAGATAAGAAAAAGAAATAAAATGCATCCAAACCTGAAGGGAAGAAGTAAAATTATCTGTTTGCAGATGACACGATTCTCTATATAGAAAACCCTAAGCACAAAAAAAATCTGTTAAAACTAATAAATTTAGTAAAGTTGGAGGACACTTGTATACTAAATATTATAAAACATTGACAAAAAAAATAAAGAAAATACAGATGAATGGAAAGACATTCCATGTTCATGGATTGAAGAATTAATACTATTTAAAATGTCCAAAAAATAAAAATAAAAAAAAATATGTCCATATTACCCAAAGTGATCTACAGATTCAATGCAATTCCTATCCAAATCCTAAAGGTATTCTTTACAGAGAAAAAAATGAAAAAAAGAAAAAAAAAAGGCAAAAATTCATAAGTAACCACAGAAGACCCTGGATAGCCAAAGTAATCTTGAGAAAGAACAATGTTAGAGGCTACACACTTCTGGAATTCAAAATATATTACACAAAGCTATAATAATGAAAACAGTATGGTACTGGCATAAAAACAGGCATACAGACCAGTGGATTAGTACAGAGGCCCAGAAGTGGACATCTATAGTTAAGTGGACTTACACAATGGTGCCAAGAATACACAATGGAAATAGAGCAGTTTCTTCATAAACAGTATTGGGAAAACTGGATATCCATATGCAGAAGAATGAAGTTGGACTGTTATCTCAAACTACATACAAAAATAAATTCAAAATGGATTAAAGACTTAAACATAAGATCTGAAAATCATAAAATCCTAGAAGAAAACAAGAAAGCTCCTTGACATCAGTATTGGCAATGTTCTACTGGATATGATACCAAAAGCACAAGCAACAAAAGCAAAATTAGACAACTGAGACTACATCAAACTAAAAAGCCTCTGGACAGCAAAGGAAACAAAAGACTGAGTGCAAAGGCAACCTATGGAATGGGAGAAAACATTCCAAACTATGGAATGGGAAAAAATATTCAAAAATTATAAGGAGTAGATACCCAAAATACATAGAGAAGTCATACAGCTCAATAGTAAAAAAGCAAATAATCAGATTAAAATAACGGGCAAAGAACCTGAACTGACATATCTCAAAAGAAGCCACACAAATAAACAAGTATATGAAAATGTACTCCACATCAATAAACATTAGGGAAATGCAAATCAAAATCAATGAGATATTACCTCACACCTGTTAGAACATGAGATATCACTTCATACCTGTTAGAAAATGGTGATTATCAAAAAGACAAAAGATAACACACGTTGGATATGGAGAAAACATAACCCTTTGGCACTATTGGTGGGGATGTAAATTGGGGCAGCTATTATGGAAAACAGTATGGTGGTTTCTCAAAAAGCTAAAAATAGAACTACCTTGGAGCACCTGGCTGGCTTAGTTGTACAGCATGTGACCCTTGATCTTGGGGTTATAAGTTCAAGACCCACACTGGGTGTAGAGATCACTTAAAAATAAAATCTTAAAAAAAAAATTGAACCACCCTATAATTCAGCAATTCTATTTCTGGGTATATGTCAAAAAGAAATGAAAACAGGATCTCAAAAAGGTATCTGCACTCCCATGTTCTTTGCCACTTTATTCACAATAGCCAAGACACAATCTAACTGATGATGGATAAATGATTAAAGATGTGTATGCGCACACACACACACACACACACACACACACACATACACAGAGGAACATCATTCAGCTAAAAAAGGGGAAGGAAATGCTGACATTTGCTCCAACATGGATAAACCTTGAAGGCATTATGCTAAATGAAATAAACCAGACAGAGAAAGACAAATATTGATCCTGGTGGATCCAAAACAGTCAAACTCATAGAGAAAAAGTAGAATGGTGGTTGTCAGGGACTGGGGAGATGAGGAATGGGGAGATATTGGTGAAGGGGTACAAAGTTCAGTTATGCAAGAGGAGTAAGTTATGAAGATCTATACATACAGCAATCTGAGGATAGTTAATACTGTATTGTTTACTAGAATTTTGCCAAGATGGCAGATTTTAAGTGATGTCACCACAAAGAAAACAAAGGTAACTAGGTCAGGTCATGGATATGTTAATTAGCTTGACTATGGCAACTGACTCGCAATGTGTACATATATCAAAATATCAAGTTGTACAGCTAAAATATATAATTTTTATTTGTCATTATAGATCAGTAAAGATGGAAAAAATGCATATAAGCCATAAATAGACACTTTCCTAAGGATACATAGATGGCACAGGAGCATTAGAAATATTTAATGCCACTAGCCATTAAGAAAATGCAAATTAAGACCATGATGAGCTACCACTATATGCCCATTGCAACCACTATTAAAAAAAATAGTTACAATACCAAATACTAAGAAAAATAGGGAGTAACTGGATTTCTCATACACTGTTGGTGGAAAAGCAAAATGGTGCAGCCATTCTGAAAAATAGTTTGGCAGTTTCTTAAAGAGTGAAATATATACTTACCCTACAACCCCAATCATATGCCTAGGCTTTTATTCCAGAGCATAATAATTTATGTTCACACAAAAACTTGAACATGAATGTTCATAGCAGCTTTATTTACAATAAAATGTCTTCCAACAGGTGAATGGCTAAATAAATATTATATTCAAATAGTGGAATACTAGGTAGATGAAGAGTGAATTAGTAGTTGGTAGAGATTAGGGATAGTATGGGAGAGGGGATGGGTACGATTATAAAGAAGTAGCACAAAAGAACTCTTTGGGGTGATAAAATAGTTCTGTATATTGATTGTTGTGGTGTTTACACAAATCTCCACATGAGATAAAATAGCATAGAGCTATTCATACACACTGTACCAATGTCTATTTACTGGCATTGATATATTATAGTTATGCAAGATATAAGTATTGGGGGAAACTTTTGAAGAATAAAATTGTGCCAATTACCATCATTAAAAAGTTTCTTCAAAAGTTTATGTAAAATCATAATAATTGGAAAACATTTTCTTCCTAAAAAGGCAAGACAAAGATAGAGGAAACAAGTTTGTAAAATATGTATTAGACAAATGTCTGAACTTCTGAGATGAAAAAACACAAAAAACTAAAAAAAAATGGAGCTGAAAATGTGATCATTCCATTAAAGAGACTATTACTGGTAAAAAAAAAAAAAGCACATGAAAAGAGGTTCCATATTGTTAATCATCAGGGAAATACAAAGTAAAACACTGTAAGATATAATTAGATATATTATACAGATATAACTATATAATATAACCATTAACTAGAATGGTTAAAAATAGTAAGACTTAAAAAAAAAAAAAAAAAAAATAGTAAGACTTACCAAACCAAACGTTGGTAGCCAAAGAGCAATGAGAACCATCAGACAAACTTACTAGAAGACCTAGCAAACCCACTCCTAGATATTTACACAAGGGAAATTAAAACATGTTGATACAAAGACTTGTATAAATGTTCATAGCAGCTTTATTCATAATAGCCCCAAACTGGAAGAAAGCCCCTGGATCTATCAACTGAAAGGAAGACACACACATCCATTAGTCAAAAGCATTTATGCTAAGTCAAAAAAGCCAGACAAAAGAGAGTATATACTTTATGATTCTATTTATACAAAATCTGAGAAAAAGCAAAGTGCTTCCATTAGAAAGCATATTAGTGAGATAGAGAGTTAGGGACAGAGGCAGAGGACTCACTGCAAAGGGGTACAAGAATCGTTTAGGGATGATGGAAACATTCCAAATTATGAGTTTGATGATGAAAATCTACTATATAATTTTTCAAGACTCACTGACTTATACACTGAAAAGTCCTGAGTTTTATTTTCTGTTAAACACACTTCAACAAAAGTGATTAACATTTTAAAAAGAAAAAAGAAAAACCAGAACATGCAGTCAAAAGGGTGGTAAGGTCTACTCACCCACTGAGACGAGGTGGCTATAGTTCTCCAGCATCACATCTCTGTACAGGGTCCTCTGAGCAGAGTCCATCTGCCGCCACTCCTCCTGGGTGAACTCCACAGTCACATCCTTGAATGACACTGTTGCCTGCAACAGCACATTCCTGATCAATCTGAAGGCCAGAATCAGGCACATGGAAAAAATTTTTGGAAACTAAGTCTTACTGTGTTTACTCTTTAGAGCTTAAAACAAAATACTATAAAGGACGACTATCACGGCCCAACTCTATTTATTTTTAATTTATACACATATATTGTCACTTAATATAATGAGAAAACTATTGCCTTATTTTTTAAAGTAAAGTTATTATAAATAGGATTCCTATCTACATTTCCCATTCACCAACAGATTATACTGAGCACTTGGTAGAGTCTACACATACCAAATTTGGAGATCTCTGCTGGGGTAATAGAGAACTAATGAAGCGATACATGAAAGACTGGGGAACTATTTACACACCACCAGATTCATATTTCAGGAGCAATGCTTTAGAACAGGATTTCTTCGTTTATGTACTACACCCAGTGCTTCATGCAATAAACAATGAATCTTGGAACATTGCATCAAAAACTAATGATGTATTTTATGGTGACTAAAATAACACAATAAAAAAAAAAGAACAGGATTTCTTCAGTGTGGCATTACTAACCTTGTGGACCAGATAATGCTATTTTATGGAAGACTGTCCTGTGTGTTTTAGGATATTTATCAATATCTCTGTCTTCTACTGATTAGATGCCAGCAGCATCCCAGTTGTGACAATCAAAAATATCTCCAAACACTGCCAAATGTCTCCTGGGGAGCAAAATCACCTCCAGTTAGGAACCATTGCTCTATATGAAAGGTGGACAATGTCTTAAGCAGCAAAACAAAATACCTAATTTAAGAGATGACTTATATTAAAGCAAAGATAAAGAATGGGAAATTAGTCCTCACAGGAAACAAAATCCGCTCATTATTTTCCTGTCTACCTATCTACAGAGATGCTGCACGAACAACTGGGTAAATACGGATGCCATTTGCAGAGACTGGAAAAATTAAGTACGAATCAGAGGCTGGGTCATTGTGAGGCAGATATTCTTCAATTGCACCCAAAATACCTGTTGAAAATGTAGACGGAATTATTTATTTCATTGTTGGTTGCATGATTTTGGAACAGACAGGTCTAAAATGAAAATAAGGAATTAGGAGATATCAGTCATTAAGATGGCTAACTGAAGTCACTGGAAAAAAGGGATTGCTCAAAAAGGACAGAGACACAGGAGAAAAAGAGTAAGTAGAGAATTCAAGGGAAGAGCAAAATTTAAGAGGCAGGTAGAAAAAGAAAGGTCATGAAGGCTGAGAAAGAATTCTGAAATGGTAGGAAGAAAAACTGGAAAGATTAGAGTACTGGAAATTAAGAGAAAAAAGAATTAAAAGCATGATTCCTCTAGTTCAAGGGAATAGATAGAGCATACACATTTACTTCCCTTCCTTTAAAACACACTCAGGTAAACTATGAAGCACATATATAAAAGTATGACAAAAGAGGAATACAGAGAAATGTCCCAGCAGAAAGCCCCCAAATTTGAACAAATTTTGGAAGATAGAGGGTAAGATAGTATTAGATAAGCAAAACAGGAGAATGTTGGCCACAACTTAATATAAACACATGTGGGCAGAAGGAGCAGGGAAGTGATGAGTACCTAAAAAGACATCCAAACTTAAACTGAACAGGACCTTATGATTAGCAAAGTAAATTTCCTATTTGAATACAAATGACATCATTCAATGGGTGAGGAAAGTCTGGACACATAAATGTCACAGGGTAACTAGATGGCCACCTGGAAAAAGACTACTATTTTGTACCACAGAGCAGGATAAAAATTAAAATGTATTCAAGATCTAACTGTAAAGAATAAAATCAAATTCCAGGAGACTACACAGAACAATTATTTTACATTAGAATGGGAAATGCCCAATTATGACTGAAAATCCAGGAACATTAATGAAAAAACTCTTAGATTTGACATAAAAATCAAATACCTTGGGGTACCTGGGTAGCTCAGTCAGTTGAGCCTTTGGCTCTGGTCATGATCCTAAGACCCTGGGATTGAGCCTGCATCTGACTCCCTGCTCAGTAGGGAGCTTGCTTCTCCCTCTCCCTTTGCTCCTCCCCCCGCTCGTGCGCATTCTCTCACTCTCTCTTGCATGTGCTCTCTGTCTCTCTCTCAAATAAATAAATAAAATCTTTTAAAAAAATCAAACGCCCTTATTACAGAAAAAAAAATCATGAGCAAGGCAAAATCACAAAAAAAATTTAGGGAAATTGTGCAATTTATATCACAGAGAAAGGGCTATAATGATATAGTGGATACAGTAATTAAAATCAGTACATCAATAGAAAAACAAGTAAGGGATAGACAGTTCAACAAAAAAAGAAATACAGATCAATAACAAAACAAAAAAAGATGTTCCACACTTCATTCATGAGAAAAGCTTATAAAACCAAACTGAGATTATTTTAATCACATTGATAAAAATTGAAAATTTAACAGCATGCTCTATTTGCAAGGTTGCAGAAAAGAAATATACACTCTCAGATTATTGGTTTTACCTTAAATTACATCCAGAGTTTGACCACTTCAAAGTAACTAACACTGTTATGATCATCATTTCATGCTAGGATTATAGAAACAGGCTCTATATTGTTCCTGCTTCTAGTCTAGGGTCTATCTTCAGACAGTAGACAGTGTTATTCTTGAAAACTATCCTTTTCAGGAAAGTAGTCAAAACTATCCTTTTGTATCAAACCCCAAACCCTCAACACTCTCCATATCACCTAAGTGAATGGAGAGAGATACTGTATTCATGAATTGGAAGATACATTACGATCAAGATATTAATTTTTCCCAAGTTGTTCTCTATACTACAGATTCTATGGATTCAGTGCAATCAAAATCAAAATCTCAGCAGGCTTCTTTGAGACAGACAAGAAGATTTTCAAAACTTTCTATAAAGAAGCAAAGGACTTAGAATATCCAAAACAATTTAAAAAAAGAACAAAGTTGGAAGACTCACGTTATCTGACTTGAAGAGTTACTATAAAGAGACACTCATTGAGATAGTCTGGTATTAGCAAATGGCTTAACAGCGATCATCAGAAGTGAACAGAGCACAGAAACAGATCCTACATGCATTGCTAATTGGATTCCCACAGAGATGCCAGCACAATTCAATGGACAAAGTATATTTTTGTCAACAAATGGTGCTGACAGGTAGGTAGGCAACGGTAGAGAGCACAAATATAACAAGTATATGTCCCTCAATTCCCAGTATTTAGAGTCCACTGCCTACATAGAATATTAAGACCCTCACCCTGAAATTCTGGGTTTCAGATTGGGCCAAGTAGAACATATTTTGTCCTTTTCCGGTTAGCAACCTTTATGCTAAAATAAAATTTAAAAGCTGATCAAAAAAGGAATTACAGATATAACAGATAAAGACTTTGAAATCCTAAGAGAATGCTATCAACAAGCTCATGAAAATACATGAGCTTTACCCCATGGGCATTTAAAAAGTTAAAAAATGTAAATAAAATGAATAATTTTCTATGAAAATATAATATCAAAAGTTATATTAAGAAAAAATACAGAGGCGCCTGGGTGGCTCAGTCAGTTAAGCATCCAACTCTTGATTTCAGCTCAGGTTATGACTTCAGTGTCATGGGATCAAGCCCCATGTTGGGCTCCGTGCTGAGCAAGTACTCTGCTTGAGATCTCTCTCCCTTTCCCTTTGCCCCTTCCCCCATGCTTTCTCTCTCTCTCTTTCTCTCAAATAAATAAATCTGAAAATAAAAGGAATAAATACAAATCCAATATAGCTTATGACTAATAAGTTAAGTCAACAACCAGTCTTTATGCTAAAGTCTTCTAAAGGTCTAAATCTATATGTAAATTTCACAAAAATCCTCATGTAATACAATTTTCTCATCTAAATTGCTAGAAAAGCAAAGAAGCAGAAAAGTTCTCCATTTACTTTCATAAGACTATGACCATAATACCATAATTGGACAGAAAAACAAAAAAGTATACTCTAATCCAACTTGTGGATACAGAAATATAAACCCTGAATACAGTATTAGCAAAAGGCCTGAGGAAAATATGTAAGAAGCCACACTTATTAGCAACTAGGGTCTATACAGAAATTCAAGTTAATATTATAAAATATGTTACACTGTTTACAGTATTCGCAGATGAAAGGAAATAGACTTTAGTTTTATTCCAATCCATACACAAGAGACAATAATTCAATGCACATTCATGGCTAACATGAAATCTTAGCAACCTGGTACATGGAGGGAATATAACCCTATTCTAACAAAGGTTACCTACCAAAAGCTGAAAGAAAACATCACAGTTGATAGTCAAATAGCGTATATTTTTGCTCAAGATTGATGTTTCTAGGTCTCCTTTTTCATTTAATACATGCATCCTTCTAAACCTCATAAATCCATTACAATACTAAGTGGGGAATAAATGAAGAGCTCACCTGAGGTGTGTTCATTTTCTGTGTATCTTGGGAGAGTGTAGAGAACTGTGGTTCAGCTGAGGGGACAGAAAGAAGATAGGGGTCACAAGATCTGGCCTGTCTTACAGATCCTACACTCACCTCCCCACATCTCAGCACCCTAGTTGGAGGATCATCCTCCCCATAGGCATGGGACCTTCTGGACCTTGAAAAGGAATGAAAAGGATCATGTACAGGCAGCACCACTTGTCTTTGTGTGACTCTGAAATGATTGTGGGCTTAAATCTGCAGTTTTTACTGAGCAAACATAAAATTTTCTTGACTGATTTAACAATAATGCATGTTTCCTTGTGACTAACACAAAGCAACAGATTAGTTGAATTAGAGTACACCAAAGGATGAGACACTATTCTTTCAGTAAAATTAGCAGACAAACACTCAGCATGCATCATTTATATATTTTTCTCAATAATATTATTTACCCCCTGGTATAGAAATTCATGGCAAGCCTAGTAAAAGAGAGAGGGTGCTTCAAGACAGCAATTTTTTATTTTATTTTATTTTAATTTAATTTTATTTTATTATTTTTCCCCAAATATGTTTATTTTTCAGTGTTACAGGATTAATTGTTCATGCACCACACCCGTGCTCCATGCAATATGTGCCCTCCTCAATACCCACCACCAGGCTCGCCCATCCCCCACACCCCTTCCCCTCCAAAACCCTCAGTTTGTTGCTCAGAGTCCACCGTCTCTCATGGTTCATCCCCCCCTCTGATTTCCCCCCATTCACCCTTCCCTTCCTTCTCATAATGCCCTCCATGTTTTTCTTTATGCTCAGCACGTAAGTGAGACCGTAAGATAATTGGCTTTCTCTGCTTGACTTATTTCACTCCGCATAATCTCTTCCAGTCCCGTCCATGTTGATACAAAAGTTGGATATTCGTCTTTTCTAATGGAGGCATAATATTCCATTGTATATATGTACCATATCTTCTTTATCCATTTATCTGTTGAAGGGCATTTTGGTTCTTTCCACAGTTTGGCAATTGTGGCCATTGCTGCTATGAATATTGGGGTCCATGTGGCCCTTCTTTGAACTGCATCTGCTTCTTTGGGGTAAATGCCCAGACTTAGTGCAATTTAGTGCCATAGTGCGATGGCAGGGTCATAGGGTAGCTCTATTATTAATTTCTTGAGGAATCTCCACACTGTTTTCCAAAGTGGCTGCACCAGCTTGTAATCCCACCAACAGTGTAAGGGAGTTCCCCTTTCTCTACACCCTCTCCAACATCTGTTGTTGACTGTCCTGTTGATTTTGGTCATTCTGACTGGTGTAAGGTGGTATCTCAGTGTGGTTTTGATTTGAATCTCCCTGATGGCTAAAGATGATGAACATTTTTTCATGTGTCTGTTAGCCATTTGTATAAGACAACAATTTTTAATTGTTTTAGCTGTCATGTATTTTTCAAAAGGCCCCTTCAATAAGACACTTTTGGTGACTTACCTGGGAGACAGTAAGCTCCACTCTTTTCCTCCTGACTCTCTCAAAAACTGGGTTTCCCAAACAAGCCATTGAACTTTTTTTGGTTCAATGTCTTAAAGCTTTTAAAAGAGAAGTAGATGACTTTGGAAAACACTTCCCTTATCACCAATCTGGGATCCTGTGAGGTCAGGATAATGTCATCAGTGTCATAGGTAGGGATGGAGAGGTGGGACAGCAGTGCAACATTTATAGAGTGGGGGCCATTTAAGGGAAGTAGAGACAGAATTTCCTCCCTCTGCTTGGTTATCCTTTACCCCGACTTTGGCCTCACACGCTCTCTAAGAAGTGGCCTTTCCTGAGCAGCCTGCTCCTGGACCACCCCAGCTCACTTTACTCTTCTCAAGGCTGGCCCCAAGCCCCCTCTCACACAGTGTGGTTTATCACTAAGTCTAGCTAATTCTGGGCAAGGGGATCAAGAACTGCTTCTGACCTTGCCAATCTAGGATCTGCTCCTCTCTGGGCCCTTCTGTCTCTTCTCTAAAGCTCTGGAGAGAGGTCTAAGGTCAGAGGGGTGCTCTCAATTGGGACATGGACCTAAGAACTCATTTTAGGGGCAAAATCAAGAGTCTTGGAATTCATTATAATATCCGACTTAAAAGACAGCCTGAAAATACAGAATAGGCTAGGAACCTCTATCTGATCCAAAGGACCTGAAGAGACACTAAAAATATCAGAATATATCTGACATATGGTCAGAGTTCATCTACATTCACCTTCCCTTATACCCTTGGGGATTTGGGGACAGGCCACTTTGCTAAGTGCTGTGAAACGCTGCAATGCTGGTTTCGGGCAGGAACGATATTTAGACAATGCCTTAGATTGGAAGTAAAGCACACCTGCCCTTGAATCCAAACTCCCTCACTGCTAGCTTGTGACCTGGGCACATCGTTTCACTAAGCTGAACCTGGGTTGTTTTTTAATTTTTGTTTGTTTGTTTGTTTGTTTGCTTTAAGTGATTGTGAGGTTATGTTAAACCGTCCAATGAAAACAGCACTGTCCTCTAACTCTAAAAGCAGTTGTCATTTACTCAGTGCATAGTGCCCGGCACCTGTCTAAATACTTTAAAAGTGATGACTTAGATCTAAGTTTCAATACAATCCCATGGGGCAGTCATATTAATACAATTTTGAGATGAGAAACCCAACTCTTACCCAGGTTCCTTCTATCGCCTCTGCTGGAATTTACTCAGGCCTTTTCTGGCTCCCGAGCTCAGACTCTCACCGCACTCACGGTCACCATCAGCGTTATAAATGCACTTTGCCTCCCGCTGACCTAAGTCGGGCTGCAGGCATGTTCAACCACACTGCCCCTGCACACTCAGGACCGCACCGAGCATCTACTCAAGACCTCACCTGCGCGCTCGGAGTCAGAGCGCGGAGGTTCTCTCCCTATCTCCCCTCACACCCCCACCGGCCTATGTCGGTCGAGGGCTGGTCGAGGCGTCTACAAGGGGCATGCCAAAGACTTTCCGCTCCCATCCCGAGACATAACCGCGCCCCTCCCAGACGGAGCTCCCCTGCACTCACCACAGGCGCGCATCCTTTACTTTCCGAGTAGACCTGGTGGCTCTCAAACCGCTTCCCTGCAGTCAAGAAAAGACGAATGAGGAGGCGGAGCTACGGCTGCCCTTGCGCAAAAAGAGCCCCGAATTCTCTTCCCAGAGTGCCATGCAGGGAAGCTAAGAATTCAGGACTACATTTCCCACAGACCTCCGCGGCCACTGTTAAAGTCACTCTTTGGTATTTCTGCGTTTTAGAAAGCTAGAAGCTGCTGTTCTTCAAATTCTCCCACGCAGTTTCTCTCCCAGCCCAAAGAGATTAAGGGTGAAATATGAACTCTTCTGCCAAATGTAAAGGGTGCTCCTCTACTGGCTCCCTACTGAAATAGCATTTACCCCCTTAGGTTATTTGGAGACAATGAGAAAACTTGAATATGGATCGGTTATTGAAAATATTAAAATTACAGTTAGGTGAAGTGTGAAAAAAAATCTTGAAGTTGTGTAGGAAAAATTATTTTATAAAAAAAAGGACATGACGACTGAGGTATTTAGGATTGAAATGATAAAGCTGTAAAATTATAATCTTATAGTTTTTCAACTTGGGTCTTCCACCTTGTCCCTTTACAGCCACTGGACCCGTGAGCTCTGACCTGGTGCCCTTGGAGCCCAGTGTGGTGCTTCTACTGGGGGTCAAGATAGGTGCTGCAGGTGTAGGTGTATGTGGGATGTTTCCTGATGAATTCTCTCTTTCAACAAATTTTTTGTTAGTTATCTTGGACTTCCATGTGCATAACAAGTTTTCTTGTTTTTTTGCTGACATTCATAATTCTTTGTCATTCCTTAAGGAATTACAAATTAAAGCACAAAAATGCTGGTCAAACTATATTAAATCAATTGACTTTAACATAAAGATCAGTAGTGGAAGGAAAGTAGTCACTACATATGTTCATTGAGGAAACATTTATTGAAAACCTGTGGAGCATCGCTTCTCGGCCTTTTGGCTAAGATCAAGTGAAAACCTGTGGAGCAAGAGACATTCTAGATGCTGGGATAACAACATCAGATAAAAGGTTAAATTCCCTATCCCCATGGACTTTATGATCTGAGTTGTTTTGGGGACCTATTAGTGAGGTTCCCCTCAAGAAACAGCTGTCTATTGTCAAGAAACAATAGGACCTTGAGGACAGTCCAATAAACAGGGCTCTAAAACCATGAGTAGGGTTGGTTAATGATCCTATAACTAGTGAAGATAAGGAGGCATTATGACCACAGGGCTCATAGTGAATATAGGTAATGTTACTGGAACTTGGCAGAAAGGCTAGCCTTGTGAGAGTAGTGGCTTTAGAAAAACATCATAATAGCCATTGATTACATGGCTCAGCACGAAGAACCAAAGGAATAAATACCCAAACATCGACCTGTACTCTTCCCTCTAATGGCCTATCCTCAGTTAAGCATTTATAAACCTTGTTCAATACCTATGCTTAGAATTCCATCCACCTACATCTCCTCTAGACCTTTTTGTCATCAAATTTCCAGTGTCATTCTTGTCTAGACCCTACTACTCAACAACTCACAGAGCTATTGGACATGAATCAATATAAAACTCAAGACATGTCTCTTCTTCACAAAGTGAACAAGTAAATAAAACTCCTCAAAACTCTGCCCTCTTGGGGCACCTGGGTGGCTCAGTGGGTTAAAGCCTCCGCCTTCAGCTCAGGTCATGATCTCAGGGTCCTGGGATCGAGCCCCGCATTGGGCTCTCTGCTCAGCAGGGAGCCTGCTTCCTCTTCTCTCTCTGCCTGCCTCTCTGCCTACTTGTGATCTCTCTCTCTCTCTCTGTCAAATAAATAAATAAATAATCTTAAAAACAAACAAACAAACAACTCTGCCCTCTGGGAAGATTTCTTTTCCACACATTTCAGAACCACCCCTAAGTGAGACTGCAATTGCAGCAGCCAAAACTTCCCATGATGACACTATGCACTGTAGATTTGAGTTGAGGGAGATTCTACTGGACTCCCTAGGGACTTTTGAGGAATGATTAATTGTATATACTTATGACTAAATTGTGAGGAATTTTATCAAAGGGACCCAGTCTGCTTTTCAGTCAAAGCCTTCTATCTTTAAAGAAGGACTGGAAAGAGGATTTGAAGCCCTGTTATAATGGTTTGTGTTCATTTTCTTCCCCTGAGACCCAAAATCTCATATATAGATATGTATCTTAAGAAGTATTGTAGATAGGTGTCCATCTACTTCATTTTGATGGACTTCATGATCAAAAAGCCACCAACGTAGATCTTTGGGTCATTGAAAAAGATGACAGCATACGAGAATGACTCAAAAGAGTTAAAAAAAATATTTGTCAGGATCCCATTAGAGCATATATATATAGCGGGTTGGGTTCCAAGCTACCACAGCTTGGAAATATCAAGATATATCGTAGACACAAACAAGATTATTCTAAAAGTTATAAGGAAAGGCAAAGGAACTAGAATAGCTAAAACATCTGAAAAGGAAGAATAAAGTGATTATTGCAATAAAGTGAATTAAATGAAATGTTTTGGTTTCCCACTACATATAATAGTTAAGTTATGCTTATGCTATACTGTTGTTTACTAAGTATGCAATAGCATCATGTCTTAAAAACAATGTACATATCTTAATTAAAAATATTTTATTGATAAAAGATTTGTCCTCTGAGCTTTCAACAAATCATAATTACTGATCACAGATCACTATAACAAATATAATAATAAAGTTTAAAATATTGTGAGAATTACCAAAATGTGACCCAGAAACATGAAGTGAGCAGGTGATGTTAGAAAAGTGGTATTAATAGACTTGTTTGAGTATGCTTCGCAAATATTGCACTTTTTACAGTTTGAAACCTTCAACTAGTAAAATGATTTATGACAAGTAAAATCTTCAATTTGTAAAAAAGAATAAACCACCACAATATTTGCAAAGCAAAATAAAATGAAATTACAATACAATGAGTTATGTCTCTATATATTTCATTGGTGTGAAATGCAGCATGCTCCTGAGCCCACAGTGAGTATACTTGTATTGATTAATTTGGCCCTGTCCAAACATAATTCATCCTTCTTGGCCTATTATTCTAAGGATCCACCTCCATATATGCTATCTAGTTTCTGCTTGTACTATTGAACAAGATCTTGAGTTCCTTTGTGTGTGTGTGTGTGTGTGTGTGTGTGTTTTAATTTCTGGCTTAGCCCTTGCAATTTCCCTTCTGAGCATAGCTGGTTTTTTATTCTCATTATGGGCCTCAAGTCAGCAACAGAAGCTGTAGAGGCAAAGCGGGAGGACAGTGTGCATTCTTTTTGAGGGGTAAGTTGTGCTAGGATCATCCCTTAGGATTTAGAGAGAAATAGAGGACAGCAACTGTCAGAAATAAGTTAACCATCACTTCTTTTTCTCAGCTCCTCACAAACAGTAGTTTTTAGTACACCTTAAAAGTCTTACAGTTGCAAAGAGTATGCCAACTGCAATGAAACCTGAACTGCCTTGTAAGCCTGAAAGGTCTAATATACTTTTAATGCCTAGTTGTACACCAAAGGCAAAGTGCACAGAACAGAGAATAGGTATTCTGACTAACTGCTAGTAGATGTTTGATCATATCCTTCTTCTTTGATAATAATTTTGGGCTTCTTGGATGCTTGGTAAATCCACCTAAGTGAAGAAATATAATTTCCTCACCTTGGTCTTGACCTCACTCAAAGTCCATTCTAGCAGGGATTGGACAATAGGGTGTACTTCCCTGGTATCCATCCTCATATGGGTAGTGATAATTTTATAAAAGATTTAGGACCAACTGTCTCTCTTGAAAGTATTCTTGTATTCAAACCTTATCTGAATGAGTACTTGACATAAATTCCATCTATTGAGTCCCCAAATATATTAGATCATTTTTAAAACTGTTCAGACACCTCCATCTGGGAACTCTCCCTCTTGATTTCATAACCATAGATTTGTTTTGTCTTCTCTAGAGTTTCATGCAAGAAGAATCATACAGTGATATTCTTCTGTGGTGGCTCTTTTAAGATTCAGGGTAATAATTTAGAAATTCATCTTCCAGTTGAGTTCTAGCAATGCTGAAAGAGGGAGAAACAACTGATAATGAGATCAAGGGGTACTCAAGGTGCCCAAATGTTCAGGCTATATCTCAATCCAAGGACATGTACTCATTCTAATTTTCTGGTTCCTAGACTTTCCCAATAAATGTCTCACATTTCATCTAATATACTTCCTCAAATTGTGGGTCCAATAGTTATCATAATTTTTTGAAGAAATAGTGGCCCAAACTCCCCCAATTTGTTAAAAAATATTAATTTACACATCTAAGAAGCTTAATGAACCCCAAGTAGGATAAATTCAGAGATTTATGCCTAGACATATCATAGTCAAAGTATTAAAAGCCTCACAGAAAGAGAAAAAACAAGAGAAAAAGTTTTTTAAAAAAGATTTTATTTATTTATTTGACAGGCAGAGAGAGACCACAAGTAGGCAGAGAGGCAGGCAGAGAGAGAGAGAGAGAGAGAGAGAGAGAGAGAGAAACAGGCTCCCTGCTGAGCAGAGAGCCTGATGCGGGGCTTGATCCCAGGACTCTGAGATCATGACATGAGCTGAAGGCTTTAACCCACTGAGCCACCCAGGCGCTCTGAGAAAAACAGTTTTTTAAAAATATTTTATTTATTTATTTGAAAGAGAGAGAGAGCATGAGCAGGGGGAGGGGCAAAGGGAGAGGGAGAAGCATGTTCTTCACTGAGTGGGGAGCCAGATATGGAGCTCAATCCCAGGAGCCTGAAATCATGACCTGAGCCAAAGGCAGATGCTTAACTGACTGAGCAAACCAGGCGCCCTGAGAAAAACAATTTAATATGTACAAGAGAGCATCAATATAAATAATATCTGATTTCCCATCAGAGAAAATGACCCTAGAAGGCAGTGAAATGACATAGTCAAAATACTGAAAGAAAAAAAAAAACTGCTAATGAAGAATTTTTTTATCCAGAGAAACTATCTACCAGTTATAAAGGTAAAATAAGAACATTCCAAAATTTAAAAAGATTGAGAGGACTGCTTGATATCAGAACTGATTTATCACAAATACTAAAGAAAATTATTTGGAATCTGGAAAGTAGCTCAAATTAACTGGAAGAGATATAGAGTGTAGACATAATAAATATCCATGTTAAAATTAAAAAAGCATCTAAATATATTTTCATGTTTCTTCTATTAAATTCTTTAAAAAACATAACTCTGTGTAAAGAAATAATTATAATACTGTAACATTGGTTTTGTAAGATATAGATGTAATATATATGAAAATACTAGCACAAGAGGGGGAAAGAATAGAGTTATGTTAGAGAAAACATTTTATATTTCATGGGAATCAAGTTAACATTAATTTGAAATGAATTGTGATGAGTTAAGAGGCATATTGAAATTTCTAGAGCAGATACCAGGAAAATAGTTTAAAAGTATAGTAAAAAATAATCGGAAGAGGAATTAAAATGACATACTAAAAGATTTATTTAACACAAAAAAGTTAGTAAAGGAGGAACAGAGGAACAAAGAAGGCTAAAGACAGAAAAAAAAATAGCAAAATGGCAACTGTAATTTTGAACCTGTTAATAACTGCACTAAATATGTTTGGTCCAGAAAACTCAATTAGAAAGCAGAGAATGGCAAAATATATAATACAGCAAGATCCAAATATAACAATCTACACATGACACACCTTAGATTCAAAGACAAATAGGTTGAAATCAGAAGAATGCAAAAGAGGAGAGGAGGGAAGATGACAGAAGAGTAGGAGACCCTCATTTCACCTGGTCCCTTGAATTCAGCTAGATATCTATCAAATCATCCTGAACACCTGCAAATCCAACCCTAGATCTAAAAAAAGAGTTGCTGCAATTATACAAATTGAAAAGCAACCACTTTCTGCAAGTGGCATGGAAAACCTTCAGGGAATAAGAGCCACATAGAGCAATCCAAAGCAGCTTATACTGACCCAGTCCCCTGGCAAGGGGTGGTGCAACTTTACCTAGCCAGACACCTGAGAATCAGTGCAACAGGCCCTTCTCCCAAGAAGACTGGCAGGAATATCAGTCTAATGCCAAATTTATGGATCACACAGAACTGAAAAACTCCTGCACTAGGGAAAAATAGTATATAGAATTTGATCAACATTTTTTCTCATGATTCTTTAGTCTTTCAGGTTAAACTTTTCTTTTTTTTTCTTCCTTTTCAACTAGTTACTTATTTTATCAACTCCCTTTTAAAGTCTTTTTAAATTTTCATTTTTACATTTGTATTTCATAGATATATTCTTCATTTTTAGCTTCCTTTCACTGTATTCAAATTTATTTTGTATAAGTTTTCTTCCTTTACAATTTTGGGATTTAGTGTCCTCTAAGAAATAGACCAAAATACACCCAAGACCAAGTTGATCACCCTGTTTTGTCCACCTAGGAGATTATATTCTCTCTCCCCCTCATTTTTTCTTTTTCTTTTTTGGTTTTTTACTTCTTCAGATTATTTTAGTGTGTGTTTCACTGGGGTCATGGTTAATATTTTTTATTTTGTTCTCTCATTCATTTATTCTTCTCTGGGCAAAATTACTAGGAGAAATTCACAACAAAAGAAAGAACCACAGGTTATACTTTATGCCATAGACTTAATAAATATGCATATAAGTAAAATGTCAGACCTAGCATTCAGAATGATGACTACAAAGTTACTAGCTGGGCTTGAAAAAAGCATAAAAGACACTAGAGAGTGCCTTAGTGCAGAAACAAAATCTAATCAGGCCAAAATTAAAAATTTAGATACAGTCTAAATTGGATGCTTTAACAACTAGGGTAAATGAGGAAGAAGAGAGAGTACATGACACAGAAGACAAGTTGATGGAAAGGAAGGAAGCTGAGGAAAGGAGAGAAAAACAACTAATGGACCATGAGGGGAGGCTTCGAAAAATCAGTGATACCATAATGTGAAACAATATTAGAATAATTGGTGTCTCAGAGGAAGAAAAAAGAGAGAGGGAAAGAAGGTATATTTGAGCAAATAATAGCTGAGAACTTCTCTAATCCGGGGAAGGACACAGGCATTTAAGTCCAGTAGGCCCAGAGAACCCCCACCCTCAGAAATCAATAAAAATCAACACTTGACATATAATTGTGAAACTTGCAAATTTCAGAGATAAAGAGAAAAGTCCTGATAGAGGCCCTTAACCTATAAGGGTAGCAACATTAGGGTGGCAGTGGATCTATCCAGAGACCTGGCAGGTCAGAAGGGCTGGCGTAATATATTCAGCGCACTAAATGAGAAAAATATGCAGCCAAGAATACTTTATCCAGCAGAGCTGTCATTCAGAATAAAGAGCTTCCAAGGCAACGAGAACTAAAAGAATATGTGATCACTAAGCCAGTCCTACAAGAAATATTAAGGGGGATACTGTAAGCAAAGAGAGACCCCAGGAGAAACATTAACCTCAAAGTAATAGACAATCTACAGAAACCATCTCTATTGTCTTTAAACTCTCCAGCTTTGGATCCTTCATATTCCTTTTGTTTTAAGTTGTTGTATAATATTTTTTCTTAAGTCATATTACAGCCTGTAGGTGTACCTTACAGCTGCATTTTAATATGAGATAAAAATGTATTTCACTCACCCATGCTGTTGCAAATGGCAAGATTTCATTCTTTTTTATGTCTGAGTAATATTCCATTGTCTGTATATGTGTGTATATGTATACATATATATGTGTATGTATATAAACTCACATATTTTTCTTCTTTAAAAAGTTTTTATTTAAATTCCAGTTAGTTAACATACAGTGTAATATTAGTTTCAAGTGTACCATATAGTGATTCATCACTTCCATACATCACCTTGTGCTCATCACAGCAGTATGCTCTGTAATCCCCATTACCTATTTAACTTCCCCTTCCACTACCAAACCTCCCTTCTGGTAACCCTCAGTTTCTTCTCTTTAGTCAAGAATCTGTTTCTTGGTTTGCCTCTCTTTTTCTCCCTGTTATGTTCATTTGTTTGGTTTATTAAATTCCACATATGAGTGAAATCAGATGACATCTGTCTTTTTCTGATTGACTTATTTCACTTAGCATAATACACTCTTGCTCCATCCATGTCATTGCATCATTGCAAATAACAAGATTTTATTGTGTTTTATGGCTGAGTAATATTCCATTGTATGTGTACTACATCTTATTTACTCATTCATCAATCAGCGGGAACTTAGGCTCTTTCCATAATTTGGCTATTGTAGATAATGCTGCTATAAACACAGTGGTGCATATATCCTTTGAATTAGTGTTTTTGTATTCTTTGGGTAAATACTCAGTAGTGTGATTACTGGGTCATAAGGTAGTTCAATTTTAACTTTTTGAGGAACTTTCATACTGTTTTCCACAGTGGTGGCACCAGAGTATAATAATAAATATAATATAATAAATCAAGAAATAGACTCTCAATTACAGAGAATAAACTGATGGATATGGGAAGGGAGAGGAGTGGGGCAAGAGTTAAAAAATGATGGGTATTAAAGAGTGCACTTGTAATGAACACAGGGTGATGCGTGGAAGTATTCAATTATTATATTTTACACCTGAAACTAATATAACATTGTATATTAACTAAGTGGAATTAAAATAGAAAAAAAGGGAAAAAACCTTCTGTAGAGGCACACACACATACACACACACAGATATTTCGCAAATAGTGTGAGGATTTTGTGCCTGCTGGCATAGCTGCAGCAACAACTTTACAAGTATTCTTTTTGTTTTTTACAGTGGCCTTTAAGCTGAGTTTATCTATCTCGAAATGGCAGGCAACTGCAGTGGCAGCCTTCAGTCTTTGGTAATAATAGATATGGTACTTACCAAGCAATTCAATTTTTTTTTATAATATCATGGACTTTGCTTCTTGGGAGCACTTCTTATGGGTTTCTTGGTATTCTTTGAGGTTTATGGTATTGCACTAAACATAAAAAATACATAAGAACTTGAAAATATCAATTTTTACTGAGATACGCAATCTACTGGAGATGAACTGCTCAGGCAGAGATAATTATGAGAGTCATAAGGCATTTTAAGCAGATACTTTCAACACTTCAGCTCCCTCCAACAGCAAAAGAGGGTGGCTACAAAATTATTACTGTTGTACAGTATATACTACAGTTAATTTTATGTGGCTGTGATTTAATACTGCATCTTTATATTTATTTACATTTCTCTCAGCTTCAAATAGTGTCATCTATGGTCTAAGTGAAGGAACAAATTTTGGCATTTTAAATTTTATAACAGATTTTTATGGTAGTAAAGGATAAAATAGATTATATCTACATATATTTCATGCATTTATGACATACCTTTTTCTTAATTTTTCAATATTACTAGTCTACATGTTTCATCTGTCTTTTCAAATTGTCACAAATCTCCAAAAATATTTGCAATATATTTATTGAAAAAAATTCATGTAGAAGTTAACCTATGCGGTTCAAACATGTGTTGTTCAACAGCCAACTGCAGTGTAATTATTAACAAGGTTCAATTTACATCTATCATTTTGCTACCTGTTTTCTCTTCCTCCTATCTGATCATGTCCCATAAGGTAATGTCAACTCATGTCTTTCACTTTTTTCTGTAACATTTTGTTCTCAATTTTAAAAGTTTACATAATATGGGATATTAACCAATTATCTTTGTGGTACCAATATTATTCAAATACCTCGTATGCATTTTGACTGTACTTGCACTGAAGTGGTCAAGAGTAAAACAGCACCACCTAGTGGAGATTAGAGCAGCATACACCAAACCCCGCCCCCCCTGCACTCTGGAAATGCTTTTCTTCTGAAACAAGTTGGCCTCAGGATCAGGGGAGCAAGCCCCTCCCCCAGAAGGCCAGCACAAACAACCATCTGGCACCAAGTTTATTGATCATAAGAGTCCTGCAAAGCTTCAGCTCTAGGGAAAGAGGATCTAGCTTCCTTTTCTTTTTCTACTTTTTACTTTTATTCTTTATCTTTTATATTTATTTTCTTATATTTTCCAATTCCTTTAAAAATTTTTTATTAATTTTTTAAAATTTTATTTACACATACTTTAGATATATTTTTAATTTTTTGTTTACTTTCATTTAATTTTGTTTTATTTATTTTAATTTTTTTTATTTTGGGATCTAGATTGTTTTAACAAGCAGACCAAAACACACAAGATAATAGTTGTTGTTTTAGTTTAGTTTTGTTTTTTCTTGTCTTTTTTCCCCTTTTTTTCCTTTTTCGCCATTTTTTGCTTTGTTTGGTTTGTTTGTTTTTGGTTTGTTTCTTTTTTCTTTCTTTTCTTTTCTTGAAAAAAAATGATAAGATAGAGGAATTTACCCTAAAAGAAAAGCATGAAGTAGAACTCATAGTCAGGGATTTAGTTGGTACAAATATAAGTAAGATGTCTGAACTAGAATTTAAAATAACTGTTTTAAGGATACTAACTGGGCTTGGAAAAAGCATAGATGATACTAGAGAATCTCTTACTTCAGAGATAAAAGAACTAAAATCTAGTCAGGCCAAAAATAAAAATGCTATAACTGAGATGCAGGCCCAAGTGGAGGACATAAAAACTGAGTATAAATGAAGCAGAAGAGTGAATAAATGATATAGAAGATAAAATTATGGAAAATAATGAAGCTGAGAAGAAGAGGGACAGAAAGACAAACAGACTTATTTTAATAAGTCACTGAATTCCCTATTCTACCTTCACCTGGACCATGAAGGTAGAATAGGGAATTCAGTGACTTATTAAAATGTAATAACATTCATATCATAGCAGTCCCAGCAGACGAAGAGAGAGAGAGAAAAGGACAGAAGGCTTATTCAAACAAATTATAACTGAAAACTTCTCTAAACTGAAGAAAGACATAGACATCAAAACCCAAAAAAAACACAGAGACCTCCCATTAAATTCAACAAAAGCCAGCCATCACCACGGCATATGATAGTCAAATTCACAAAATACACAGACAATCTTGACAGCAGCAAGGAAAAAAAAGATCTTTAACCTACAAGGGAAGACAGATCGGGTTCACAGTGCATCTGTCCACAGAGACTTGGCAAGCCAGAAAAGAGTGGAAGGAAATATTCAACATGCTGAATTGTTAAACTATGCAGCCAAGAATTCTTTATCCTGCACAGCTATCATTCAAAATAGAAAGGGATAAAGAGTTTCCCAGACAAACAAAAACTAAAGGAGTTCATGACCACTAAACCAGCTCTGCAAGAAATTTTAAGGGCGACTCCTTGAGTGGAGAGAAAAAGATCAAAAGCAACAAAGACTGGAAAGGAACAGAGAACATCACAGAAACACCAACTCTACAGGTAACACAATGACACTAAATTCACATCTTTCAATAATCATTCTGAATGTAAATGGACTACATGTTCTAATCAAAAGACATAGGGTATCAGAATGGATAAAAAACAAAAAACCAAGATCCATCTATATGCTCCCTATAAAAGACTCATTTTAGACTTAAAGACCCACAGATTGAAAGTGAGAGAATGGAGAGCCATCTATCATGCTAATGGACATCCAGAGAAAGTCAGAGTAACCATACTTACATCAGACAAACTAGATTTTAAACTAAAGGGAATTCTACCATAATGAAGGGGTCTCTCCATCAAGAAGATCTAACTATTGTAAATATTATAAATCCAACTTGGGAGCACCCAAATATATCAATCAAATTATAACAAACATAAAAAAAATCTCATTGATAATAACACAATAATTGTAGGGGATTTAACACCCCACTTACAGCAATGGATCATCTAAGCAAAAAATCAACAAGGAAACAATGGCTTTGAATGACACACTGGGCCAGATGGACTTAACAGATATATTCAGAACATTTCATCCTAAGGCAAAAGAATACACAATTTTCTCAAGTGTGCGTGGAACATTCTCCAAAAGAGATCACAAACTGGGTCACAAATCAGCTCTCAACAAGTACAAAAAGATTGAGATCATACCGTGCATATGATATGACCACAGTGCTATGAAACGTGAAATGAACTATAAGGAAAAAAATGGAAAAGCCACAAACATGGAGGTTAAAGAATATCTGAATGGGGGCCCTACATTACCCAATAGTTAAGCTATCAGATTTCCCCCCTTGAGTGATATTAGCTATGGGTTTTTCATATATGGCCTTTACTATATGGAGGAATGTTCCCTCTAAACCTACTTTGTTGAGAGTTTTTATCATGAATGGATTTCTCCAAATGCCTTTTCTGCAACTACTGAAATGATCATATGTTTTTTTAAGACTCCCTTATACTTTATTTTTTTCTCCCAAGTATGTTTATTTTTTCAGTGTTACATTTTAATTGTTAATGCACCACACCCAGTGCTCCATGCAATATGTGCCCTCCTCAATACCCACCACCAGGCTTTCCCAACCCCCCAACCCCCCTCCAAAACCCTCAGTTTGTTGCTCAGAGTCCACAGTCTCTCTTGGTTTATCTCTCCCTCTGATTTCCCCCCATTCCCCCTTCCCTTCCTTCTCACAATGCCCTCCATGTTTTTCTTTATGCTCAGCACATAAATGAGACCATAAGATAATTGGCTCTCTCTGCTTGACTTATTTCACTCCGCATAATCTCTTCCAGTCCCGTCCATGTTGATACAAAAGTTGGATATTTGTCCTTTCTGATGGAGGCATGATATTCCATATTATATATGGACCATATATTCTTTATCCATTCATCTGTTGAAGGGCATTTTGGTTCTTTCCCCAGTTTGGCGATTGTGGCCATTGCTGTTATGTACATTGGGATACATGTGGCCCTTCTTTGAACTGCAGCTGCTTCTTTGGGATAAATACCCAGGAGTGCAATTGCAGGGTCATAGGGTAGTTCTATTTTTAATTTCTTGAGGAATCCCACACTGTTTTCCAAAGTGGCTGTACTAGCTTGCAATCCCACCAACAGTGGAAGAGGGGTCCCCTTTCTCCACATCTTCTCCAACAGTTGTTTACTATCTTGTTCATTTTGGCCTTTCTAACTGGTGTAAGGTGGTATGTAAGTGTGGTTTTGATTTGAATCTCTCTGCGGGCTTAAGATGATG
>CM053615.1:23777460-23791888 GCA_028646535.1 Procyon lotor
TCTAATGGAGGCATAATATTCCATTGTATATATAGACCTTATCTTCTTTATCCATTCATCTGTTGAAGGGCATTTTGGTTCTTTCCCCAGTTTGGCGATTGTGGCCATTGCTGCTATGAACATAAGGGTCCATGTGGCCCTTCTTTGAACTGCATCTGCTTCTTTGGGGTAAATACCCAGTAGTGTGATGGCAGGGTCTTAGGGTAGGTCTATTTTTAATTTCTTGAGGAATCTCCACACTGTTTTCCAAAGTGGCTACCCCAGCTTGCAATCCCAACAACAATAGAAGAGGGTTCCCCTTTCTCCACATCTTCTCCATTTGTTGTTTACTGTCCTGTTGATTTTGGCCATTCTAACTGCTGTAAGGTGGTATGTAAGTGTGGTTTTGATTTGAATCTCTCTGCGGGCTTAAGATGATGAACATTTTTTCATGTGTCTGTTAGCCATTTGTATGTCTTCTTTGGAGAAGTGTCTGTTCATGTCTTCTGCCCATTTTTTGATGTGATTATTGGTTTCATGAGTGTTGAGTTTGGGAAGTTCTTTTTTTTTTAAGATTTTATTTATTTGACAGAGAGAGAGAGCGAGATCATAAGTAGGCAGAGGTAGGCAGAGAGAGAGGGGGAAGCAGGCTCCCTGATGAGCAGAGTGCCTGATAAGCCTTGATCCCAGGACCCTGAGATCATGACCCTAGCCAAAGGCAGAGACTTAAACCCACGGAGACACCCAGGTGCCCAAAGTTTGGGAAATTCTTTATAGATCTTAGATATCAGACCTTTGTCTGTAGCGTCATTTGAGAATATCTTCTCCCATTCTGTGGGTTGCCTGTTTGTTTTGTTGACTGTTTCCTTCGCTGTGCAGAAGCTTTTTATCTTGATGAAGTCCCAAAAGTTCGATTTCGCTTTTGTTTCCTTTGTCTTTGGAGACATGTCCTGAAAAAAGTTGCTGTGACTGATGTTGAAGAGGTTACCACCTATGTTCTCTTCTAGGATTTTGATAGACTCCTGCCTCACATTGAGGTCTTTTATCCATTTAGAGCTTATCTTCGTGTATGGTGTAAGAAATGGTCCAGTTTCATTCTTCTACATAGAGCTGTCCAATTATCCCAGCACCATTTCTTGAAGAGACTTGTCTTTTTTCCACTGGATATTTATTCCTGTTTTGTCAAAGATTATTTGACCATAGAGTTGCGAGTCCATATCTGGGCTCTCTATTCTGTTCCACTAGTCTATATGTCTGTTTTTGTGCCAGTTTCATGCTGTCTTGGTGATCACAGCTTTGTAGTAAAGCTTGAAATCGGGCAGTGTGATGCCCCAGCTTGGTTTTTCTTTTTCAGCATTTGCTTAGCAATTCAGGGTCTTTTCTGGTTCCATACAAATATTAAGATTGTTTGTTCCAGGCCTTTGAAAAAATCCAGTGGAATTCTGATCAGGATGGCATTGAAAGTATAGATTGCTCTGGGCAGTATAGACATTTTAACAATGTTTATTCTTCTGATCCAGGAACATGGAATGCTTTTCCACCTTTTTGTGTCTTCTTCATTTTCTTTCATGAGCGTTCTGTAGTACTTCAAGTACAGATCCTTCACCTCTTTGGTTAGGTTTATTCCCAGGTATCTTATGGTTCTCAATGCTACAGTAATTGGAATAGATTCTCTAATTTCCCTTTCCATATTTTCATTGTTAGTGTATGGGAAAGCAACTGATTTCTGTGCATTGATTTTGTATCCTGCCACAGTACTGAATTGCTGTATGAGTTCTAAAAGTTTGGGGGTGGAGTCTTTTGGGTTTTACCTACGGTATCATGTCGTCTGCGAAGCGAGAGAGTTTGACTACTTCATTGCCAATTTGAATACCTTTTATTTCTTAATTCTTTATTGAATACCTTTTTGTTGTCTGCTGTCGTTAGGACTTCTAGCACTATGTTGAACAAGAGTGGTGAGAGTGGGCATCCTTGTCGTGTTCCTGATCTCAAAGGGAAGGCTGCCAGCTTTTCCCCATTGACAATGATATTTGCTGTGGGCTTTTCGTAGAAAAAGTTGATGACGTTGAGGAATGTTCCTTCTATCCCTATCCTTTGAAGAGTTTTAATCAGGAACAGATGCTGCATTTTGTCAAACGCTTTTTCTGCATCAATTGAGAGGACCATGTGGTTCTTTTTTCTATTACTGATTTGTTCTATCACATTCCTTGATTTGCGAATGTTGATCCACCCTTGCATCCCAGGGATGAATCCCACCTGGTCATAATGAATAATCTTTTTAATGTGCTGTTGGATCCTATTAGCTAGGATCTTGTTGAGAATCTTGGCATCCATATTCATCAGGGATTTTGGTCTGAAATTCTCCTTTTTTGATGGGGTCTTTGCTTGGTTTGGGGATCAGGGTAATGCTGGCTTCATAGAGAGAGTCTGGCAGTTTTCCTTCTGTTTCTATTTTTTGGAACAGTTTAAGGAGGATAGGTATTATTTCTTCCTTGAAAGTTTGATAGAATTCCCCAGGGAATCCGTCTGGTCCTGGACTCTTGTGTTTTGGGAGGTTTTTGATCACTGCTTCAATCTCATTACTAGATATTGGTCTATTCAGGTTGTCAATTTCTTCCTGTTTTAGTCTTGGAAGATTATGGGTTTCCAGGAATGCATCCATTTCTTCTAGGTTGTTTAACTTATTGGCATATAGCTGTTGATAATAATTTCTGATGATTGTTTCTATCTCCTTTGGATTAGTCGTGATCTCTCCCCTTTCATTCATAATTTTATTACTTAGATAAAGTAATTTTATTACTTTATCTCTTTTCTTTTGAATGAGTTTGGCCAGTGTCTTATCAATCTTATTGATTCTTTCAAAAAACGAACTTCTGGATTCATTGATGTGTTCTACTGTTTCTCTAGTTTCTAACTCTTTGATCTCTGCTCTGATCTTGATTATTTCCCATCTTGTGCGTTGGGTTGTCTTCCTTTGTTGTTGATTTTCCAGTTTTTGAGGTGTAAAGAGAGCTGGTGTATTGGAGATTTTTCAACTTTTTTGAGTGAGGCTTGGATGGCCATGTATTTCTCCCTTAGGACTGCCTTTGCCATGTCCCATAGGTTTTGCATCGATATGTCTTCATTCTCATTGTTCTCCATGAATTGTTAAAGTTTATCTTTGATTTCCTGGTTTATCCCAGCATTCTTCTGCAAGTTGGTCTTTAGTCTCCAAGTGTTTGAATTCCTTCCAAACTTTTTCTTGTGGTTGAGTTCCAGTTTCAAAGCACTGTGGTCTGAGAAAATGCAGGGAATCATCTCAATCTTTAGGTATTGGTTGAGTCCTGATTGGTGGCCCAGTATGTGGTTTATTCTGGGGAAAGTTCCATGTGCACTTGAGAAAAATGAGTATTCTGTTTTTTTTAGGGTGGAATGTTCTGTATATATCCTGGAGGTCCATCTGATCCAATGTGTCATTCAAAGCTCTTGTTTCTTTATTGATTTTCTCTTTAGATAATCTGTCTGTTGCTGCGAGTGGTGTGTTTAGATCTCCTACTATTAGTGTATTCATATCAATGTGACTCTTTACTTTGATTAACAGTTGGCTTATGTAGTTGACTGGTCCTATATTGGGGGCATAAATGTTTACAGTTGTTAGATCTTTTTGGAAGATAGACCCTTTAAGAATGATGTAGTGTCCTTTTGTATCTCTGTCTCTAGCTGAAAATCTAATTCATCTGATAGGAGAATCACTACCCCAGCTTTCTTTTGAGGCGATTGGCATGAAAGATGGTTCTCCATCCTTCCACTTTCAGTCTGGATGTATCTTTTGGTTCCAGATGTGTCTCTTCTAGACAGCAATAGGACGGGTCCTCCTGCTTTATCCATTTTGCAACCATGTGCCATTTTATAGGAGCCTTTAGGCCGTTCACGTTGAGAGTGTTTATTGAAAGGTAAGTGTTTATTGACATCATATTGCCTGTGTAGTCCTTGTTTCTATAGATTGTAAATTTCTCTCCTAAGTCACTCGTGAGTTCTTTCTACTTTTATAGAACCCCCTTTAATATTTCCTGGAGTGCTGGCTTGGTGGTCACATACTCTTTTAATCCTTGCCGGTCTTGGAAGCTCTTTATCTCTCCATCTGTTTTGAATGTCAGCCTTGCTGGATAAAGTATTCTTGGCCACAAGTTCTTCTCGTTTAGTGTCCTGAATATATCTTGCCAGCCCTTTCTGGCTTGGTAGGTTTCTGTGGACAGGTCTGACCTTATTCTAATGGGTCTTCCTCCATATGTAAGGGATCTATTCCCCCTAGCTTCCCTCAGGACCTCTTGTGTAAAATTATAATTTCCAAATTTGACTATGATGTGTCTCGCTGATTTTCTAGACTTATTGATCTTGGCAGGGTCCTTTCTGCCTTTAGGACACAAACCTTTGTTCCATTTCCCAGATTGGGGAAATTTTCTTTCAGAATTTGGTCAGCTATATCTTCCAGTCTTCTGTCCTTCTCTACCCCCTCTGGGATTCCAATAATTCTGACGTTGGAATGTTTCATGGCATCATTTATTTCCCTAAATCTCTTCTCATTATTCCTGAGCAGTTTGCTCCACCTGTCCTCCTTCCCTTTCTTCTCAACCATTTTATCCTCCAGATCACTAATTCTATCCTCTGTCTCTGTAACTCTAGCTGTTAGACTATTTAGATTGGATTGGATCCCACTGATAGTGCTTCTTACATCAGCTATACTGGTTCTCATTTCTGCCCTTAGAGATTCTATGTTGTCATTAATGCTTTCTCTATCTTAGCCATTGCCTGGATAATTGTCAGCCTGAGTTCCCTTTCTGACATACTGTTAATGTCTATGTCCAATAGTTCTGAGGGAGAGGACGCAGTCTCTGGGTTTTTCCTCTGTTGGGTGTTCCTCCTTCTAGTCGTTTTGATGAGAAGTGGATGAGAGGATGTATAGCTGCATATTTTGCCCACGATCCAGGCAGGGTGTACTCTGGAAGGTTTAGGAGCAATTGGGATTCATCACCAGAGTGAAAGAATAAGGATAAAAAAAGTTGGAAAGAGAAAAAAAAAAGAAACCCCAGCCATAATGGGCCCCAAAAATAAGATTTATAAAGTATGTAGACCAACACGAACAAAGATAAAGACTGACAAAAGTAAATGACAGGAAATAAAAGAACCTAGTCAGAATGAAACCCTGGAGTGAGATTTATAAAATACCAGAACAAAAGTAAATAGGTAGAAACACTGACAGAAGGATTAGATTGGAGGGTGGTTATAATTCCTAGTGTGTGAGGAAGGTTTTTTTCAGGTCTTCCTGGTTTTATCGTTGTATTAAGGCTCTAGTTGTAATGTTAAGTAGTTTAAAAAAACAAAAGCAAAAAACAAAAAGAAACCAAGAAATGTGGGAACAAGTGAATAAAATAAAAAAAATAAATAAAAAAGAAAAAAGAAAAAAAAAAAACGTGTCTATGAAATATACAGTTTGAGGGTATTACCAGGCGCTCAATATATTGATTTCCCCTGATGTTGGGGATTTAAAGTCTTATGTGGACCCTGTGGTTATAGTCTTTTTGGATTTCTTTGACTTGTCTTCTGGGGGAGGGGCCTGCCGCATTGTTTTCCAGTCAGTCTTGCTTGGATTGAGTCACCCTGCCCCCTAAACAAGGGGCTGAGCTCTGTGGAAACCGGTTTCTCAGTCTTTTGCTCTCTGAAGGCTTTTGGCTTTTTGTAGCTTTTTCTCCTTTTTATAGCATCTAAGAGAGGAATCTGCCGGTCCGTACCCAGACCTCCCAGTCACAGAGAAGCCTCAGTCTGCTCCTCTCTGGGTTGTCCAGAACGGACACTCCCCTCCACAAATCTCCCAGTGCAGACTGTCCCAGTGCACACTCATCAGTTGGGGGACTCTGCGTGCTCCCCTGCTCTCTGGGCTCCACGCTCTGGCGGGGTGTGGCTAGATTCCTGCCAAGATTAGTGAGCAGGCCGTGAAGTTCTTGCCTTTGGGGGTGCACTGTCCAGAGAGCGTTATATGCGGAGAAAAGCTGCAGGCTCTGGGACCACAGAGACTCTCTAAGGCTTTTGCAGGAGCGCGTGCACCCCGCCCACAAAATGGTGCCGTGAGTGGAAAGCCGCAGGTTCGGAGTCACAGACTGGACCCCCCCAATTATTCTCTCTTTGAGGGGAGTGGTGTCCTTCCTGGGAGTGTGAGCCCAGGCCTGTGTCCGCGACCGCTCCCTTCCACTAATTGCTTCTCAAAACCTTTTGCTATTTTTAAGTGTTTTTAACTGGACTCTAAGTTATTGCTGCTCCCCAACCATCCAGTGCTTTCCTTTGGTGTATTACTGTCCTTGCACCACTTCTGGTGGTTCCCTCCCCCTTTTGTTTATCCTCCAATATCGGTTCGAGTGTTCCCACTTTGCTTTACCTCTTTACCTCTCTGCTACTGTCTTTTGCTCCCCTAGAGATCCAGAAGTGAAAAGTCTTGCTCCTCAGGCTGATTTCATGGATGTTCAGCGTGTTCTGGTAGATAGCCAGCTCACTTTTGGGGACAGGTTGCAACAGGATCTCCTACCTGTCCACCGTCTTGCCTGTCCCTCTACCTATGTATATATTTTAGATTAGTTTTTCTCAAATTTGTCACTATTAACATTTAGGACCAGATGACTGTTGTTTGGTGTGTGTGTATGGTGGAGGTCATGCTGGTTGTCCTCCTCATTATAGGATATTTAGCAGCATTCCAAGCTTCTACATGAAATACTAGTAGTATCATTCCTCAATTGTGACAACCAAAAATGTCTTCAGACTTTGCTAAATGTGCTGTGGTGGGCAAAATCACCCTCTGTTGAAAACTACTGTTCTAGGGGCGCCTGAGTGGCTCAGTGGGTTAAAGACTCTGCTTTCTGCTCAGGTCATGATCTCAGAGTCCTGAGATCGAGCCCCATATCTGGCTCTCTGCTCAGCAAGGAGACTGCTCCCCCGCCGCCGCCTGCCTCTCTGCCTACATGTGATCTCTCTCTCTTTGTTCAAATTAATAAATAAAATCTTAAAAAAAAAGAAACTACTATTCTAGAGTATGGATTACCAAACATTTTTTTAAAGGCCAGACAATAAATATTTTAGACTTTGTAGGCAATATGGTCCTATCATTACACAATTATACCTTTGTACTGTAAAGGCAGTGGCTGACAATACATAAAAGAACTGAAGTGGCTGAGTTCCAAAACCATTAATTTATAAAAACAGGTATCAGGCTGGATTTGGTTCAAGGGCTATTGTTTGCCAAACTTTGTTCTAGAACTTTAGTTGTTCTCTACTATATTTGGTATAAAACCAGAGAGTATATTAAGGTTTATTATATCTAATTTGTTTCCTTTTCTCCTTATATCTCTTATAATTTTTGTTTTATGGATCTTGCTAATGTATTTGATACATAGATCTTTAAAACTTTTATTATCCCTTCAAATACTTTTAAAAACATCAGTTGAGTGTTCTTTTTATTTTTTTTAAAGATCTTATTTATTTGAGAGAGGGAGGGAGAGAGAAAGAGAGAGAGAAAGAAAGAGATAGAGAAGAAAAGAGAGAGAACATAAGCATGGTGAGGGGCAGAGGGAGAAGCAGACTCCCTGCTCAGCCAGGAACTGAACAGGGTGTTCAATCCCAGGACCCCAGGATCATGACCTGAGCTGAAGGCAGATACTTAACCAACTGAGCCACCCAGGCACTGATCTTTTTCTGAATTAATATTTTTTTGTCTGAATTCAACCAGTAGCTGCTAGGTAAACCTGAACTATCTATATTTTTTTGGCTTACTAATTTATTATTTTACATTTCAAAGTTTCTACATTATTTGGGGGGTATATGTACATTATTTTGAGGGTATAATCTCTAATAGTATTTAATAGGTAACTAACTTCTTTACATTAGATGATGTGGCAGATATATTTGTTTTACTTTATGTTGAGTTATGCCATAAAAAAAGTAAAAATAAAATAGTAATAGTTCTGCTTTTATTGTTCCATTAATTTTTCTTCTACTAATTAGGAATGTTGTGTTTTGCTTTACTAGGTATATTTATAACTACAAACTTATATATTTTATCTTTATGTACTTAGTATCATAATTCCATATTACCAAACCAATGATAAGATTAATTTTTTTCTCTCATTCTAGCCACCCTTTAATTCTCAATTTTAGTACTTTTAAAAATGTTTCCATTTTTATCATTTTTACCATTAAATACAACCTATAACTTGACTTGTTAGTTATAAATGATATACCTGGGCTCCCAGCTTTTAAAGACCAAAATATCAATATATTTACATTGCATTGGTTATGTTACACCTTCACCTTGCATATTATGTTGGATCTATTCTTTGTAAATTTCCAAAGATAAAGGCCTTTAAAAATTCCCATCTGTAACTGATTACTTTGGATTTAATTTCTCCTGGATAGCTTCTGCTAGTACTCAATAACTCATCTGAGTGGCTCCCATTTAGAGATTCTTCCTCTAATAATCATGGATTTTCTCCTTCCAATTTGAAGATCACATCTGATTTTCTAACACAGTACTCTATAAATGGAAAATATTTAGGATTTGGATCACCTGCATGAACTTCAGTAATTCTAATTGTAAAGGAAACGAGTTTCAAGAGCTGCATATTGATTGTGTTCATCTGAGGTACTCATTTTTGAGGAGGTGACAAAAAATGAATCTCTTGAAATTGTTGAATCTCGGGACTAAATAATATCAAATTCTAAAAATGGCCCAGGTTTTTTGGGTTTTATAAAACAGATAGGGACTTCCGTTTTACTTACTTATATAAAAAAAAAAAATAGAAAACCATACAAAATTGGACAATAGGAGTGCAAGACAGGAACTTTTAGGAAAAAGGAAAAGGAAACAAGTTATTTGAACTTTATTTTCACCAGAGTTTGGAAAATTTTTATGCTACAGCATAGTAAAAGGAAACCAAAAAAAGCCTGACAGCCTCGGTAAGTTGAGGAGTCAGTGTTAAGAGTGTAGAGTGATGAGATAATTAGAATTTGCCAGACAAAATACTGGAGAGGAAAGAGCTGTATTAAGTAAGAGCCATAAGATCAGCAGAAAGGTCTCTGTGGGTCTTTGTCTGAAATGGACTTGTGAATGCATTTAAGAAAACTACTCAAGGTTGGGGAAAGAACTGCTGCTGGGAAGGAGTAGAGTGAAAAGTCACCAAAGTACACACAGAAAAGGGAAGTTTGTTATCCTACCAGCCAGAGTAGGAAAAAACCTACTGAAAGATTCTACATTAGTACAGGAGCAAAATTAGCCCTAAACTAGAAGGTGCTCTGAATACAACAAAACAAAGCTTAAAAGCAGACCTTGAAAGGATCAAACTAATTTCAAATAACTTAATTTTATTCCAGAGAAAGCTCCAAAATATTTTAAAATACCAAAAATATAACACCCAACAATGTAAAATTCACAACTAGCATCAAATAAAAAATTACAAAGTATGCAAAGAAGAAGGCACATATGAACTTTAACCAGGAGAAAATCTAGTCAATAGAAACAGAACAAGATATGACACAAATGATAAATGTAGCAATCATGAACAAATAGGTTTGCATTCTTGAGGCAGTTACATGGCCAAGTCTGCTCATGCACTGGGATGAAGTGGCTGTAGTTCTTTAGGATTACATATCTGTACAGGTGCTTCTGCTCTTTCTCAGTTAACTCTGCTGTCACATCCTTGAATGACAGTGCTGCCTGTAACAGCACATTTCTGATCATTCTGAAGTGTTTAGAAACTGGTGACATTGCAAATACCTTCTAAAACTCATATAATGTTTGCTGCTGAGAGTTTAAAACAAAATATTATAAAATAACAAATAAAATATAAAATGTTATTAAAGCCCTAACTCTGTCTTATACTCTGGGAGTATCACACAATTAGTATAAATATTATTCTCATGCCCTAACTCATTTGTATATATTTCTAAAATATGTACATATGCTACCAGTTAGTATGCTACTGATAAAATTTGGTATCTTTTAAAAGATAAAGTCATTATAAACAAGCTTCTTGTAATCATTTCCTGTATACCAGTGACTTATGATTCATTATGAGCACTCTGTAGGATACACACACCCTCACTCCAAGTCCTGTGCTGTGGTAATAGGGAATCAATAAAGAGATACCTTTAAGAAGATAGTACTCAGAATCAGACTTACATTTCAGAAGCATATATCTATATTCAAAGGATTCCTAACAGAGTTACCAAGGCAATTCAATGGAGAAACTATATACTTCTCAACAAATGGTCCTGTAACTTTCAAACATATATAAGAGAAAAAAAGTGAAATGCTCGTGACCATATCAGCTAAATATTTCTTAGATAAGATAAAAAAAGTATAAGTCACAGGGCGCCTGGGTGGCTCAGTGGGTTAAAGCCTCTGCCTTCAGCTCAGGTCATGATCTCAGGGTCCTGGGATCGAGCCCCGCATCAGGCTGTCTGCTCAGCGGGGAGCCTGCTTCTCTCTCTTTTTGCCTGCCTCTCTGCCTACTTGTGATCTCTCTCTGTCAAATAAATAAATAAAATATTTTTTTTTTTTTAAAGTATAAGTCACTGTTATGGGCTGAATTGTATCCCCTCTGTATGTTGAAACCATAACCCTCAATGTGACTGTATTTGGAGCTAGGGACTTTAAGAAGTTAATTAAGGTTAAATGTGGTAATAAAGATGGGGTCCTGATCTGATAGAACTGGTGCCCTTATAAGAATAGGAAGAGGCACCAGAGAACTCTGTTTCTGTATGTACACAGAGGAAAGGCCATGTGAGGACGCAGTGGGAAGGTGGCCCTCTGTAAGCCAAGAAGAGAGGTCACACTAGAAAGCAACATTGATAATATCTTGTCCTTGGACTTCTGTTGTTTAACCTACCCGATCTGTGGTATTTTGTTATGGTAGCCCGAGTAGACTAATATACTGATAAAAGAAAAATATTGTAAAGACTACCAAAGTTGATAAATTTAAAACCTCTGTTCTTTTTTCCTTTAAGATTTTATTTAAAGTCCAATTAGTTAATATAGTGTAATATTAGTTTCAGGTGTACAACTTAGTGGTTCAACACTTACATAAAATACCTGGTGTTCATCACAACAACTGCACTCCTTAATCTCCATCACATATTTCATCCATAATCTTGCCCACCTCCTCTCTGGTAACCATTAGTTTGTTTTCTATAGTTAAGAGTCTGCTTCTTGGTTTCCCTCTCTTTTTTCCCTATGATCTTTTGTTTCTTAAATTCCACATATGAGGGGAATCATATGATATTTTCTTTCACTGACTGAATTATTTCACTTAGCATAATACTCCCTAGCTCCAACCATATCATTGCAAATAGAAAAATTTCATTCTTTTTTATGACAGAGTAATATACCAGTGTGTGTGTGCATGTGTATGCATGTGTACCACAGCTACTTTATCCATTTATCTGTTGATGGACATTTAGGCTGTTTCCATAATTTGGCTATTGTTGAGAATGCTGCTATAAACATCAGGGTGCATGTATCTCTCTTTGACATCATATTTTTGTATTCTTTGTGGAAATACTTAGTAGTGCAATTGTTGGATCTTAGGGCAGTTCTATTTTTAACTTTTTGAGGAACTTCTATACTGTTTTCCGCAGTAGTTGCACCAGTTTGCATTCCCACTAATGGCACAGGAGTGTTCCCTTTTCACCACATTTTCGCCAACATCTGTTGTTTATTGTGTTCTTGATTTTAGTCATTTTGACAGGTGTGAGGTGATATGTCATTTTACCAAAGGTTTTACCATTGGCAGTGTTGAATTTTACCTGAGGCCTGTGGTCCTGGAAAATAATGAAGGTTGAGAAGTTCTCTGCCCTACCATGTTCTGGAAAACAGCTTACTACAAAACCATCCTTCTTCAAATGACTTAGATAAGACCCAAGGATGTCCCTTCATTTACCTATGACAAACCTAGGACACTGACCCCCCAAATTTCTTTACCTCATAAATTATTAGCTAAACTATGTAATCCCCACTGATCAATTGGACAAAATACTTCTTAACCAAATTCTAGTGGAGCTTCTCTCCTTTGTGCAGACCTCTGAACTTGGGTCTGCCCTCATCCTGAGCCAGCACACAGTCCTCCTGAGAACAGGCTGGGCTCAGGGTAAAATATTCCCTGATCTACTATCCAATACCGTCACCCTGTCATCCCACTTCACTACATCCAGTTCTTTCTGGCCTTGTTTACTCCTCTCTACAAAAGAAAACCCGCTTTTGCCTAACTCTTTAGACACTTGCAGATCTCATGGTCAAGGCATTCTCCCAATTGCAATAGTGCCTCCCCCCTTGCAACAATCCTTCAAATAAAGCCTCTCCTTTGTAAGTTAAAAAAAAAAAATCAGAGGTGCATACTGGGAGACTTTGATTTGTATTCCAGATGATGAATAATATTGAACATATTTTCATGTATCTGTGTGCCATCTGGTGTCTTCTTTGGAAAAATGTCTATTCATATTTTCTGTCCATTTCTTAATTGGATTATTTGTTTTTAGGACATTGAGTTGTATAAGTTCTTTATGTATTTGGATGCTAACCCTTTATCAGATATGTCATTTGCAAACATCCTTTCCTATTCTGTAGGTTGTCTTTTAGTTTTATTGATTGTTTCCCTTGCTGGACAGACTATTTTTATTTTGATGAAGTCTCAATAGTTTATTTTTGCTTTTGTTTCCCTTGCCTCAGGAGATATATCTAGAAAGATGTTGCTACAGCTAATGTCAAAGAGTTACTGCCTGAGTTCTTCTCTAGGATTTTAAGTTTCTTTTCTCACATTTAGGTCTTTAATATATTTTGAACTTATGTCTAATTATGGAGTTTTGCTCTCTCAGTCCTCAGATTGATTTCTTGGCTGTTCAAAATGACTTGATATTTATCTAGCTGTGTTCCAGGGATGAGGCAAGCTTGGGTCCCCTTACTGCTCTGCCATCTTAACTTCTCCCCTTTCTTTTCTTTTTGGTAATTCTGACTAGGGGTTTATAAATTTTATTAATTTTTTTCAAGGAACTAGCTCCTGGTTTCATTGATCTGTTTGACTGTTTGTTGTTTGTTTATTTCTATATCATTTATTTCTGCTGTAATCTTTATTATTCCCTTCCTACTGCTGGCTTCTGTCTTCATTTTTTGTTCTCTCTGTGTGTGTGCATGTAGGTTGTGGTTTTTTATTTTGTTTTGGGTTTTTGGTTCCTTTAGGTATAAGATTAGTTTATTTGAGATTTTTCTAGCTTCTTAAGGAAGAAACCTCAGTTCTTTGAAAATCACTGTTAAGAATATGAAAAAAACATAAGCCAAGGGAAAACATCTACAAATCATTTATCTTAGGAAAAATATTTATAAAATATATACAGCTCTTCAAATCAGAAATAACAAACTTTTTTCCAGATGAAAACCAAATTTTTAAAATGGAATAAAGATCAAACAGGTACTTCAACAAAAAGAAACAGATGAAGGGCACCTGTGTGGCTCATTTGGTTGATGGTCTGACTCTTGATTTTGGTTTAGTTCATGATCTTGGGGTCATGGGATCAAGCCCCATGTTATACTCTGTGCTCACCACAGAGTCTGCTTGTCCCTCTCCCTCTTCTGCTCCCCCCACTCTTTCTCTCTCAAACAAATAAAGAAAATCTTAAAAAAAACAAAAAGGGAACAGATGACATACAAAAACATAATCATTATTAGACATTAAGAAAATCAAATTAAAACTAAATGAAATACCATTACAAACTAATATAATGGCTCAAATAAAAAAATTGTCATCACTAAATGTTGGTGAAGACGCAGAGCAATTAGAATGCTCACAAACTGCTAATAGAAATGAAAACTGGTACAGTCACTTTGAAAAAGTTTGACAGTTTCTTATTATGTTAAACATACACTTATTATGAGATTGAGCAATCCCATTCATTCCTTGGTATTAATCCAAGAGGATGAAGACATATGTCAACACATAGAAACCTGTATATAAATATTTATGGCTGGAAATAATCCAAATATGTCATCAACTGGTGAACAGATAAATAATAAACTGTGGAATAGCCATACAAAAGACCACTACTCTTTTTTTTCCCCCAAATATGTTTATTTTATTTTTTCAGTGTTACAAGATTTATTGTTCATGCACCACACCCAGAGCTCCATGCAATACATGCCCTCCTCAATACCCACCACCAGGCTCACCCAACACCCACCTCCCTCCCCTCCAAACCCCTCAGTTTGTTGCTCAGAGTCCACAGTCTCTCATGGTTCATCACTCCCTCTGATTTCCCCCCTTTCCCCCTTCCCTTCCTTCTCACAATGCCCTCCATGTTTTTACTTATGCTCCACACGTGAGACCATAAGATAATTGACTCTCTCCGCTTGACTTATTTCACTCTGCATAATCTCTTCCAGTCC
>CM053615.1:23798405-23816536 GCA_028646535.1 Procyon lotor
GAATGTTGAAAAAGAAAACCAAAGTCGGCGGCATTACCATTCCTGACTTCAAACTCTATTACAAAGCTATAATAATTAAGACAGTGTGGTACTGGCACAAAAATAGACACATAGATCAATGGAACAGAATAGAGAACCCAGAAATGGACCCCCAACTCTACGGCCAACTGATCTGCGACAAGGCAGGAAAGAATATCCAGTGGAAAAAAGACAGTCTCTTCAACACATGGTGTTGGGAAAACTGGACAGCCACACGCAGAAGAATGAAACTGGACCATTTCCTTACACCGCACACAAAAATAGACTCAAAATGGATCAAAGACCTCAGTGTAAGACAGGACTCCATCAAAATCCTGGAGGAGACAACAGGCAGCAATCTCTTTGAACTTAGCCGCAGCAACTTCTTCCTAGAAACATCACCAAAGGCAAGGGATGCTTTCCACCCTTTCATCTCTTATTCCCTAATGAACATTTACATTCCCTTGCTCTTTGAGATTCTTAGAATCACAGTGTATCCACATAGTATCCTCCAGAGCTCTTTGTTAATTTTCCAGTTATATTTTTTCCTAGCCCTGGAATACCTATCAACTCACTGAGCCATTGGTCATGAATTAGAATAACTTTTATTTTTTCAAGATTTTATTTAGGGGCGCCTGGGTGGCTCAGTCAGTTGAGTGTCTGCCTTTGGCTGGCACAGGTCATAATTCCAGGGTCCTAGGATGAAGCCCCACATCTGGTTCCTGCTTCTCTCTCTCCCTCTCCCTTTTCTTGCCTCTACCTCTGCTTGTACTCTCTCTCTGTCTCAAATAAATAAATTTTTAAAAATCTTAAAAAAAAAAAGATTTTATTTATTTATTTATCAGAGAACGAGCATAAGCAGTGGGAGCAGTAGGCAGAGGGAGAAGGAGGTTCCCCACTGAGCAAGGAGCCCAATGTAAGACTTGATTCCAGGACCCTGGGATCATGATCTGAGCTGAAGGCAGACATCCAAAAGACTGAGCCACCCAGGAGCCCCTGAATCAGTATGATTCAACATATCTCCTTCTGTGCTCACTTTGGCAACACATGCATTAATGGAATAATACACAAGAAGATTAGCATTGCCCCTGTGCAAGGATGACACAAAAATTCATGAAACATTTATATATGTAAAACAAAACCAAAAACAACATGTGTTTCCTTTCATACAAAGTGGACAACAAAATATACCTCTCAAAACTCTGCCTGTAGGGAGAATTTTTCTGTACCAGAGTCTTTCAGGGTCACCCATGAATGGGGCTTTAATGCAGCAGCCATTCACTTTCAGATGATGTTACCACATCTTGCAGGCATATTTATAAACCGAGGAGGGTGCTTTTTCCTCCTCTGGAAATGTCACATGGTTATAGAAGACTTCCCATAGGGCTCTAAGGTTCATGGAGGGTCATGTGTTGAGGCAGTAGGAGTATATACCACGTGAATATGAACCACTTGCTTATAGTTTGCTGGTGCCTCTGGTCTTGCATCTACCATTCCATTTAAAAAAGGAATAGCCTTGCACACATCCAATATTTTGATTCAGTGAGATAGATTATCATGTTCATGATAGATATTTTGGGTCACATAGTCACTTGCTATCCCATGTTAGGGAGTGTAGTCTCTATGGGGACCAGGTAACAAATCAAAAGCTGCTTTTCTTTTCTTTCTTTCTTTCTTTCTTTCTTTCTTTTCTTTCTTTCTTTCTTTCTTTCTTTCTTTCTTTCTTTCTTTCTTTCTTTCTTTCTTTCTTTCTTTCTTTCTCTCTTTCTTTTAAGATTTTACTTATTTATTTAACAGAGAGAAAGAGATCACAAGTAGGCAGAAAGGTAGGCAGAGGGAGAGGGGGAAGCAGGCTCCCTGCTGAGCAGAGAGCCTGATGCAGGCCTTGATCCCAGGACCCTGAGATCATGCATGACCGGAGCTGAAGGCAGAGGCTTTAACCCACTGAGCCACCCAGGTGCCTCCAGAAGCTGCTTTTCAAATGGAGGATAGTTATCATGAAGTTAAGGCATACCTTACTCCAAAACCCTGGAAACTTAAGTTATATTGAGTCTTCCAATCTATGAACATGGCATGACTCTCCATTTATTTAGGTCTTTGATACTTTAATAAGCATTTTGAATTTTTTGCTATAACAGATCCTGCAAATATATTGTGACATTTGTTTTAATTTTTGGAGTAATTGTAAATAGTACTACATTGAAAAATTTCATTTCCAATTTTTTTTGCTAATTTATAGAAGTATGATTGATATTTGTGTGTTGACCTTGTATTCTATGATCTTGCTAAACTCAATAGTTTTAGGAATGTTTGGTAGATTCCTTGGGATTTTCTGTGTAGACAATCATATACTCTGCAAATAAGGTTAGATTTGTTTCTTCCTTTCCAATCTATATGCCTTTTGTTTTGTGTTGTTTTCTTGCATTATTTAAATTGCCAGGATTCTGTACTATGTAAATTGTTTTAGGGAGAGTGAACACTCTTGCCTGGGTCTTAATTTTAGGGGGAAAACATTAAGACTCCAGTTATTAAGTGTTCTGTTAGCTTTTTGTGGTTATTTATCAGATTGAGGAAGTTCCTTTTTTATGTCTAGTTTGGTTGGAGTTGTTATTTTGAATGGATGTTGGATTTGGTCAAGTGCTTTTTTTCTGCATCAATTGATCTGCTTTTTCTTCTTTAGCCTGTCAAAATTATAGATTACATTGATTTATTTTCATATTTGAGCTGGCCTTGCTTTTGTAGTATAAACCATATCTGGTTGTAGTAATCTTTCTACATATTTGTGGATATGATTTACTTATATTTTATGAAAACTTGTATGTTTTGTTCATAAGGAAAATTGGATTGCTGTTTTCTTTTTTGGTACTGTCTCTGTTTGACTTTGATATTGGACTCATAAAATAAACTGGGGCACCTGGATGGCTCAGTAGGTTGAGTATCTACCTGCCTTCAGCTCAAGTCATGATCCCATGGATCCTGGGATTGAGTCCCACGTCGGGCTCCCTTCTTAGTGGGGAGTCTGCTTCTCCCTGTCTCTCTCTTTTTGTGCCCTCTCTCTCTCTTTCAAATAAAATATTTTTTAAAAATAAAATAAGCTGGGAAGTGTTCCCTCCACTTTTGTTTTCTGGAAGAGTTTGTGTTGACTTGGTGTTATTTCATCTTCTCCCTCCCAGCTCTGAGTATACATATACATTGTTAAATAATCATCACAATCAAGCTAATTAAGATATCCATCGCCTCACATAGTTACTGTTTTTCCTTTCCTCTCCTCCCCCTCCCCTCCCCCTCTTTTTTCTTTCTTCTTTCTTTCTTTCTTTCTTTCTTTCTTTCTTTCTTTCTTTCTTCTTTTTCTGGTGAGAACACTTTAAATTTACTCTCATATCAAATTTTAAGTACACAGTACAGTATTGTTAGCTATAGTCACATTGCTGTAATTAGATCTCCAGAACTCACTCATCTTGCATAACAGAAACTTTGTACAAAGTTAATGTCTGCAGGTTCTGTAGTTAGAATTCCTTTTTTATTCCTGATGTTGGTAAATTGCATCTTCCCTTTATATTTGTCAATCTCCCTAGAAGTTTATCAATTTTATTTTTTTCAAAAAACCAAAACTTTTATTTTGGTTTTCTCTTTTGTTTTGTGGTTTTAATTTTATTGATTTCTGCTCTTATCATTATCATTATCTGTCTTTTTCTAGCTTTCTGTTTATTTTGCCCTTCTTTTTCTGTTTTCTTGTGGTGGAAGCTTAGATTGTGGATTTGAGACTTTTTCTTTTCTAACATAAACTTTAACTTATTCTGATAATATATTATTAGAGATCTAAAAATAATAAGAATAATAACATTAAAAGTGTTCAAGAGGGGTGCCTGGGTGCCTCAGTGGGTTAAAGCCTCTGCCTTCAGGTCATGATCTCAGAGTCCTGAGATCAGCCTTGCATCGGGCTCTCTGCTCAGCAGGGAGCCTGTCCCCCACCCCCCGCCTGCCTCTCTGCCTATTTGTGATCTCTTACTCTCTCTGTGTCAAATAAATAAGTAAATAAATCTTAAAAAAATAAAATAAAAAAGTGTTCAGGATTTCATTAGCTAACTATTTGTCATTTATATCAAAAGTAAGTGAAAAATAGGTTAAAAAAAGGACCTAAATTCATGTAAATAAGTTGGTTTGTGTTTTAAGGGTCAATATATTTTTGAAAAAGGACCTAAATTCATGTGGATAAGTCAATTTGTGTTTTAAGATTCTACATATTGGGGCACCTGGGTGGCTCAGTGGGTTAAAGCCTCTGCCTTCGGCTCAGGTCTTGATCTTAGGGTCCTGGGATGGAGCCCCATGTCAGGCTCTCTGTTCCACAGAGGGCCTGTTTCCTCCTCTCTCTCTGCTTACCTTTCTGCCTACTTGTGATCTCTCTCTCTCTCGGTGTCAAATAAATAAATAAAATCTTTAAAAAAAAAAAGATTCTACATATTTGTGTGAAGAAAGGGATTTTAAAGTTTACGAGAAAGGTGATTAGATTTTAGGTGGTTTTTTTTTGAGATTTTATTTATTTATTTATTTGACAGTGAGAGAGGGAACACAAGCAGGGGGAGTAGCAGTAGGGGAAGCAGGCTTCCTGCTGAGCAGGGAGCCTGATGTGGGGCTCGATCCCAGGACCCTGGGATCATGATCTGAGCTGAAGGCAGAAGCTTAACTTCTAAGTTAAGGTGACTTACTTAAGGTGACTGAGCCACCCAGGCGCCCTAAGATTTAAGTTTTTATTTATTTTTATTTTTTAAAGATTTTATTTATTTGACAGAGGGAGAGAGATCACAAGTAGGCAGAGAGGCAGGCAGAGAGCCTGATTCTGGGCTCAATCCCAGGACCCTGAGATCATGACGTGAGCTGAAGGCAGAGGTTTTAACCCACTGAGCCACCCAGGTGCCCCAGATTTAAGTTTTTAAAAATAAAAACTACCTAGGACACCTGGGTGGCTCATTCAGTTAAGTGTCTGACTCTTGATTTCAGCTCAGGTCATGATCTCAGAATCATGAGATTGAGCCCTGAATCAGGCTCAGCACTGGCTGTGAAGCCTGCTTAAGATTCTCTCTCTCCCTCTACTCTTTCCCACTATCTTTAAAAAAAATAAAATAAATAAAATAAAACATTTTAAAAAGTAAATAAAAAATAAAAGTAAAAACTGCTTGTAGAGTTATTGTAAGTAAACAGCTTTAGTTATTTGGACTTTTGGCATATTCATCTATTATTATTCATAGTAAAGTCATATTAGTAACCTTTGCCAGTACATTTTTCATTATTTCCTTATGCAAAATTCACATGACAAATTTCTTTTAAGCTTGAGCACCAATAGAAAATTGGGCATTTCTTTTTTTTTTTTAAGATTTATTTATTGACAGAGAAAGAGACAGCGAGAGAGAGAATATAAATGGGGGGGTGGAAGAGGGAGAAGCAAGCTTCATGGTGAGCAGGGAGCCCAATGCGGGGCTCAATCCCAGGACTCTGGGATCATGACTTGAGCTGAAGGCAGACACTTAACGACTGAACACCCTGGGCACCCCCAAATTGGGCATTTCTTTTTTTTTTTTAAGATTTTATTTATTTGACAGAGAGAAACCCAGTGAGAGAGGGAACACAAGCAGAGGGAGTGGTAGTGGGAGAAGCAGGCTTCCTGCTGAGCAGAGAGCCTGATGCGGGGCTCGATCCCAGGACCCTGGGATCATGACCTGAGCTGAAGGCAGACACTCAACGACTGAGCCACCCAGGCGCCCCCCAAATTGGGCATTTCTAAAAGAAATGATCAAAATCCTTTAATCAAGGATTTTGAATTATCCTTTGATTCTCAATTACAGAGATTATATTAATTTCTTGATGAGCATATTTTTATTTCATTTTAAAAGATGATTTTCATTACTTATTTTCATTTCTATTTCTTATAAACTATGGAATCAACAAGCCTCTGAGTGAAAAAAATTTCACAAAAATATCAGTAAGAAGGAATCAATCTTTTGTTCTCAGTCATGTGGCTAAAGTTTTATATTTTTGTTTTAATTGCATACATATTTATTTTTATTATGTTTCACTATGAAATGTCAATGTCATTATACAAATTTTAAATTCAGGACATCTGGATGAATCAGTTGGTTAAGCATTTGCCTTTGGCTCAGGTCATGATCCTAGGACCTGGGACCTAGTCCTGCATTAAGCTCCTTGCTCAGCAGGGAGCCTGCTTCTCCCTCTGCCTGCCACTCCCCCTGCTCATTCCCTTTCTCTTTCTCTCTCTGACAAATAGATAAATAAAATCTTCTTTTAAAAGAAAGTTTAAATTTGAAAAGCACATCTCATTCTTACATACTAGTTGTGCCAAAAGTCTAGCTGAAGTTTTCCTTTACTATAATTATCATCACCGAACTTGTATGATAGAGGGCTCAAATCAGTCATTGACTCAATATGAGAATTCTCTCTTTTGTTTGGATAACCTATGAACACTTGTGATGCCACTTCAACCACCAAGGAACAATGCAGAGAACACCACGCTGGTTGTTCTGAGAAGAATGGACATTAGGAGATGAAGAATGAAAAGAGGGGTAGGATTCTGGGAATATGACAACAGTGACAGCAAAGTTGTTTAATTGCTCTGAATTGCCACTTAAAAAAATGTGGAGCAACTAGATGCCAAAACAAGGCTAAACATTAAACATCAGAAACAAATTTATAGGGGTGCTTGGGTGGCTCAGTCGTTAAGTGTCTGCCTTCGGCTCAGGTCATGATCCCAGGGTCCTGGGATCGAGCCCTACATCAGGTTCCCTGCTCGGCAGGAGGCCTGCTTCTCCCACTACCATTCCCTCTGCTTGTGTTCCCTCTCTCGCTGTGTTTCTCTCTTTCAAATAAATAAAATCTTTAAAAAAAACCCAAATTTACAAAAATAAAAAGGTGATAAAGATGATAAAGATATTCCCACAAGTCCCAAAATATGGGTTGTGTTGTGGAAACAAACCCCCTTCCTACTAGCAGTCTATGCAGGAAGAATAAAGGAAAGCAATGAGATGGGACAATTGGAGAAGAGCAGCTCTAAAGGAGGTTTGTTGTCTCCAGTACCACCTGGGTATAAGAGGCTTGTGTTAAGATAGATGAAAGGGAATAGAGCAGTATAGCCTCCATGAACTCTGAACTAACCTGTCAGTGTTCCCTCTTAGGACAAGGTGCCACACTAAGAAGAAATTGCTTATAGTGGAATCAAAATCAAGCAGGATAAGGACAACAGAAATGATGGAAAAAGATTTAGACTAATGTGAGGAAGGAGAATAAAGATAGGACACTTCAGAAAGCAAAGTCACAATATTTTTGAACTCTATACACAAGACAGAAAATAGTGTTGGAGGGGCTAGAATTCTATACTTATCTGGAAGTATAGGTAGGTCTGATATCTCCCTACCTCATGGACAGTGTTAATAAGATCAAGTATTGAGCCTCTGGGGTTCCCTCCCACACTGTGGCAATGAAACTTTATAAGCCAGTACAGGGCAGAACTAGTTACAGCTAGTCACCACTTCTCCTGCTCTTGTCATCAAGGCCCATCGAGGAGCAGACCTTGTACTTTACCTGGCATTAATGAGGCAGAGAGAGTGGTGCAAGGAAGGGTAGTTGACAATCTGCTTATCCTCTGCCCTCATGTGAATGGAGTTTAGTGGAGAGCTAAGCATCCATTCACCCTTACCCACAGCAACAAAGTGGTGTCAGTCAGCCTTCTGCTCACACACTTTCTCACTTTGGAAGCAGTGGAACCAAGCTGTGAGCTGCTCATACAACCCCACTCAGAGGCCACAGGTGGTGTGAGTCAGTGGACTTTTGCCAGGAAGGTGACAATGAGGTGAAGAGGGACCTGAACTTTCACACCACCCACCTGCAACAAAACAGTGTGAGTCAGTGCCCCATTTTAGCCAGGAAGTTTTGGAGGAGTCTGACAGGAAGCTAGCCCTTGCTAACCCTGACTCTCCTAGCTCTTGCACTATACCTACTAAAAAAGATTTAAAAAGATCCACAGCCTAATATAATACACAAAATATCTAAAAATTGTAAAAAATCACTCATCATACCTATCACAACAGGAATGAGAAAAAGACAATGAACAGACACCAACATCATGAATTAGATACTAGAGTCATCTGACAAGGGTTTTTAAGAAGCCATTATAATGCTTCAACAAGCAACTACAATTTTTTGGAAACATATGAAAAAATAGAAAATCTAATGAAAGATATACAAATTATAAAGAGTAAATGCAAGAGAACTGAAAAATATAATAATCAAAATGAAAAATTTACTATATAAGTTAAATAGTAGAGGTGACATAACAGAAGATAGATTCTGACGATCTGAAGACAGATCAATAGAATTTACCCAATGTGAGCAACAGAAAAAAAAAAAGATAAAAAAACCCCCCACAAACATATATATATCTATGACAGAATCTCAAGGACCCTTCAGGCAAAAACAAAAGGGCTAATGTTGCTGTTAGAAACCCAGAAAGAGAGGAGAGAGAATGAAACTGAAAAAAACTTTGAAAAAATAATGTCTGATCTGAAGCTTCTGAAATTGGGAAAGGGATATAAATCACAGATTCAAGAAGCTAAATGATCTCCAAACAGGATAAATTCAAAGAAATTCATGCCAAAACATATCATCATTAAATTTCTAAAAATTAAAGGCAAAGAAAAAAATCTTGAAAACATCCAGAGAGAGACAATATATTTTAATAACAACGTATTTCTAATCCGTAACTCTGGGGACAGAAGAAAGTACTGAGGATAAAACTTCAACCCAGAATTCTATATCCTGTGAAAATAAGTTTTAAGAATGAAGAGGAAGGGGCACCTGGGTGGCTCAGTGGGTTAAAGCCTCTGCCTGCAGCTCAGATCATGATCTCAGGGTCCTGTGATTGAGCCCCACATCGGGCTCTCTGCTCAGCAGGGAGCCTGCTTCCCCCTCTCTCTCTGCCTGCCTCTCTGCCTACTTGTGATTTCTCTCTCTGTCAAATAAATAAATAATCTTAAAAAAAAAAGAATGAAGAGGAAAAAATCACAACACTATCAGATGAAGTAAAACTAAGAATTTTATGCTAGCAAACTTACTCTTTAATAAATGGTTAAAGGGGAGGCAAGATGGTGGAGAGGTAGGAGATCCTGTTGCAACCTGTCCCCAAAAGTGAGCTGTATATCTGCCAGAACATGCTGAACACCCATGAAATCAGCCTGAGGAGCAAGATTTTTCACTTCTGGATCTCTACGGGAGCAGAAGACAGTAGCAGAGAGGTAAAGCAAAGTGGGAACACTCGAACTGATATTGGAGGATAAACAAAACGTGGAGGGAGCCACCAGAAGCAGTGAAAGGACAGTAATACCCCAAAGGAAAGCACTGGGTGGTTGGGGAGCAGCAATAACTTAGAGCCTGGTTAAAAACACTTAAAAAGAGCAAAAGGTTTGGAGAAGCAATTAGTGGAAGAGGGCGGATGCGGGCACAAGCCTGGGCCCACACCCCAGGAAGGACATCACACCTCAAAGAGAGACTGGTGGGGGGGTCCTATCTGTGGCTCCAGAACCTGCAGCTTTCCACTCCTTACGCCATTTTGTGAGTGAGGTGTGTGCACTACTGCAGGCGCCTTAAAGAGTCTGCTGTGGTCCCAGAGCTGGCAACTTTTCTCCGTGTACAGTGTGCTCTCTGGACTGTGCAAGAAATTCGTGGCCTGTGGCAGGGTCTGGGTGCTCCCAGCTTACCCAGAGAAAACACAGGAGGCCGGTCTAATCTCAGGCAGGAATCTGACCACACCCTGCCAGAGTCTGGAGCCTGGAGAGCAGGGGAGAGAGCAGAGTCACCAAACTGCTGAGTGTGCGCCACCTGTGACAGGCTGCACTGGGAGCAGATTTGCGGAGGGGAGTGTATGTTCTGGAAAACTTAGAAGGGAGCAGAATGAGGCTTTTCCGTGACAAGGAGGTCTGGGTATGGACAGGCAGATTCCTCACTTGGACTCTTCAAAAGAAGAAAAAGCTACAAAAGGCCAAAAGCCTTTAGAGAGCAAACGACTGAGAAACCGGTTTCCACAGAGCTCAACCCCTTGATTGGGGGGCAAGGTGACTCAACCCAAGCAAGATAGACTGGAAAACAACGTGGCAGGCCCCTCTCACTGAAGACAGGTGAAAAAACAAAAGGACTATAACCACAGGGTCCACATAAAATTTTAAATCCCCAACATCAAGGGAAATCAATATATTAAGCGCCAGATAATACACTCAAACCTGTATATTTCATAGATATAAGTTTTTATTTCTTTTTTATTCTCTTTCTATTTTTTTTATTCACTCTTTCTCACATTTCTTGTTTTTTTTTTAAACTATTTAACATTACAACAAGAGGCTTAATACAACTATAAACCCAGGAAGACCTGAAATAACCTTCCTCGCTCACAAGGAACTATAACCACCATCCCACCATCCCTTCTGTCAGTGTTTATACCTATTTGCTTTTGTTCTGGTATTATACAAATCTCATTCCAGGGGTTCATTATGACTAGTTTCTTTTATTTCTTGTCATCTACTTTTTTGGGTCTATATGTTTGTTCGTGTTCATCTACATACCTTATAAATCTTATTTTTGGGGCCAAATTTACTGGGATCTCTTCTTTTTCTCTTTCTCTCTATCTTTTTATCCATATTCTTATTTATGGTGATGAATCCCAATTGCTCCTAAGCCTTCCAGAGTGCACCATGCCTGGATCAAGGAAAATATATTCAGTAATACATCCTCTCATCCACCTCTCATCAAAACGACTAGGGGGAGGAACACCCAACAGAGGAAAAACCCAGAGACTGTGCCCTCTCCCACAGAACTATTAGACATGGACATTAACAGTATGTTAGAAAGGGAATCCAGGGTGACAATTATCCAGGCAATGGCTAGGATGGAAAAAAAAAATTAATGACAACATAGAATCTCTAAGGGCAGAAATAAGACCCAGTATAGCTGATGTAAGAAGTACTATCAGTGAGATCTAATCCAATCTAAATAGTCTAACAGCTAGAGTTACAGAGACAAAGGATAGAATTAATGATTTAGAGGACAAAATAGTTGAGAAGAAAGGTCAGGAGGAGGGCTGGAACAAACTGCTTAGAAATCATGAGAAGAGACTTAGGAAAATAAATGATGCCATGAAACATTCCAACATCAGAATTATTGGAATCCCAGAGGGGGTAGAGAAGGACAGAAGACTGGAAGATATAGCTGACCAAATTCTGAATGAAAATTTCCCAATCTGGGGAATGGAACAAGTGTTCATGTCCTAGAGGCAGAAAGGACACCTGCCATGATCAATAAGTCTAGAAAATCAGCGAGACACATCATAGTAAAATATGGAAATTATAATTTTACACAAGAGGTCCTGAGGGCAGCTAGGGGGAATAGATCCCTTACATATGGAGGAAGACCCATTAGAATAAGGTCAGACCTGTCCACAGAAACCTGGCAAGCCAGAAAGGGCTGGCAAGATATATTCAGGACACTAAATGAGAAGAACATGCAGCCAAGAATACTTTATCCAGCAAGGCTGACATTCAAAACAGATGGAGAGATAAAGAGCTTCCAAGACTGGCAAGGATTAAAAGAGTATGTGACCACCAAGCCAGCACTCCAGGAAATATTAAAGCGGGTTCTATAAAAGTAGAAAGAACTCATGAGTGACTTAGAAGAGAAATTTACAAGGACTACACAGGCGACATGATGTCAATAAACACTTACCTTTCAATAATCACTCTCAACGTGAACGGCCTAAATGCTCCAATAAAATGGCACATGGTTGCACAATGGATAAAGCAGCAGGACCCATCCTAGTGCTATCTACAAGAGACACATCTGGAACAAAAAGATACATCCAGACTGAAAGTGGAAGGATGGAGAACCATCTTTCATGCCAATCGCCTCAAAAGAAAGCTGGGGTAGTGATTCTCCTATCAGATGAATTAGATTTTCAGCTAGAGACAGAGATACAAAAGGACACTACATCATTCTTAAAGGGTCTATCTTCCAAAAAGATCTAACAACTGTAAACATTTATGCCTCCAATATAGGACCAGTCAACTACATAAGCTAACTGTTAATCAAAGTAAAGAGTCACATTGATATGAATACACTAATAGTAGGAGATCTAAACACACCACTCGCAGCAACAGACAGATTATCTAAAGAGAAAATCAATAAAGAAACAAGAGCTTTGAATGACACATTGGATCAGATGGACCTCCTGGATATATACAGAACATTCCACCCTAAAACAACAGAATAATCATTCCTCTCGAGTGCACATGGAACTTTGTCCAGAAAAGACCATATACTGGGTCACCAATCAGGACTCAACCGATACCAAAAGATTGAGATGATTCCTTCCATTTTCTCAGACCACAGTGCTTTGAAACTGGAACTCAACCACAAGAAAACGTCTGGAAGGAATTTAAACACTTGAAGGCTAAACACCAACCTGCTCCAGAATGCTGGGATCAACCAGGAAATCAAAGATGAACTTTAACAATCATGGAGACCAATGAGAATGAAGACATATCGATTCAAAACCTATGGGACACGACAAGGCGGTCCTAAGGGGAAATACATAGCTATCCAAACCTCATTCAAAAAAATGGAAAAATAAAAAAAGCTTTCTTTACACCTTAAAGAACTGGAAAATCAACCACACATTGAGCCATCCTCATGCACAAGAACGGAAATAATCAAGATCAGAGCAGAGATCAAAGAGTTAGAAACTAGAAAAACAGTAGAACGCATTAATGAATCCAGAAGTTGGTTTTTTGAAAGAATCAATAAGATTGATAAGACACTGGCCAAACTCATCCAAAAGAAAAGAGAGGACCCTAGTTAACAAAACTATGAATTAAAGGGGAGAGATCATGACTAATCCCAAGGAAATAGAAACAATCATCAGAAATTATTATCAACAGCTATACGCCAATAAGTTAAACAACCTAGAAGAAATGGATGCATTCCTAGAAACCCATAATCTTCCAAGACAGAAACAGGAAGAAATTGACAACCTGAAAAGACCAATATCTCATAATGAGATTGAAGCAGTGATCAAAAACCTTCCAAAAAACAAGAGTCCAGGACCTGACAGATTCCCTGGGGAATTCTACCAAATATTCAAGGAAGAAATAATACCTATTCTCCTGAAACTGTTTAAAAAAATAGAAATGGAAGGAAAACTTCTAGACTCCTTCTATGAAGCCAGTATTACCCTGATCCCCAAACCAAGCAGAGACCCCATCAAAAAGGAGAATTTCAGACCAAGTGCCTGATGAATATGGATGCCAAGGTTCTCAACAAGATCCTAGCTAATAGGATCCAACAGCACATTAAAAAGATTATTCATCATGACCAGTTGGGATTCATCCCTGGGATGCAAGGGTGGTTCAACATTCACAAATCAATCAATGTGATAGAACAAATCAATAAGAGAAGAGAGAAGAACCACATGGTCCTCTCAATTGATGCAGAAAAAGCATTTGACGAAATGCACCATCTGTTCCTGATTGAAACTCTTCAAAGGATAGGGATAGAACGAACATTCCTCAACATCATCAACTTTTTCTATGAAAAGCCCACAGCAAATATCATTCTCAATGGGGAAAAGCTGACAGCCTTCCTTTTCAGGTCAGGAACACGAAAAAGATGCCCACTCACCACTCTTGTTCAACATAGTGCTAGAAGTCCTAGCTACAGCAATCAGACAACAAAAAGAAATAAAAGGTATTCAAATTGGCAATGAAGTAGTCAAACTCTCTCTCTTCACAGATGACATGATACTGTAGGTAAAACCCAAAAGACTCCACCCCCAAACTTCTAGAACTCATACAGCAATTCAGTACTGTGGCAGGATACAAAATCAATGCATAGAAATCAGTTGCTTTCCTATACACTGACAATGAAAATATGGAAAGGGAAATTAGAGAATCTATTCCAATTACTGTAGCACTGAGAACCATAAGATACCTGGGAATAAACTTAACCAAAGAGGTGAAGGATCTGTACTCAAGGAACTACAGAACACTCATGAAAGAAATTGAAGAAGACACAAAAAAGTGGAAAAGCATTCCACATTTCTGGATCGGAAGAATAAACATTTATTAAAATGTCTATACTGCCCAGAGCAATCTATACTTTCAATACCATCCTGATCAAATTTCCACCTGTTTTCTTCAAAGGGCTTGGACAAACAATCCAAAAATTTTTATGGGGCCAGAAAAGACCCCAAATTGCTAAGGAAATGCTGAAAAAGAGAAACTAAGCTGGGGGCATCACATTGCCTGATTTCAAGCTTTACTACAAAGAGGTGATCACCAAGATAGCATGGTACTGGCACAAAAACAGACAACATAGACCAGTGGAACAGAATAGAGAGCCCAGATATGGACCCGCAACTCTATGGTCAAATAATCTTTGACAAACAGGAAAAAAATATGCAGTGGAAAAAAAGACAGTCTCTTCAATAAATGGTGCTGGGAAAATTGGACAGCTATTATGTAAAAGAATGAAACTTGACCATTGTCTTACACCATACACAAAGATAAACTCGAAATGGATAAAAGACCTAAATGTGAGGCAGAAATCTATCAAAACCCTAGAGAAGAACATAGGCATTGACCTTTCGACATCAGCCACAGCAACTTGTTACAAGACATATCTCTAAAATCAAAGGAAACAAAAGTGAAAATGAACTTCAGGGCTTCATCAAGATAAAAAGCTTATGGGCAATGGGGGAAGGGGCAAGATGGTGGAGAGGTAGGATACCCTCTTGCAACCTGTCCCCAAAAGTGAGCTGGATATCTGCCAGACCATGCTGAACACCCATGAAATCAGCCAGAGCAGCAAGACTTTTCACTTCTGTATCTCTACAGGAGCAGAAGACAGCAGCAGAGAGGTAAAGCAAATTGGGAACACTCGAAATGGTATCGGAGGATAAACAAAAGGGGGAGGGAGCCACCAGAATCTGTGCAAGGACAGTAACACCCCAAAGGAAAGTGCCAGGTGGTTGCAGAGTAGCAATAAGGTAGAGCCCGGTTAAAAACACTTAAAAAGAGCATAAGGTTCTGAGAAGCAGCAAGTGGAAGGGGGTGGTGGTAAGCACAAAGGACACCACTCGCCTCAAAGAGAGACCAGTGGGGGGCGGCGTCCCGCTCCCTGCACCATTTTGTGGGCGAGGTGCCTGTGCTTCTGAAAGCACCTTAGAGAGTCTGCTGTGGTCCCAGACCCACAGCTTTTCTCCATGTACAGCGCTCTCTAGACGGTGCACCACCAAAGGCAAGAACTGCTGCTGGTGCAGTAATATTGGCAAGAATCTGGCCCCACCCTGCCAGAGCATGGAGCCACTAGTGCAGGGAGCGTGCCTAGTCCCGCAGAGCCGCCAAACTGCTGAGTGCATGCTGTCTGGGACAGGTGGCGCTGGGAGATTTGCGGAGGGGAGTGTCCCTTCTGGTCCAGCCAGAGGGGAGCAGACTGGGCTTCTCTGTGACAGGGAGGTCTGGGTACGGACAGGCAGATCCCTCACTCAGACTCTCTGAAAAGGAGAAAAAGCTACAAAAGGCCAAAAACCTTCAGAGAGCTAAAGACTGAGAAACTGGGTTCCACAGAGCTCAGCCCATTGATTGGGGGGCAGGGTGACTCAACCCAAGCAAGATTGACTGAAAAACAACACTCCAGGTCGCTCCCCCAGAAGACAAGTCAAAAAAACAAAACAAAACAAAAAACAAAAAGTCTATAACCACAGAGTCACTATAAGACTTTTAAATCCCCAACATTAGGGGAAATAAATATATTAAGTGCTTGATGATACCCTAAAACCTGTATATTTCATAGATACAAATTTTTTTTCTATTCACTTTTTTTCTTTTTTCTTTTTTTTAAAGTTTTTTAAATTTATTTGATATGGAGAGAGAGATCACAAGCAGGCAGAGAGGCAGGCAGAGAAAGAGGAGGAAGCAGGCTCCCTGCCAAGCAGAGAGCCCGATGTGAGGCTTGATCCTGGGACTCTGAGATCATGACCTGAGCCGAAGGCAGAGGCCCTAACCCACTGAGCCACCCAGGCGCCCCCTCACTTTTTTTCTTTTATTAATTTCTATTCACTTGTTTTCACATTTCTTGGGTTGATTTTGTTTTTTGTTTTTATTTTTTTAAACTACTTAACATTATATCTAGAGGCTTAATACAACAATAAACTCAGGAAGACTTGAAATAACCTTCCTCACACACGAGGAGCTATAACCAACCTCCCATCTTACCCTTCTGTCAGAGTTTCTACCTTTTTGCTTTTGTTCTGGTATTATACAAAATCTCATTCCTGGGGTTCATTCTGACTAGGTTCTTTTATTTCTTGTCATCAACTCTTTTCGGTCTATATGTTTGTTCCTTTCGGTCTATATACTTCATAAATCTTATTGTAGGGGCCCATTCTGGCTGAGATCCCCTCTTTTTCTGTTTCTCTCTATCTTTTTTATCCTTATTCTTTCTTTTTGGTGGTGAATCCCAATTGCTCCTAAACCTTCCAGAGTGCACCCTGCCTGGATCATGGGCGAAATATTCAACTATACATCCTCTCATCCACCTCCCATCAAAATGACTAGGAAGAGGAACACCCAACAGAGGAAGAACTCAGAGACTGTGCCTTCTCCCACATAACTATTAGACATGGACATTAACAGTATGTCAGAAAGAGAATTCAGGCTGACAATTATCCAGGCAATGGCTAGGATGGAGAAAAACATTAATGACAACATAGAATCTCTAAGGGCAGAAATGACATGCAGTATAGCCGATGTAAGAAGAGCTATCAGTGAGATCCAATCCAATCTAAATAGTCTAACAGCAGGAGTTATGGAGACAGGGGATAGAATTAGTGATTTAGAGGACAAAATGGTTGAGAAGAAAGGTCAGGAGGAGAACTGGAGCAAACTGCTCAGGAATCATAAGAAGAGACTTAGGGAAATGAATGACACCATGAAACGTTCCAACGTCAGAATTATTGGAATCCCAGAGGTGGTAGAGAAAGACAGGAGACTAGAAGATATAGCTGACCAATTTCTGAATGAAAATTTCCCCAATCTGGGGAATGGAACAAGGGTATGTGTCCTAGAGGCAGAAAGGACACCCGCCAAGATCAATGAGTCTAGAAATATAGCGAGACAAATCACAGTAAAATTTGCAAATTATAATTTTAGAGAAGAGGTCCTGAGAGCAGCTAGGGGGAAAAGATCTTTTACATATGGAGAAAGACTCAATAGAATAACGTCAGACCTCTCCACAGAAACCTGGCAAGCCAGAAGGGCTGGCAAGACATAGTCAAGGCACTAAATGAGAAGAACATGCAGCCAAGAATACTTGGCTGACATTCAAAATGGATGGAGAGATAAAAAGCATCCAATACCGGCAAGGATTAAAGAAGGAGGTGACCAAGAAGCCGGCACTCCGGGAAATATTAAAGGGGTTTCTATAAAAGTAGAGAGAACCCATGAGGGACTTATAGGAGAAATTTACAATCAATAGAAACAAGGACTACACAGGCAACATGATGTCAATAAACACTTATCTTTCAATAATTCCTCTCAATGTGAATGGCCTAAATGCTCCCGTAAAATGACACAGGGTTTCAGAATGGATAAAACAGTAGTACCCATCCAAAAAAAACCTGATTTGTGTCCCAGGATGTGATCTATTCTGGAGAATGTTCCATGTGCGCTCGAGAAGAATGTGTATTCCGTTGCTTTGGGATGGAATGTTCTGAATATATCTGTGATGTCCATCTGGTCCAGTGTGTCATTTAGAAGCTTTATTTCCTTGCTGATCTTTTGCTTAGATGATCTGTCCATTTCGGTGAGGGGGGTATTAAAGTCCCCCACTATTATTGTATTATTGTTGATGTGTTTCTTTGACTTTGTTATTAATTGGTTTATATAATTGGCTGCTCCCCTGTTAGGGGCATAGATATTTACAATTGTTAGATCTTCTTGTTGGACAGTCCCTTCAAGTATGATATAGTGTCCTTCCTCATCTCTTATTATAGTCTTTGGCTGAAAATC
>CM053615.1:23825861-23869521 GCA_028646535.1 Procyon lotor
CCCCATTCCCCCTTCCCTTCCTTCTCACAATGCCCTCCATGTTTTTCTTTATGCTCAGCACGTAAGTGAGACCATAAGGTAATTGGCTCTCTCTGCTTGACTTATTTCACTCCGCATAATCTCTTCCAGTCCCATCCATGTTGATACAAAAGTTGGATATTCATCCTTTCTGATGGAGGTATAATATTCCATTGTATATGTGGACCATATCTTCTTTGTCTATTCATCTGTTGAAGAGCATTTTGGTTCTTTCCCCAGTTTGGCAATTGTGGCCATTGCTGCTATGAACATTGGGGTCCATGTGGCCCTTCTTTGAACTGCATCTGCTTCTTTGGGGTAAATACCAGTAGTGCAATTGCAGGGTCATAGGGTAGCTCTATTTTTATTTCTTGAGGAATCTCCACACTGTTTTCCGAAGTGGCTGCACCAACTTGCATTCCCACGAACAGTGGAAGAGGGTTCTGATTCTCCACATCTTCTCGAACATTTGTTGTTTACTGTCCTGTTGATTTTGCCCATTCTGACTGGTGTAAGGTGGTATCTCAGTGTGGTTTTGATTTGGATCTCCCTGATGGTTAAAGATGATGAATAGCTTTAACCCACTGAGTGACCCAGGTGCCCGCTGTGAATGTATTTTGTGCATGTAATTAGTGTATATAGTAATGTGACTTTGAGTAAAGCAGTGTATACATCATAATGTGGGTGAGTCTCACCTGATCAGTTGAAGGCCTTAAAAGCAAACACTGAGGTATCCTGGAGAAGGAATTCTGCCTGAATTTCCAGGCTGCCAGCTTGCCCTATACATTTTGAACTTGCCAGCCCCACAACTGCATCAACTAATTCCTCAAAATGCAGATTTGTTACTGACAATTGTTCTAGAGGGAAAAAGATTTTAAGAATGAGTTTTTAAAATTGATTTCTGGAGTTTGATTCTCTAATCTGATTAGATTTAAGGGCATTAATGACTCATGTCCAGTGATAAAGACAGTCTGTGGCATGATGTAGCAATAAACATGTATAAAAGATCACCATCGGATACTTCTAAATCAAAGCAAATGAGATTCTAGATGACCATGTATTTGATACATTAGACATTTTTGTCAAACAAATGAATATGAAATTGGCTGTTTGCTTAAAACTGCACTAGACAAAGTGGGGAAGAAAAGGAGGAGCACAGGGCTGCAAATTCCTGGTTCAAGTGCTGCATAAATAACCTGAAATTTTCTAGAACTATTCTGGAAGAAATTCTTACCACTTATAGCCAAAGAGCTAAGATAAAACCAAACCCAAAGTCTCATCCCTGCAAGTGGCTGAATTAAAATGCAAATCAAATTCCTAATCTCAAAGGATGCAAGCTATTAAAATGAGAGCACTGATGGGGAAGGAATGTTCTGAAATTTGCAATAGGGGTATATGGGCACATCCTGATAAATTTGGGGATTTTGAACCCTTAAATTCTGCTTGGTCTTCTTTGCCAGGAAAGCAGGTTAATCTGAGGTTAACTGAAATTTGCTGAGAAATGCAGGTAATGGTATCCCCGTAATGGCCTCTCCAGGTATAATTTCCTTGCTAGGCATTGCTGATTCTCCTCAGGAACTGACCTCACCAATCTTCTTTGTATCTAAACCTATAACTAGACTTAAGTCTATTTATGAAAAGTGAGGTACAAATTGTGACCCATGAGGTGGTATATTCCAAAAGAACTGCATGATTTTTCCAATTTATACAGACATAAATCTGGAGAATAAGAGTAGGAATGGATATTAAGGGTGTGGGGTAATAGTAGAAGAAACACAAAATTAGATCAGACTAAATGTATTGATATGTACCCCAAGAAGAGATTCTAAATTCAAAACTGTAGCTTGGGGTTAGAATAATCTCTAGTCTTTTGGTTGGTAGGCTGAAATATGGACCAAAAGGTGGTCTACTGTTAGAAGGTGGAGGAAAAATAGTAAAGTATCCTCCAAAATGAGAAAACACTTTGGGACCAAAAAATGAAGTAAACCACTCCATTATATTTACACAGTTTTATTCAGGGTAAATTACTGATGGGAAGATCAGGCAGATGATTATCTAGGCACTGTGCAGTTCTTCTCCACAAAGTCTAGACCTTAAGCCACAGATTTTATAGAGTGAGGGCATGTGCAGACATCATTATACTGAGGTCAAAGGGTATAACATTTAACACACCTCATGGTGAACATATGTGTGCCAGAGGTAGGGAGGGGAAGAAACTATGTTATCTCTACTGGTAATATAAACAGCTTTAGGGAGGATCAGCACAAACTTTCCTCCATTCTGGTCAGGGCATACATTAACCTCCAAGGGCCCTGGAACTTCTGAGCCCTGATGGAGATCATTGTGTGGACACAAACAAGATGGAAGGCCAAAAATGGAGTCAGTGCTGTCAGAACTCCTGCACTCCACCCCCAACATCTTCATGGCCTATACAATCTTTACATGCCATTCTTCTGTGATGACCCTAGAGCCAGATATCAGGAAGTGACTTGCATCCCTATGCCACTATAGCAACATTTGTATTGTATGAGACCAAAGGAAAAACCACTATGGTTTCCCAGTGACCGAGTAAAAGGTCATTTCCCAGACCCAACAGTCAGGGTGATTGTGAATTTTAATGTAACTCGTGGTTCATGACAGGAAGACATTTCCTGTGGCAACAGAAAAGAACACCAGCAATTGGGAGGCTAGGGGCAATAAGACAAATGTTTCACAGACAATAGATACGGCAAACCTTCATTTAGTAACCCAGTAGCAGTTTGATCCCCTTGAGCCAGTGCCCTTGGCTTAGGTATTTTTCCTGGGGGCTGACACTGTATATTTTGACCCTTAATATTATCAGAGGTGTGTCTATATTGTACAGAGCCACCTCGGTTGGCACACATGGTAACTAGCAGCTACCCAACATCAGGGGTCAGAAGCAGATATTTGCCTGTGTGTTGGGCCCTGACCAACATAGAAAGAGGGGTTAATAACAATACTGGATTTGACCCCTTGGCCCCAGGGGATTAGGACACCAAGCCACGGGGAGTTGCAGGGGTGCGGGGGTGGGGGGGAGGTAAAAGGGTGGACTCCAAACTAATTTCCAATGAACTGAAGTCTCTCCAGGTGGGAGGTCTTATAGCAAACACAGAATGAGTCCCTCCTCCAGCCTGGAAGGCCTCAGACCTCCTGATGATGCCTGCTCCCCTAACACCCAAGCTGTGGGGGTGTTATTGCTTAGGCTTTCATATGCTGATGTCTGTCCTGCTGTTGTCTCTGTTAGTCTTCCAGATGGTCCAGTGAGGGAGCCTGCTGGTGACAGTCTTTCATGTGTTTTTTATTAGTCCATTCACTCTCTCAGTTAGGCCTGCAGCAGTGGGATTGGATGGCAGGCGGAAAGTCCATAATATATCCAGGGTCTCTGCTCATTCTTGGACCTCATGGCTGGTAAGCTGTGTTCCTTGATCACTATCTGAGTCCACATTCCCTACGTGGGAATGTACTTTTGTTATTTCCTTATACTTGCTTGTACTAGTCCTATGAAAGTGAGGCATTCTTGTGCCCTTCAGATGCCAGCAAAGGGCCTATGTAATCCATTACCAGCAAGAAATAGAGCATGTAGTCAGTCCAATATGCCTAAAAGGTATGGTGCAAAAGTCATCACCTGAGGTGGCACTGGGGGCACTCCTTGTCAGCAGCTTGTAGAACGGAATATTTTAAAGGCAAATATAATCTCTTTACTATTCCCCAAGTGGTTTTGGTACCTATTATCCCAGTTTATCATGCACTCATTCTGTTACATCAGACAGGGTCAGCATTTCCTCCAGCAAAAGGGCTTGTGCCTGGGCTAGAATGTTTGCTTCATGATTACAGTGTGGATTGGGAATGTGCACACATGTGCCATACTTGGGCAGCTGCATTGAGTTTTGTGCATACTTTCCAATTATCTTGCCATTGTTCTGCTCTTCATAGGAATGTACTTAATACAACCCAGACTTTTCTGTGCCATTGTGGCATTCATTCTACTCTGTCCAGCTGTCAGTAGCCAAATCAATGGGTATGGGTTCATGTGTTAGCACAATCCATACCGCTCTCAATCAGTGCACTGGACTACTTTTGGTTCCTTCTTCAAATCAAAGTACGTCATCTGGAGACAGACAGGAGAGAAATGCCAATTAGGGGCTTTCCTTTGCAACTGCCGTAAGTGCATCGTGTGCTGTTCACTGGAGGTGAGCCTCCAGTACTTGGGGGAGGGGAGAAACAATGTCAATGACTTTGGAAGTTGGCTGGGTCAACCTAAGTGACCAGTCTAGTAACGAGTGCAGTTCATGAGACAGAAGACAGGTTTTATAAGTGCTCCTCTGCTATAGGTAAGTGTGGCATTTCTGTAAGTTTCTTACTTGGGCACAGGCACTCTTAGGTTTGCTGAACATGTAGTTAACCTGTACTCCTACTGACAGGGAGATCCATACTGTCACAGGCAGGTGGCTGCCAGTCCTGTCTGTTGCAGTGCAAGATAAATAGCTAATAGTTGTTTCTTGAGGGAACTATGCCTGGTTTCTCCTCTCTTCCATAACTGAGACCAAAATCCTAATGGGATTCATTTCCCATTTTTCATTGCCACAGGCCACAGCCAAACCCTTCTGGATATGAACTCACCTCTCATTCATCTAATTCACAACTCACATCTGGCATCAATAGCCCCAGGGCCTGTAGTTTTACTACCATTTTTGCCTTAAAAAAAACCTCTTGTTGGTTAAAAACCCAATCTCATCAGCTTCCCTCCCTAAGGAAGGCATAGAAAGGTCCTAATGGGTTAGATGGGGAATAAAAGTTCTCCAGTAACCCAATAAACCAACAAAGCCTGTAATACCTTTACTCGTTCAGAGATTGGGAGGGTTTATATTTTGCCAATGACTGCCTTTGGCATCACTTTTGTTTTATCCATTCAGATGATGCCCAGGATACTGACTGACCTGTCACTATTTACCTCCCATCTTTGTGACTTTAAGTATACCTGTATGATGCAGCTACTTGAGACAGGTTAAAATCATCTATGTAGTAACAAAGCACCATCTCCTCTGGCGATATCCATTTTTCCAGACCTCTGGCTACCATCCTGTGACAAATTGTGGGACTATGGAGGTACCTTTGGGGCAATGCCTGGAAGGTCCATTGTCTCCTGTTCCATGTGAAGATGACTTGGTCTTGGGATTCAAGTCCTGATAGAATGCTGTAAAGGGGATTAGATAGGTCTAGTACATAATGATCTGTTTTAATGGATGCCATGATTTTTTTCTAAAAATAAGGCTATATTAGGCACCATGGCATGGATGGGTGAAGTAACTTTATTGAGTTCTCTATAATCTATTTTCACTTACCAGGTCCCATTAAATTTTTTAATAGGCCAAACCACACTACTGAATGGACTTTGAGCAGGTCTGATCACCCCTGTCCTTTCTAATTCTCTACTATTGGTGGTGATTTCATTATGCTCTCTCCCCCAAGTAGCTTATATTGTTTTACATTTATTATCCTCCAGGGAACTGGCAGCTGTATAGTTTCCCATTTTGTAGGACCCACAATGATGGGTTTCACTACTTGAATACAAAACCTGAATTTGCCTGTAGCTGTAGTTAGATCCAGGTCCTGTAAAACATCTATGCACAAAATATACTCAGGAATGGGGAAAGTATGCACCAGAAAACAGCAGGGAGGAAGCTTGCCAATCTGTAGGTAGAAACTAGTTTGTCTGGCCTTGATAATTTGTTTCCCATAATATCAATTGCTTTTATCTCTCCCTGAAATATTGAGGGGTTTCCATAGATAAGTGTGCATTCAGCAACGGTGTCTATTAGAGCTAGTACAGTCTCAGTGTGAAACTAATTAAATGGTTAATTCAACAGGGGGCCTCTGGTCATCCCCTATTGTACTCACTAGATGGCAACATTGGCCGAACCCATAATTTCTTTCCTTTTTTTTTTTTTTTTTAAGATTGTTTATTTATTTGACAGATAAAGACACAGTGAGAAAGGGAACACAAGCAGGGAGAGTGGGAGAGGGAGAAGCAGGTTTCCCGCCTAGCAGGGAGCCGGATGCAGGGCTTGATCCCAGGACCCTGGGATCATGACCTGAGCCGGAGGCAGACGTTTAACGACTGAGCCACCCAGGCACCCCATGAACCCCTAGTTTCTAGTGGTAAGAGGTACCTATGCCCCAAATTCCTCTGTTAGCAGAGGGGCTTTCAGGAATACATCTTGCTTTTTTAAGGCTTCTTTCTTTCCCTTAGGCAACACCTTCCATAGGCTTAGCAGACCCAGTTGGATTATTTGTCTATATTTCCTCTCAGGGTCCCAGGTAATACTAGATTTTGCCACAGTTGTTTACCAAAGATTCTGATGGGCCCCCTTTCTACCATTTTATTATTGGCAGGGTCCTTCATTTTCCTGTTTTGCAACCTATTTACCCCAGACCTGATTCTTTTGGTTTCTTGTAAGTCAGCCAACACAGTGGCTATTATACCAGTGGGTTGATTACCCATAGGTGCAAGGGAAAGATACTAAAGTCCCATACCATGGCCCAGGGCTGAGTAAGATATGATCTTTCATACAAGAGGAAAATCTTTGGTGCTCTAAAATACTGAGTGTGAATGGCATGTTTCATTCCCAATTCTCATATAATTTCTTGTAGTTCTTTCATAGAGGTCCAGTGCAAGGAGGGGAGGGAACATACCCTTCATTAGGCCAGGTCATCTTAATGGTAGAGTTTATCCAATTAATCAAATTAGCTAAGCACTCACCCATGCCTGCCACATAAAACCTTTGTAGCAAGGCAGGTTGAGCAGTGACTGAGGCCATTTTTAGCATCTCAGACCCATCTAACATACCCCATCATTGTAATACCCAAGTTGTTACCCCTTCTTGGCCTTTTTACTTAAAGCAGTTTATTAGCTCTAACTTACTAGCAGAATATACCCTCAGTCATCTTCTGTCTTGTTAGAATTTATTCTCAGTTATCTCAAGGCTCATAAATGGGTCTTTGTTTGAATCAAAGTGTGTGACTGTAAACATTTTCCTCCTCCTTGATAATGTCTTCCTCATGAGAGAAGTCATTATTTCCAGGGATCCTGTGCTTTAAGGTTCTGTTGAGATATGATAGTTCTCACTTTAGTGTATGGTGGTTTGCACCCATGCATCTTTGCCATCTTACACATCATAATTTCTAAGCATTCCTCTTGCTGTTGGATTCCTTTGGACATAATATCCATATTAGAGAACATGTGGTCTGTGCATCCTTTTCCAAAGTCAGTGCTTCTCTAGTCTGTTCTAATTCTCCCCTTACTTAGAATTCTTCTTCCACAGTGTCCTTTAATGTACTTAGCAATAGTCAACCTACTGCCATAATAGCTTATTCACTTTCCTTTCTCCATGTCCTTTTCCCTACCATTTTGGATAGGATATCTAACAATCCCTTGGGTCATTTCAGGGTATCTCTGTACTCATGCACAGCTCCAAAATACTAAAAAAATCGAGCTGAATCTCCTCACATGGCAGTGGCTGGACAATTTGGGATTTCCCCCCTGACAATGGGATTTCCCTTATAGACAATGGGCTTTCCCCTGGCAGAGCCCCTTTAGCCATGCTTGCTTTAGGTCTCTTTCCCGGCTCACCAATTGTTAGAAGATGGAGGAGGAAGCATTCTTCAAACTGAGAAGGCACTTTGAGACCAAAAAATGAAGCAAGCCTCTCTATACCATTTACACAGTTTTACTGATGTGGAGATTGGGTGGATGATGATCCAGATGCTACACAGCTATTCTCCACAATGTCAGGACCTTAATCCACAGATCTATAGAGCAAAGGGAGGTGCAGAAGTCATCGTGAGGTCAGAGTATTTAACGTTTAAGATCATCTGTGCACCAAAGTGGGGGAGGGGAAGAAATTATGATATCTACTAATTATCTAAACAACTTTAAGGAAGATCAGAACAAACCTTCCTGCATTTTTGGTTAGGGGATACATTAACCTCTAAGGGGCCTGGAACAAGTAGCCCTGAGGGGGATCATTGCAGGGACCTGAACAAAATGGAGAGCCAAAGATAGAATCAGTATTAATTGCACTCCTATGCCTACACAAAATGTAGTTGAGATGCTTTGGTATATTGTAGAAGAATGTATTCAAAGGCTTTGGGAGATTGAAATGTTAGAGTGGATTTGTCTTGTAACACTGCTCAGTCACATCACTCCACTATGACTACAAGAAATAAATTTGTGAGGGAAGTCCTAGTATCCTTGAAAAGCTCTGTGGTCATTCTTCTCTACAGATTAGAAATTACAGTGGAAACTGCTGCCACTGAAGTGGGATTCTTAAATGCAATGGGAATAATTAGATCCTGGTGGGTAGGAGCCAAATGGTGGTACTTAATCACCAAAGATAAGGTGGATGTATTGGCTGATTTTAGACAACACACATGACCAATGGAAACTTGAGCTATTATAGTAGGAAAGGCCAAGTGGAACTCACTGGAACTGCTTCTACCCAGCAAAATAGTAAGCCAAACGCAATGACACATTCCTGGAGGGACTGCAGAGATTAGTGGCACCATCAAGGATTCAAAGGATGCAGGAATTGTGATTTTCACCACCATATCCCCATTCAACTCATCTATTTGGCCTATGAAGAAAACACACAGATCTTGAGGAATGACAATGATCATAAACTTAATCAGATGGTGACTTCAACTGCAGCTGCTGTTCCAGATCTGGTTACACAGCTTTAGCAAATTAACATATCCCCTACTAGCTGGCATGTAGTAATTGGTCTGGAAAGTGCTTTTTTTCTTCACACCTATTAGTAAAGACCACAAGAAGCAGTTTGTATTCAGCTGGCAAGGGCAACAAAACACCTTCACTACCTTAGGGTTGTATCAACTCTCCAGCCATACATCATAATTCAGGAATCTTAATTGCCTTTTTTTCCCGCATCATATAGTGGTCCATTACATGGATGACTTATGCTAAATGAAACTAGTGGTCAGGAAATAGCAACTACTCTAGACTTACTGGTTTCATTGAGACATCCGTATGTCAGAGGCTGAGAAATAAATCCTACAAAAATTTAGGAACTTCCCATCTCAATAGAACTTCTAGGTGTTCAGTGATGCTGAGCACATGAAGATATACCTTCTAAGATGAAGGATAAATTGTTGCATCTGGCCCCAACTATAACCAAAAAAGAGGGACAGTGCTTGGTGGGCTTCTTTGGATTTTGAAGGCAATATATTCCTCATTTGAGTGTGCTGCTCTGGTCCATTTCCTGAGTAACCCAAAAAACTATTAGTTTTGAATGGGGCCCAGAATAAGAGAAAGCTCTGCAACAGGTCAAGGCTACTATGCAAGCTGCTCTGCCACTTGGGCCATATGATTTAGTAGAGCAAATGACACTTGAAATGTCAGTAGCAGACGGAGATGTGGTTTCAAGCCATTGGCAGGCCCCAGTAGGCAAATAATGAATGAAGTCATGACATGCTCTGCAGATAACTACTCTCCTTTTGAGAAACAGCTTTTAGCTTGGCCACCGGGTATTAGCAGAATATAAATGCTTAAAACAGGCTCCAAGTTCATGAGCTGCTTATCATGAACTGGGTGTTACCTGATCCACCACACCATAAAGCCAAAAGTGCAGAGCAGCATTCTATCATCCAGTAGAAGTGATATATATGAGATTCGGTCTGAGCAGGCCCTCAAGGCACAAGTTCCATTAGGAAGCTGCCCAAATGCTCATGGCCCGCACTCCTACCTTCTTTCTCCCAGCCTCCACCTATGGCCTCACAGGGAGTTCTCTAAAATCAGTTGATTGAGGAAGAGAAAACTTGGGGCTGGTTTACAGATGGTTCCACGTGATATGTAGGCACCAACTGGACAACTGCAGCACTATGACCCCTTTGGGGGCATCCCTGAAGGACAGTGGCGAACGGAAATCCTCCCAGTGAGCAAAGTGTTGAGCATCTGGTTGTTCATTTTGCTTGAAAGGAAAAATGGCCAGATATGCCATTATATACTGATTCATGAACTGTGCCCTTGGTTTGATTGGATTGTCAGGGACTTGAAAGAATGATAAGAAAATTGCTGACCAAGAGGCCTGGAGAAGGGGCGCTGGGTGGTTTAGTTGGTCAAGCGTCTGCCTTTGGCTCAGGTCATGATCCTGGAGTCCTGGGATTGAGCCCTGCTTTGGGCTCCCTGCTTAGAGTGGAGTCTGCTTGTTCTTCTGCCCTTTACCCTGCTCTCGTGCTCCCACTCTCTCTCTCAAATAAATAGAAAATCTTAAATAAACAAACAAATAAATAATAAAGGTGGTCTGGAGAAGAGGTATGTGGCCGAGCTCTCTGAATCAGCAAAAAGCATGACTATATTTTTGTTCCATGTAAATGCTCACCAAAGGGTAAGTAACCTCAGTAAATCAAGTGGATAGAATGACCTGTTCTATGGCTACCAGTCAGCTTCTTTCCCCAGCAACTATTATTGCCAATGACGTCATGAAGAAAGTGGCTATGATGACAGATGGAGGTTATGCATGGGCTCAGCAATATGAGAATGTAAGCTCCAAAAGGGAGGGACTGTGACTATTTCCTTTGCTATTGTGTCCCCAGAGCCAACAGCACTGCTGAATGAGTAAATACATGAATTACAAAAGTTTTAAAACATAGTACTGAGAAAAGAGACCATGGAACAGCTCTTGGTAATAGTTTCTTATTAACTTATTTAAAAAGAGTGATGATCGTGAACATTTGGGAAATTCTGTATTTAAAGTTAAGTGATTGGAGATATACACACATATTTGTATATTACTAATTGCTTTTTAAACTCCCAGAAGTTTTTTAGATTCTTCTATCAGTCAAAAGGTAACTGAGTTTAGCAAGTATCACCAATTTCAAAGTTTATAGACAAATATAAGGCCATAAATATGGCCTTACCACTGTAACTTTCATCAGTTAAAAATCACTAATAGAGGGGAACCTGAGTGGTTCAGTCGGTTAAGCATCTGCCTTCAGCTCAGGTCATGATCTCAGGGTCCTGAGATCGAGTCCCATATCAGACTCTCTGCTCATTAGAGAACCTGCTTTTCTCTCTCCCTCTGCTGTTTCCTCTGCTTGTGGTCTCTTGGGCTTTTTCTGTCAAATAAAATCTTTTAAAAATCACCGACAGAAACAGAAATAGGGCAGTTTATACTTGCTTACGATTTTGTAAATAAACTTTGGAGATGGTGATGGAAATGTGTGCACCAAATGGTAGTTTCCTAATTACAGTAGTTCCCCCTTCTTTGTGGTTAATACGTTCCCAGACCTCCAGTGGATGCCTGAAACTGCAGATAGTACCAAACCCGCTACACAAAGTTTGACCCTTGAAAAACACAGGTCTGAACTGTGTAGGCCTACTTCTTTTATACAGTATAGTTTTAATGAGTTAAACATAAAGCTACTCCTACTCCCACATGCTTCTATACAAGGTTACAAACCCTTTTATCTTAATGAAAGACATATACAAAGTGTAGTTCCAGTAAGTTAAGCAGAGGAGTATTCTGTTTTTTTTTAAATATTTATTTTTATTTTATTTATTTGGAGAGAGAGAGAGAGAGAGAATGAGAGGGGAGAGGTCAGAGGGAGAAGCAGGCTCCCCGTGGAGCAGGGAGGCTGATGTGGGAGTTGATCCTGGGACTCCGGGATCATGACCTGTGCCAAAGGCAGTTGCTTAACCAACTGAGCCACCCAGGCACCCCTTTTATTTTTTTAAAGATTTAGAGAGAACATGCGCTGGGGGAGGGAAAGAGTCCTCAAGCAGACTGCCTGCTGAGTAGGGACCGGAGCTGAAACCCAGTCAGCCACTCAGCAGAGCCACCCCAGTACCCCTCCAATGTACTCTCACATGAGTTTACATACTTATATCTCGAGATTTTATTTAAAATAAGTTATATACAGTGTGGTACCAATGGTTTAAGCATATATCTTATCTCATATGTGTAGGCCCACTTATATGTGGATTCTTTTTACAGTAGTATAAATCTATTTTCCTGATGACTTAACATTCTTATTGTAAAAGTACAGAGTATGTATAATATACAAAATGTTTTGTTATTGGTAGGGCTTCTGGTCAACAGTAGGCTATTTGGGGAATCGAGTTGTACAGAATTTCAACTGCATAAGATGGGGGGTGGGGTTGGCACCCCTAAATGCCACATTATTCAAAGGTCAATTGTACTGTTTTTTCCTACATATACATGTAGTATGATAAAACTTAATTTGTAAATGAGGTACAGGACAAAATTAACACCAAAATAGTGTGGTTATAATAGTATACTATAGAGGAGTCTGGGTGGCTCAGTTGGTTGTGCCTGACTCCTGGTTTTGGCTCAGGTCTTTAACTCAGGGTCCTAAGATCAAGCCCTAAGTTGGGCTCCATGCTCAGTGGGGAGTTTGCTTGAAAATTCTCTCCCTTTGCCCCACCTTCCACTCTCTCTCAAAATGGACAGATCCTTAAAAAGATTATATATACTAAAGTTATGTGAATGTGGTTTCTCAAAATCTCACTGTACTCACCTTTCTTTTGATGTAGGATGAGTGCCTATGTGGTAAGTTGAAGGTCAGGCATTGTGATACAGCATCAGGCTACTGACCTTCTGCTCACCTGTCAAAAGGATCATTTGCTTCGGAACTGCTGTTGCCTGAAACCATGGAAAGTGAAAACGTGGAGGATGAGGGGGGCACTTCTGTACTCCGAGCACTTTTCCTCCCCTAATAACATGCCCAAGTCATAGATACGAACCCACAAAAGTCAATTCCTCCCTCATAACTTGCCAAATTTTCTCACCTTTCCTTATTTTCTTTAACTAGGATAGGGAACCATTTGGACAGATAAGAAATACTGGTGATCTGTTCTTCAGATTAGATTTTTATAGTGATAAGTTATTTCCAGCTCTCTTTATTTCAAGTCTATTGGCTCCTTTCAAATTCTTTTAGAAGATAGATGTGGTTTGGTACTTTTCACAAACTTAAAATATAAAGGTTTATGGAAGTTACAAAAATATCAAATAGTTTATAGACATCTGAGGAGTCCTCTCCTTTGACAGACTTGATAATTTTTAAAGAAAAAGCCATCACACTTTCCTTCAGCATAGCACTCTGAAGTTTTCTTATTAGAGTCTTGAGTTGTTGCTGTAGACAGCATTCTGAGTTAACCCGCTGTTGCAAGATGAAGGAATCCTTTCTCAGAGAAAATTGGGTGGTAGATTTTCCCAAAAATGGCAACAGACAAAGGTTATTGAAGGTTTTGGGGGATGGAAGGTTCCAGCTGTCCTCCATCTCTCATTCCCTTCATAATGGATTATGGCTAGATTAAATATTTCACCAGTTTATTTGTTGTATTTTCTTATTTGATGAGAAGCATGAAATTTTTGAATGCATACATACATGCTTCTTTAGCTTGCAGAATATATGTATACTTTTCACATTTGTCCTCCTACTAAAAAAGATAAGTCTTTTACAGAACAGGTCAAGAAAATAATTATCCATAATCCACCCAAAAGTTGGCAAATTTCCTTTCTATCTTTTCAATATACAAAAATATTGTCTTATTTCTATTTACTGCCTGCACAACTATATGCTGAGGCTGTTTTGTCCTAAGTTTATTTTTAATTCAGAGATTAGGGAGCTAAATCCAAGTGTGGCCTAGTGATCACTCATCCATCTTCCCAGGCCGGGGGACTATTTTTGTAGCTCATGTTCATCTCTTGTGGCTCTTTAACACATTTTTGCAGTTCTTACCAAGCATCTGAGACTTGTTCATCACAGCCATTAAATTTACTTTTGCTAACACGAGGTGACAAATGATGCTTTTCCTAGAAGTTATGTGGAAAGCCATCAAAGACTTGGCAGAACAAAGACAAAACAGATTTGGTAATCCAGAATCTGTACTTATTCATCTGCAAATAATTCACATGGTCTTCACCACCAATTCAAAGAGATTGCTTCAGTAACTTGCTCTGAGATTTATATTCCATAACCTTATTAGGTTTTAAGCATCTTGAGTCAAGAGGATCTCCTTTTCTAGTATATAAAACCTAAATCTGTACGTCTGTTCACTTTTCTAAAGAGTGAATTGTTAAACTATTAAAACTTTATTGAAACAATTTACCTTTGTCCTTTCAGATTGTCATATTTTGCCAGATTCAAGAGTTGGGTCAACACAGCCAATGGGGAGCTGACACAAAATCTGCTTATTTTTAACTAGAAGATCCTGAGGGCCACCCAGTGTCCTCCTAATGTACCATGGTATATTATGTCTTTATAACCCAGTTATATTTCCCAATTACACAAAAAGTTAATGCACTGAAAACAGAGAAGTTCCACCTCTTCATACTGAATTAAATTTTATTTTAAAAGGTAAAGTTTTATATATTCTTTGAAAAAATGAAAATTCAAAAGTTTTTAGAATTAAGTAACGAGTCTTCAACATTATAAAGCTATTTCAACATTATAAAGCTATTTATAACAGTAATTAAAGTAATGGTAATGTTTTACCCTTACAAAAATGTCACAGAATTCAAATCACAACTTGGATCCTCAATGATTCAAGTGTCTTATCCTACATAATAAGGGTTTGGTCAGTTTTAACATAAAATTCCTCCAGATACGCTGTCCTCTAGTCCTCTAATCTCCCGGTCCATCAGCTTACAGTGGGATAGCTGGCTGCTGTGGCAATTCCACAGTGGTTGTTCTGGTCTTTGGCCATTTTTACGTAGCCATTACTGCCCCATTCTGGACCCCAACTGAAAGAAGAGCATATTTTGTTTTACACAAAGAATCAAGAACACATTAACTTCATTAATAATAATAGTTAATAATTAAAATAGGACTTTCCACGTACCAGGCACTTATTCTACGTGCTGTTACATATACTTATAAGCATATGAGTTCCCATGAGCCCTTAACTTTTTAAGATAGGAAACTGAGGCATAGCTACAATTCCAACATACCAGTCTATTTCTATAGGCTATCTTATATCTCTTCTCAATTAAAGAACTTTATTGACTAAAACTGATCCTGACAACCCTCAAAGCCTTGGAGAGTTGGGAAGTAGCATAAAATGGCAGGGCCCCAAATGATAACAGGAAGGATGCACAGAGTCCACCGGACTCTTGGAAAATCTTTTCAACTTAAAGTGTCAGCAGTTATTTGTGCTCAGTGTATCTTGCTGCAAAACTGGTCACAGAAAAAGGAAATCAGCCCTTAACCCTATAGGTGCAAAATCCTTTATCTGAAACTCTTAGGGCCAGATGTATTTCTGAGTAAAAAAAAAAAAAAAAATCAGAATTTAGAAATGCAATGTTACAAATACATAATAATTCCAACATGCTTGCTACAGAATCTTGTAATCAAACATCAGCACATTTTACCTTTATAAAAATATCAGTGTGTTCACTCTTAAGTGGGAGAAATACTTCTGGGATTTCAAAGTTGAGCTTTTTTGGACTTGATATCAAATACCGATTCCAAACAAGGATGCCCTTTTCAATTTAACACATAATATTTGGAGTTTTATACCTGTTCTTGACAATCCAAAATTTATTGTTATTTGAATCTGTTCCTTCAAAGCCATAGCCAACCACCAGAACACCATGATCCAGGTCTTTGCTGCTGCAATCTGGATCAAAATAAATGCCTAGGAGAATAAAATTCAATGTCAGGGTAAGAAGCTCCAAGTGACATATGACAGTAACTCACCCTATCTACCACAATTAAGAAAAATATCTCAAAATTCAATTAAATCTCATAAACAAATTCCAAATCAACACTTGAATATTTACCAAAAAATTGTTATGGCTCATAAAATAGGAAAAGTCAAACTCAATTCACTAGAAATCAACAAAATTACACTAAATCCAAGATATTTTCCACTTGAAAAAATACAAAGATAAATAGATAAGATCTAGTTACCAAGGCTAAAGTGATTTAACCACTCCTATTATTTAGCATAATCCTTTCTATTCCTAAAAGGAAATAGCATGAAACAAAGTTAACACTAGAGCCACAGGATTCTTTACAGTTCTATAGTAAACATTTTTTTTTTTTATAGTAAACATTTTTTTGAAAAAAGACCCAACAATTGGACAGTAGTTATGCCAACTATTTGTATTTACAGAATTACATAGCCCTTTAAAAATATTTGGGAAGAGTCTGTCATGAGAAAATGCCTAAAGTATGTCAACCGGAAACATCACTATTATTAAACGCACACTCAAAATTCTAGTCTTGGAAAGCAAGACTCCAAACCAAAAAGTTAACTGTGTGGTGTTTTCCGATTTTGCTTGCCTAATTTCTACTGTAAAAATATAAACATCTACCTGATTTATAGAACTGGAACGACTGATGGCCTGCATCAATAGCAACAGAGATGGGCCCTACAGTTGCCACTGCCTTCATAAGGGCCTTCTCTCGTTGAGGGATGTCCACGAAGCCCGTGTCATTAGCAGCAGAATACTCAGGCTTGTAGTTACAGCTATCTGTGTCCTTTCAAAGGTAAATAGGAAAGAAACTTGATCACTAGGAGCTGATCATGAGTTCTAGAACCTCAAGACTCAGCAGTTTGCAGTTTTTTAAAAATTTTATTAACATATAATGTATTTCTTGCTTCAGGGGTACAAGTCTGTGAATCATCAGTCTTACACAATTCGCAGCACTCACCATAGCACATAACCCTTCCCAATGTCCATAACCCAGCCACCCTATCCCTCCCCTCCAACCCCCCCAGCAACCCTTAGTTTGTCTTAGGGTTTGTCTCCCTCCTCAGCCCCATAGTTTGCAGCTTAGTGATTTCCAAGTCAACTTTGTTGTAAGTCAACAGCAAAATGGTAGTGGTTGATTTGAAAGTGAAAATCAACAGATGTTTTTTCAGTGAAACCCAAGTCTATCTGTCCATAAGAAATCTTTCACCGCGTCTCGAGAAATTTGCATTATGTCCAGAATGGTATATCAAGTCTCCAAGTTACATAGAAGTAAGAAGAGCTATACACTAACCATCGATTCAGAAAACCTGTGAAAAAGCTGATAATTTATAGTGGCAGTTTTCTGTCAGTTTGCATCTAAAATGTGAATGCTGAATGAAGTGTCTGTTATCTTTGAAAATGTTCAATTCAACTTTCAAAAGGAGGGCTGGTATAACAAGATAAGGAACTCCATTTACCCTTGCAAGATACGGATAGGATTCCTCTGAGTCTAGGCCTCCGTTGTCCTTAATATACTGGAAGGCAAAATCCATCAGACCACCATTGCAGCCTTCATTGCCATGAGACCGAGAGCAGTCCACCAGGTTCTGCTCACTCAGTGACACAAGTTTGCCAGTTTTCCGGAACATCTGTCCTTCAAGGGCACCAGTTGCACTAAAAGCCCAACAAGAACCACACTGACCCTGAAAATAAACAAGTTATCAGTTTATAAGACAACAATAGTCCATATACCTGAATATTCTTAAAAAAGCAAACTGATGTCACTCCACAGTCTACCAAAGCAAGGACACTAATTCCTTTTGGCTTTACCCTTAGAAGATCTGCTAAATATTATCATACCTGATTCTTCACCAGAGTTACATAGCCTTTCTGAGTCCAATCCACAGATTTGGGGATCTCAGCAAAGAGAGGTTCTTGGAACACTTTCCCTTTCCTGCGTTTCTGGTTTCGAAAGCCATTCATCACCTGCCTGAATTCTTCATTGGTCTTAAGGAAAAGTAAGTAAAATGTTGAAAAACGAGGTTATTCCGCTAAAGTACAGAGAGGAAGCACAAAAAATTCAGCAACCCAAGCCACACTCACCATGTCACCAAAGGCATTCATTGCCATCGTGAAGCCATGTTTCCCTTGGCTATATTCCCGATTATGCAGTTCAATCATTTTCATATTCTTCTCCCACACTGCTCTCCTCCAACCCTCTTCATTCTAGAGGCAAATATGTAACATCTTTATTTCTACTTAAAACTGAGCACATCCTCACCAAGCGGATTTGCAGACAGATTGGGAGAAAAACCATAGCCAAGGATGGAGCTGTTCTCCAACAACCATACAACAGAAATTATGCCTGTATTACACTCAATAATGAGTGCCATTAAGTTATTGCCTTGGTAAAAGCTGACCTCTAGATGCTACTTACTCTCTACCGATAAACTCCCAGCAATAAACAATAAACTCCCAGTTTTTCTCTTGTGGTCCCCCTGGACAGTATCATATGTTACCAACCATGCCATATAATCTCCTGTGTGTTGCCTTCCATTGGTACCACTGTGCATCTAAGCTTTGGTCGAGTTTTGGAGCAGCTGAGGCTATTCCCAAGCAAAGGGCAGTCAGGAAGAGTGAAGGATTCATGTTTCAAAAACCTAGTAAGAAAATGGAATGAATATTTAATGAGACGGATCCTTTAAAAAAGCCATCCTATTTTGTCCTGAGATGTTGTGGAGTAAAAACACTTAAATCATCTTCCCAAATATTTACAGGTCTGTGAAGAAGGCTATGGATGTGGGTGGAGAAAAACAGGCCAAGTACTTAAACAGTGGAGATATGATTCAGCCATTGACTGAAAAACAGGCTGACAAGTGCTATAGGAACTGACTTCTTTGTAACAGTGCAATGACAATTTAGCTTTTGATAGGGATCTCAGAATCTTAAGCCAACTAAGAAACTGTTGGTCCAAGTTATTTACTAAAAATACTGAAGTGACCCAGGAAATCTTATTTATCAGGACACCTGATCTCAAGTATGGGCAGGGAAGGGTACCTGCCCTGTACTTGGGTAGCCACCTCACACTTTTCTTCTAGACTAACGTACAGCATGGTGAGGCAGGCCTTCGAACCTCCAGTTCTTGCACTGATAACTTTCTGAAAGGCTTTCCCAGAAGTTGGACAGGAATGCACCCAGTGCTCCGCTGTGACCATCTTTGGCCTCTGCCGCCAACACCCCCAATTACTCCCCCAAATCGAGGACGTGGTCACCAGGCACAAAGAAGTCCCCGAATTCCCAGGTCCCGACCCAGACAGGGCCAGGCTCTGCAGGGGCTCAGAGCACCGTCCCAGGCGGGGCCAACAGCTGCACCGCGGCACGGCGGGTGGGGCCGGGCCGGCGGCTCTCCATCCTGCTCGTTGTTCTCTGCTTCCAGAGGATGTTGATGCACGGCCCCGAAAGGAGCGCCGGACCCCACAGCCAGTGCGTAGGTCAGGCTGCCATGTACCTCCTTAGCCACGCCGGGTCCCGCGGGGGCCCAGCTACCAGACCTGTGCCCGGGACGGCCCAGAGGTGGACCGATTCCTGTACAGCCTAGGACCTTCCGGTGGTCTCAGCGCCGCCTTGCGTTCCCCAAACCGTCCTCCCCCGACTTCCCACCTCAAGATTTACAGGATTCAAGCAGCGTCGACTCAGCCGTGTCACCTCCAGCGAAGCAGATGCTCGTATTCCCGCGGGTCGCACCCGCCCCTCGCCCGAGCACCGGGATGGATCCCCTCCTTTAGTCCCTGTCCCCAACGCGGTACGTCCCCAGACTGAGACGCTGACCTGCGGCGTCTACAGCTGCGCAGGCGCACTCCACAGACGCAGGCAGCCCTTCCAAGATCGCCGAGGCCTGGAATTCTGGCCCAGTCGCTCCTGACTCAGCCTTTAAGGTCTCTGGAATTCTGCCCCGTCGGCCCCGCCCTTACCGCCTGTCCGCGCGGCGATTGGCTGCGCCGGCCTGTGGGCAGGGCCTCCATGCGTGGGACTCCCAGCGCGTGATGCGGCCTGGTCTCAACTTGTCCCAGGGCAGCTGGGGCCCGCTTGGGTGCGCGCGGGGATAGCGCCGAGGGGGGCAGGGCGGCGGTGTACTGAGCCCACAGATCAAGTCATTATCCCGAATTCAGGAAAATGGCGGGTGGCTCACGAAAAGAAGCTTACAGGGGGCCCCAAATGGGGTTTCAGTATCGCTCTGCTTGTCCTTTAGTTCTGGAGTTTTTGGCTAAAATCTCTTGTAGGTTTGAGGAGAGTATAATCTAGTCTAGTGGTTCTTGTTTATTCCAAGCGAAGGTGGGGTGGGTGAAAGATGCAGGATGGGATGCCTCTGGGTTTGGGAAGAATCTGGAGTGGGCTGGAAATCCCCCAAATACGAGACGCGATGGGTAAGACCTAAATCCTTGAAGGGAAGGGGACAGACTATATGGGTGTACAGATAAGGCATGGCTTTTTGTAATATTTCTCTCCCGTTTCTCCCCCATCTCCTTTCTCAAGCCTTTCTCAAAACCAGTAAAAACAAATTATTTATAGAAAAATTTGGTTTAATAAAAAGAAGAAAATCAGTTGAGAAGGGTGGAAACAATATTTTTCTACACTCTACATTAGGGATTGATTGTTAGGTCTTCCTCAGTATCCAGTGCTGCTCTCTATGAGAAATTAATACCACTTAATGTCGCGGTTTAGGTTGTGCAGTTTGAAGAAATGTTTTAGTTGGAGAACAACTATATATATAGCAAATATATATGTAATAATATATATTACCAATATATACACACAAAATACACTATATATGTGTGTATATATACACATATATATAAATATATATATACACACACACAGTTGACCCTTGAACACAGTGGTTGTTAGGGACAACGACTCCCCACACAGTTGAAAATCTGCATTATAACTTTTGAATGGCCAAAACGCTAACAACTAATAGCCTGCTGTTGGCCAGGAGCCTCATCAATGACATAAACAGTGGACTAACGCATATATTGTGCGTTGTATGTATTATATATTGTATTCTTACAGTAAGCTAGAAAAAAAGAAAATGTTACTTAAAAAATCATAAGAGAAAATACAGTTTCAGTATTCTAGTGTATTTATCAAAAGAAATTTGGAGGTAACTGAATTCCACATTTCAAACCTGTGTTGTTCAAGGGTCAACTGTATGTAGAGGTTTAAGGAAATTAATTCAGAAATGTTTCTAAAATTTTCTTTTTTTAATTGCATAAGAAATACTCATTGTATAAAGTATATTTTAGAAAATGAACACCTCTATCCTCTCCTTCCTCTTTTTTTTTTTTTTTTTTAAAGATTTTATTTATTTGACAGAGAGAAACACAGCGAGAGAGGGAACACAAGCAGAGGGAATGGTAGCGGGAGAAGCAGGCTCCCCGCTGAGCAGAGAGCCTGATGTGGGGCTCGATCCCAGGACTCTGGGATCATGACCTGGGCTGAAGGCAGACGCTTAACGACTGAGCCACCCAGGTGCCCCCTCTCCTTCCTCTTTTTTAAGCATATCTTTAATATATATATTTTTTCTTCTTACAGAAATGGAGTCATAGTGCATGCCAATTTGTACTTAGTTAAAATTAAATTGATAATCTTCTTAGAAGCAAAATCAGACAAATAAATATTTTTAAAAGTCAACTTACTACAAATTGCATTTATGTCCTTGGAAAGCAGAGTCTTTTTCATCTAACACAGCTAGGGGCCCAAAGTTCTCAGGTGGTTATGAAAGTGTATTGCATATGGCTGGACTTTGGTTTTTTGTCTTATCCTTTAAAAAAAAAAAAGTAATCATTGTGATCAATACAAGCGTCATCCACACGTGGAAATAAATGAAGACCACCCACATGATACAAAAAGGAGAAACAGCCAGAGTAAAGAAAAGCTTTAATTACGAAAAAAGAGGGAGGCTTCTGTAAGAGGCTGTTGTCATGGGGAAGCTGAAGGACAAATAACTGGAAATGGAATCTCATTTATGTGATTGGTTTGGGGAGAATATTTGGATTTCTCTGGTTTGTCCTGGGTTGGAAGGGGAGGCAAAGAGAAATTGATAGCCATTCAGCAAGTCCTGATTTTGTTCAGAGACAGTTGCCTGAGAGGTTTCTTTTGTGGGGCAGAGTTCTTTGTCATGTAAAGTTTGGCCATTGTTTGCTTGTTAACTCAGTGAATCACAAGAAATCTAGATTATTCTAGCACGTGGGTTTTACTGTTGCCCTGGGGTCACAGCTCCATAAGATTGCACAGGGCGGAAAAACCTGCTACTTCAGGAATGCCTACACCTTAGGCAATAGTCTGGCGGAAGGCTGCCTGGCAGGTGCAGCTCCAAAGAATGGCATCATCTTTGCTAGTTGGAATGTGATACAAAACCAATGGAGGATAAAATGGTCTCTATTGCAATTATGCTCAAAACCTAAAATTAAATCAAGAAATATCTGAATTCAGGAAAAGTATAGGAGAAAGCCATGTAAGCAAGAGAGTGCAAGATATTGCTCCAACTTATAACATATACTTTTACATAATCTGTTAAATGATGCATTACAGAAATGTATATCACTAACCATTGTGTTCCTTTTCTTATTCTATTGCTATTCCTTTGCAAAACAACTTAGGTGGGTGCTAATATTAAATATTAAAATAGTCAAGCAACCAAGAGTTAGCTTTGATAAAATTCAATTGTCAGAATTTCCCAATTTCTATTTAAAATGCAGTCTCTGAACAATGAATCTTGGAACACTGAAAAAATAAAACAAAATTAACTGAAAAAAATAAATAAAAAATAAAATGCAGTGAAAATATATTCTCATGTGCATGTCTAGATTTCTTTGGCTCACCAGTAAAACAGGATATAATTCTTTACTTTATCTCTGGAAATTTTAAACAATGGGGCAATAAACAATCCAATGTAATGTTATTCAAGACCCTGGGGCCACTCAACACCTCTCCCCAAAATATCAACCGCTCCAGTTTGTTTAAATTCAACAAGCCACGACTTATTCTTAAAAACATTGTCCAGACAACTGTCCATTTGTAAAATGATTTATTATAATTTATAATTTTATGAAAAAGAGCCTGTTTCTGATAGATGTTCATATGAAGCCACTTATGAAATTTTTTTTTTTTTTTTTGAGCTTCTGTAACCTTGTTTTTCCTATATGGTTAAATAGCCAATCCCTTAAGTAAATCAATTAAGAATTAGTTAAACTTTCACTTTGTGCTCATTGTCCTGTCCTGGTGTAGTTTGTACATTTACTTAGACACATTCTACATGTAACTTCACTAACAGCTTTACTGAAGCTCAGCCTTTCCATTTTAAAATCTGAGATTAACTACAATAATCTTGATTTTGCAGCATAGGAGCACACCCATGACCAATATCATTTAAATGAGATTATGGCAAAGTATATTGATGTATAGGTAACAAAAGAGCTGACCTTGTGGGATTTTCCCCACCACCAAGACTATAATCCACAAACTCTCCTTTGGTTGCCAAAAGATCTCTTCCTCAAATCTGAAAAAACAGTCTTTTCATGAAAACAAGATGTATCAGTTTCTTATGACTGTTTGCTATCAACAAACAGTAAATGTAACACATTTCCATAAAGTTAATGGCTTAAAACAACAGGAATTTGTTCTCTCACAGATATGGAGGGCAGAAGTACAAAAATCGCATCACTTGGGTTGAAAATCAGTTGTCACAGGACTGTGCTCCCTCTGGAGGCTCTAGGGGAGAACCGGTTCTTTTCCAGCTTCTGGTGGCTTTAGCCACTCCTTAGCACATCACCCAATCTCTGCCTCTGTTGTCACATTGCCTTCTCTTTTGTCTGTGTCAAATTTCCCTCTTATAAGAACCCTTGTGATTGCATTTAGAGCCTATCCAGGTAATCTAGGGTATCTCTCCCTCTTAAAATCCTTAATTACACGTGTAAAGTCTTTGCCATGGTAAAGTACCATAAGATCTGACATCTTTGGGGGCCATTATTTAGTCAACCGCAACATGGCATAAATAAAAACTAGTTTCTTGACAAAGCTGATCAAAACTTTGTTTTACATCTTTAGACTGGCTTGACTAGGACAGCTATGCCCTAAACTCTGTGTGAACTTCCCACTCTGTAAATTTGCTCATGTCCCTTACTACAGACACTTCCTGCCTTGACTCTCCTGTTAATGCAATGTTTGACACAGTTTTTTAAGTTTCAAGACTCCCACATAGCAGTTTTTATTACTTCTTCCTTCCCCAACTCCCCTTACTCTTTCCACAGCCATCTATTCCGGGATCTCTGCATATAAAAGCATTGATCACCCATCCCTTCCTGAGGACATTTCTGCTTTGGGCATTGAGCATCTCCCTATGACAATTGTCCCCATTAATAAAGTCTTTCCTTACAAATGTAGGTTCTTACATTTTTTTCCTCCTGATACTCTGAATCATTATGGCAAGATCCCCTTCATATGGTAATATCATTTGTGCTATTAAGAGTCAGCTTGCACATACATGTGCCAGGGGTTTGTTCCACAGGAAAAGCATTTCCATATGAGAGTACCGATTACTCCTGGAAACTAAAGTATTATTAGAAAAGATACCTGCAATGATGATAATTGTAAGGATGATAATGATGATAGTGACCAGATAAGGATAGCAACAGCTAAATAACACTTCGGTGCCGGGCACTGTTCAGAGCATGTTCTAGCTGCTCTGTCATTTATTCATAACAACCTTGTGACAGTGTTTCTCAAACTTGAGTGAGCATCTGAATTACCTGGGAGCTTGGGGAAACTGATTGCTGACCTCTGTTCCCCGAGTTTCTGATGTAGTAGGTCTGGCAGGAGTTTGAGAATTTGCCTCTCTAACAAATTCCCAAGCAGTGCTGGTTCTATTGGTCAGAGGACCCACTTTGAGAATCACTGCCCTAGGAGATGGGTGCTATTGTATATCCCATTTTATAGATGAAAATGGTCACAGCATGGGGTATACAAAATCAAGGGTGATTCAAGTTCTTCTCTAGAGTGAAGAAAGAACTTAAATGTACTTTAGGACAGCAGAGTTTAGAAAAAGAAGCTGGCTTTGGGGGACTTTGCCCCCTTCTCTCAGCCCTAGCCCTCATCGCTTACTTAGCAAACTGGACTCTGGGTGCCAGGGGACAGCAGGAGTAGTGGAAAGTGAGCACAGAGGCCATGGCGAGATAAAGTGTCAAAGCTCCCTAGGGCCAGGCTCTCCATTTGGACTTCAATGTAGGTTTACCTGGCATCAGGCTGAAAGGAGGGGAAGACGGGTGAGCCATGCAGAAGGTATTGCTGCCCTCACTGGGCTGGGCCTCCACATCTTCCTGCTCCACCAGCTTCCAGGAAGACATTTTGCCCTGTGCCTCCTGGGTGTTTCCTTGCTTAATCATTTCTCAAAAACAAAAGCTCTGTTACCTTAGCTGTGATCAATTCATTGTCAGATTTTAAGGCTACCTCTGATGACAATGCTTTAGTGACTCAATAGTTTTGAGAAGCTCAGGTATTAAAAAAGTGAGGCTCATTCATTCACTAATTCTAGAAACACACATAGAAAAAAAAGCATCTTTCTTAAAAAATTTGAGACCATAAAAAGGAAATAAAATGGTGCAATCAAACATCCCTGATTCCCTATATGATTCCTTCAAAACCAAAACCAGGGAAATGTTTTAAATAGAAGCTTTAGTAATTTTGCTGAGTCACTGACACCACTCTGGTGGTTTACCTTTGTTTTCTCTTTTGTCCTCCTGTGTTCCCTCCCTACTCCCTCCCCCCATTGCCTATCCACCACCCACCACCCAGCAGTTGCTGCCTTCTTATTTTGGTTTCATTGTCCTCAAAGCAGACCTGTAACTGTGGTCTTGAGTACGTCTAAACTTTATCCTCAAATCCATAGCATCCACTGAAGAACCGAGCTTTTGTTTTTTGAAAACTAACTCACCCAGTGAATAAGGAATCTGGTGCGCCTGGGTAGCTCAGTTGGTTAAGCCTTTGTCTTCAGCTCAGGTCATGATCCTGAAGTCCAGGAATGGAGTCCCACATCAGGCTGCCTGCTCAGCAGGGAGTCTGCTTCTCCTTCTGCCCTTTACCCTACTCATGCTCTGTCTCTCAAATAAATACATAAAATCTTAAAAAAAAAAAAAAAAAAGGAACCTGATTTTTCTTCAAGATTGCTGCTAACATGGTCAGATGAAATAGCACGTAAGAATTCAGTACAGAATAGACAGTTCTAATCCAAGAAAGCAACAACTACTTCTTTTAAATGCATTTTATTATTAATAGAATCCTGTGCCCAGATGATGGTCTTTTATTCTACGAGATAAAATCAGGCACATTGCAGAATGACCAGATCCCCCCAGTGTGTAGCCACACTGCGCACTGAATTAGCCTCCAACCAGGCTTGGAGTCTGGTTGTCCTGTCTGAGTGTTTCCTTCCCATCATCCCAGGTTTCTCATCCAGAGAACAAGATCATACAAGGTGGCAATTCCAAAGCTAATTAGCATCTACACCGTGGAAATGGCATGTGTATCTTCTAAATCTCCCCACCCCTTTGCACAGTGCCCTACCCCCTGGCAAACACTTTCCCAGTTTATATAAATTTCCATGGGCTCAGTACAAAAGTTATTGACATGCAATGTTCACTGACAGTATCCAGTGATGGTTTGCATTACTCCATGGAAAGTAAGTGGAATTTGATAGAAAGAATTTGGGAAGTAGTAAAGAAGAGTTTTCCCTCAAGTTCAAAGAGGGAAATGGAAGTAAACAATCGGGGCGCCTGGGTGGCTCAGTGGGCTAAAACCTCTGCTTTTGGCTCAGGTCATGATCTCAGGATCCTGGAATCGAGCCCTGCATCGGGCTCTCTGCTCAGCAGGGAGCCTGCTTCCCCCTCTCTCTCTGCCTGCCTCTCTGCCTACTTGTGATCTCTCTCTCTGTCAAATAAATAAATAAAATTAAAAAAAAAAGCCTTTAAAAAAAGGAAGTAAACAATCATTTGAATGACATGAGAAAAGTGTTTTAGTTGTATTAGGAGGACAAGCAAAACTAAGTTATATGTCTTGTCTCCCTAGCTAAAGTGTCTTGAGGGACAAAGACTTTGTTTTATAATATTGAGGTCTCCAGAATGTGAGAGATATCACTGCAAATGTAAATGTCACTGCAAAATGGCAATTACTGGGCCAAGAGAGGAATTATTGCCAATTTGATTAAACTCTCTGGGGACCCTGGCACTTGGCCCAGAGCTCAGTGGGACTCAGGTATACTTGGGAAACTTCTCTTGCTCCCAGGATACAGAAATCCTTGATCCTCCTCACTGTCCTTGAGATGCTTAGAAATGCCACAGGGAGCTTAGAGAATCCTCTCTCCTTAGAGACTCTCTAACACAGAAACTAGCCATCAAGTGTTTCTTAAAGCCCGAACATCCCAATCCTTAGGGTGCTTGTGGATTCTATAACTCTGCTGGAGTTCACCAGGGCAGTGCAAGAGGTCCCTGTGGTTGGCCTCTTGGGATGGTAAACCAAGTGGCTACTATTGCTTTCCTGATCTCAGGAAGTGTAGACCCTCTTCTGTTGTTCCACTCCTTGGTGAACCCTAGTGGTTCATCGATGAGAAAAAGAAATAGTTGGAGGTGCATGAGAGAAATGGTAAATATGAACATTGAGACAGATCTCATATTAATCAAGTGTCTAATCCACTTGGAAATAATCCTATTTCCAAGAATACTACCATAATTAAGTCATTTGGTATAATATTGTTATATTTCCCCCTGTTGAGCACAATTAAGAAAGCTTTCTGTAAGCACAATGGGAGTTTGCCATCTAAAAACAGATGATTTAGGAACACCTGGGTTGCTCAGTTGGTTGGGTGTCTGCCTTCAGCCCAGTCATGATTTCGGGGTCCTCGGATCAAGTCCCACATTGAGCTCCCTGCTCGGTGGGAAGCCTGCTTCTCCCTCAGCCTGCTTCTCCCTCTGGTTGTGCTTTCTCTCTTTCTGACAAATAGGTAAATAAAATCTTTAAAAATAAATAAATAAAAACAGATGATTTGGTAGTTTTGCTCAAGGGAAAAAATTGGAGACTTACCTGAATTCCATTTCTGTTTTATCTTTTTGGATCGGAGAAGTGATGAAAAACCATTAATTTTTTTTTGTTTGTTATTTTGATAGGTAGGTAGGTAGAAGACAGAGCTGATAAATAAGGATGTCTGCTGTAAATACTAAACTTTGAATACTGAAATTACAGAACATCACAAAGCCTCTATTTTAAAATCTTTTGATGTTACAACCATATCTGCATTTAAAAAGTCAATGGAAAAATGATAGACCAATAAACAACAATTTCCAGTACTTCTGGACCCAATTTACCACACGATTAATTTGGAATGTAGATAACTCCAATCTCATCTTTAGTAAGCATAAACTTTGCACAAATAATTTACTTTCTCCAAGCCCTGGTTTCACCCATTTTAATGATAATACTAATGACCTTAAAAGGGTGTATTAAAAATTAAATAAGATAACATGAGTGTAATTATAAGCAGCCATTTATAGAATTTCTCCTTTGAAAATTGACATATTTTTGAGAAATAATTCAACCCAAAGTCACACTAACATTGCAGCAAAAATTGTTGTCATTGAGATAATTGTGTACTGACCATGCTTATGGCTTTGACCATTCTTACATTTCTAGAAACCTACTGTAAGGCATTAAAGGAGTTTGTAATTTGATTCAGGGAAAAGCTCTCAATAACCATAAAACCATGGGAGCTGCCATTCTTCCCATTCCGGATGGTCCTCTGCCAGGTTTCTTTAAATTTTTTATCTTAGGAAGCTCTCCCCTCTAGGGATTCACCTGGACTGATGAATGCATTTGAAATTCTCTAAGAAGGGCAATAGAATTGTAAAATATGCTTGCATTCTATTTGAGAAAAAGGGGTATGTATAAGACAAGGGTCTTGAGGAGTTTAGCTTAATTTACACAGTACTGAGAGCACCAGGCTTGAGCCAAGACTGGCATGAAAGACTGGCTCTTGCCTTTACTGCTAGCTCTCTAGCCAGGTGTGTGGGTTTGGGTGTCCTCTCCATTTCTTCCTCAGCAAATGATCTGCACTCTGTTCCTCCTCGGGATTCTGTATAAGGCGTTAGGGAAGGGCAAGGGCTCAGGATAATGACCATACAATGGCTGTGATGTAGTATTGGAATGTAGATGAGGTTTGGTGGGGTGAAGTCCAGAGCTGACAACCAAAAAAGAAATCTCGAGACATCTTTGGTGCAAAATGATAGTTTTATTAAAGCGCAGGAACAGAACCCTGGCAGAAAGAGCTGCTGCTCCAAAGGTGGTTTGTGAGGGGTGACTGGGATTTGGGGGAGATAAGGAAAAGGCAAGTTTTCAAAAGAACTTTCATATGCTAAAGAGGACCTACAAGATACTGGAGGCCTTGCTAATGTCAAGTTAAGGTTGTTTTTCCTACAGCAAGGCATAGTAACATTAAGACAGTTGGGAGGGTGCCTGGATGGCTCTGTCAGTTAAGCCTCTGCTTTTGGCTCAGGTCAGGATTCCAGTGTTCTGGGATTGAGGCCCGCATTAGACTCCTTTCTCAGTGGGGAACCCACTTTTCCCTCTGCTGTGTGCCTGTACTCTCTCTCTCTCAAATAAATAAATAAAATCTTAAAAAAAAAAAAAGTTGAGAGCTTTCTGGAGGAACAATATACTCAGCCTGCCTCAAGTATTTGTCAATGGGCTGCTGATTAAAAGGACATTTAATTTTATCTACATTTTCTTCGGGAAGTTAGATTATTGATGAGAATGCTTTTTTCTTGTAGAACACTAAAACATTTGTAAGCTGAGGGAGACTCAAGTCTTGCAAGACTATAATCTCTATAAAGTTAGCCATTTGTTTCTCCTTCCCTTAGCTTTAGGGCAGCCAGGGATTCCTGAGGAATGTTACACACCGCCCACCTGGGAGTAGGCAGAGGGGGTCGTGGGATATCAGCTTGTGCTTTGTCCTCAGCTTGCCTTCTGCTCCCTCATCAGCTGGATTCTGGAAATGATGTTTTGCCATGCATTCATTCTATGAATCCTTACTGAGTTCCTTTTATGTTAGGTCCTGTAATGAGAAATCAAAGATGAACAATGATGCACTCCCTGCTCTGGGGAAGCTTACATCCAATGAAACAGTAGGTATGAACCAATTATTACCTTTGGATAATAACCTTTGGACTTGTGCTTTCTTTATTTGCCATTGACCTGAAAATCTTGGCAGTTTGTCATTTTGTGGGTCCCCAGGTAGTGAGGTTTCCATGTAGCCATCCCATCCCCCTGACAATAGGAGCCTGAGAAACTATGGCAGCCTCTCCTCCAGATTTCATCAAGAAAAAGGGAAGTCCTGAATGACATGAAATAAAAGACATTCCAACCAAGGCAGCAAAGTATTCATCAAGGATCAAATGTGCCTGGCTGATTCAGGTGTTTCTGTTCATCTCTAGCTTATTCTATTGAGACTGCTGTCTGGCCTCTATTTTCAAGGAGTCATCTCATTGCACCATTGAGCCTGTCTGCCTCTCTGCCCAAAGTGTCCCTGTGGTGACCTAATTATTAACTTTTGCAGATCGTCTTGTGTTCACAGAGAAAACAAGGATTCATATTCCAATCTGAGAGAACAGGCAGAGGCACGTGGTGCAAACTTTGAAGTTTTAACCAAAACATCACTACCTTAGAGTTCTTTCTCAGGAAGCAAAATGTTCATTTGAACAGAATGGGCATGAAATCCATCCCCTGCCCACCACCAAAGGAATTGACAAAATGTCCAAGATCATAAATGGCATCAAATACTATAAACTCTTCTATTTTAGGCTTATTACTATAGCATAGATATCTTTCCATGATAGTACATAGAGCATTCCAGTGTTTACCTATACCATAATGACTTTAATACTTTCCTTTTCTCTTAATGATGAACATTTAGATTTATTTTTCATTTATAAATACTCCTGCAATGAATATTTTTGCACATATATCCTTTTTCTTTTGGGGAGGGAGAGAGAGGAGGAAAGAGAGAGAGCGAATGAGAGAGAGAGAGAGAGAGAGATGGGGAAGGGGCAGAAGGAGAGGGAGAGAGAATCTCAAGCATGCTCCATGCAGAGCACAGAGCTGACATGAGGCTTGATTTCACAACCCTGAGATCATGACCTGAACTGAAATCAAGAGGCAGATGCTTAACCAACTGAGCCATACATGTTTTTATGAGTGTGTGCAAATATTATAAAACTAACTTCTGAAAATGGAACTACTTGCTGAAGAAAGTTATACCAATGTGTATTACCACCTACAGCAAATGAAAATGTCCATTTCCTCGGAATTTGTAAACCATCTCATTTATAGGCAAAATGTGATCTAATTTGCTGTTTTACAACATTGAGAATCCAATGTGCCAGAGACCTTACATACACAGTTGGAATGGATTTAATTTAGTTATTTCTCAAAACAATCATGTGAGGTAAGAATTGCTAACCATTTTACAATTGAAAAGCCAAGTGTGAGATAGCTGTGCGCCCTTAGGTAAATGATTTAAGTACTCTGTGCATCCATTGCCCTAGTGGAAAAATGGAAGAGGTAGTATTGTCTTTATTATATAGATGTGATGGTCAGTTTTATTTGCTAATCTGGGTAGGCTATAATCCTTAGTTACTCAATTAAACACTAATCTAGGTGTTGGCTGTGCTGATAAAAGTCCCTATCAGTTGACTTTAAATAAAAGAAACTACCCTAGATAGCCTGGGTGCAATCAGTTGAAAGATCTTAAGAGCAGAGTTGAATCCTTCTTGAGTAAAAAGAAATCCCATCTATGGGCTTAGTTGTGCTGGAGAGTTCTAGCATGTTTCTCTTCATGGCCTGCCCCATAGATTTTGGACTTGCCTAGCCAGTCCCACAGTTGCATGAACTAATTCCTAGCAGTAAATCTCTTACTATACACACCTCTTACTGGCTCTGCCTCTCTGGTTGAACATCATGGGAGTGTGTTAAGAATTAAAACTACTATGTAGGTGAAAAGTCTTTTATGATGCCTATGAATTGTGTGATGACATGGTACATTTGCTATTTAAATGTGCTGGGGAAGATGGCAGAATAGAAAGAAATCTGAAAAGACTGGGTGCTAGGTTATGGTTCTACCACTAGCGGGCTATATTATTTTGAATAAGTGATAAAATTTCTCTGTGGACCTCCATTTCCTTACTTGTTTGACATAAAAGGAAGAAGTTATACCAAATAGTCTTGAAAGACTTTTTTAGGCTAAAAAGTCTAAAATTATTTAGATATTTGCTTTTTATACAAATGGGCTTAAAAATCATTTTATTGTCAGCTTTTAGGTATCATTTACAAACAACAAAATTTATCAATTTTAAGTGGACGAGTTTTAACAAATAAATCCAGTAGTGTCACTACTACATGACCCCACAAAATTCCCTTCCTGCCCCTGCCATCCATCTCCTCTCCCAAACCCTGCACTTGGGAATCACTGCTTTCTGCCACTATAGATTTGCCTTTATTAGAATTTCATATAAATGGACCACTGGATCTGTGTTCTTTTGTGTCGGGGTTCTTTCACTTAGCACAACACTTTTGAGATTCAGATCTTTGATTATTAATGCATTTTGTTATAATTTCATATTGCTTATTTGTATTTTTTCTGAAATAGACTGTTGATGTCCTTTGCTCATTTTGTATTGGGTCATTGATTTTTTCTTTGTATTTTTTAAAGATTTTATTTATTTGACAGAGAGAGAGAGATCACAAGTAGGCAGAGAGAGAGGTGGGGGGAAGCAGGCTCCCTGCTGAGCATAGAGCCTGATGGGGGGCTCGATCCCAGGACCCTGAGACCATGACTTGAGCTGAAGGCAGAGGCTTAACCCACTGAGCCACCCAGGTGCCCTGGGTCATTGATCTTTTCATTATAAATTTATAGAGGTATATTTTTAAAAACTCAGTGAATGATATGGAAGTTGACTTTGTTTTTTTTGAAAGCTGGTTGAGTGTCTTCTACCAAATGGCCCACTTGAAACTGATGGCCATACATGTTGCCATTCTTTCTCACTCTGTCCCCTGTAGGTGCTTCCTCCTTTCCACCTGCCAGCTTGCTGTAGAGGTACACTTGCTGGCCTGTTTCTCACAGTGCCCAATAAGAAGGTGGGGCCTTGGGAGGGAAAGGAGAGGACAGAATATCTGCTTCTATCCCTGTTTTTTGGCACCCACGTAGGGGGTGGTTTCCCAGCAACAGGGGTTTAGGCCTGGCCCTGCTCATTGTCCCTGAGTCTGTGCCCCCAGCCCTGGGACCAGAAACCCTTCATGGCTAAAGCCTGGATTTGCTTGCACTTGCAGCCAAGCTTCCTTGTATACCTGTGCACTAGGATGTACCAAGGGGTGAGGGAGGAACTGTCACCTTCATCTCATTCTGCCTCATTATTTGGTATAAACACTCAGGAAACCTTCACAGGCTGAGGCATTCTCTGGGCCACTCAAAAGGGAACCCTGTGCAGGTCTGTGAGCCTGAGAAACAAAGGGTGATGAGAAAACTACTGGGAAAGGCAAGGTCACTTCAGCCCCAGAGGCCACCAGATGCCATCCCAGTATCTCCCCTTTCCCAGGCTGCACTGTCCAGTCGGGGTGCCAGGGAGGAGCCTATATCACCTGCTGCTTCACACTGGTCAGCTCGAAGGGCAAGCCTTGATCAACTGCGCTGGATAAATGTGTGCCTGGCTTCCCAAGGAGATCTTGGGAACTCTAATCTCGGGAGTTAGGTTCTATTAGGTGACATCGTGTGACACCACTTCAGGTACATCACCTGGTAAGTGGGCTGTCCTGGACCAGTCTCAGTGCCTAACCACCAAGAGCTCAGTCCCTGGGGAAAATACATCTTATTTTCCAAACAGCCCATTGGACACCCACTAAGGGCACACAACCACTGGGGCTACCTTGTTTTAATCTCCTAGAAAGCTTTGAGTGAGCTTCTTAGACAGGCACTAGTGGACTTTGTTGTTCACTTTTGTTTTGTTTTGTTTTGTTTTGTTTTATTCTGCCTCTATCTGGTACAAGATAGAATGGAAGAAGATAGAAGGCAGCAAGGAATAATCTGAAATCAGAATGGTGACAATGGTAAAAAATAGTCTTGGTTCAACTCCAATGCCCATCTCAAGTCTCTAATTAAAGCTAGTAAGTAAAAACATTTGTATAACGGTTCTTCTCTGATAATTTCAAGTGTGTTTTTGTTCCAGGGTTTTTTTTAAAATAGAACTCTTTGAGATTCCTATGACTGAATCTTCTTTGGCATCTTCAAATTCTCCAAATCTTTAGAGACTTGGTGGTCACTCACTAGCCAGGGGCATTGTAAAAGGATCCTGGAGATTTCAGATTAGTGATCTGTGAAAGCCATCCCAAAACTTTAGGCTGATTCTGTGATCCCCAGGGAAATTGAGACCCTTTCTCAAGATCTTCCATGTGGAAAGACCATCTGCTCCATCCTCTGATGCAACACAGATAATCACTGTGAAGCTCAATGGTGAGTTTCAATGAGTTAGGGTTGGACTTATAGGTATGTTTGTATTATGTTTCATATTCAAATGCACAGTTCCAATAGTTTACTTTATAAGTTGTACTCTTTGTCTTCCTTGTACTCTGTCAAGCACTAAGTACAGTGTCATCTCTGTGTGGATGCTCTACAAACTAATTGATTGTGATCAGGATAACGATGTTGACAAATGACTCCATGAAACTGATGAATCATTTGGTAGAAGAGGCTGGGTATAGCAGTTATGTAATGTTCTCACCAAACAGGTTATGTTTCATACCTCAGAGCAACACAAAGCATTTTGCCTGTCAGTGTTATTATTTCTGGTCAGAGCCAAAAAGGCATCTTTAAAGAGAGTAGGACTTTTTTTTTTTTTTTCTTATCATTTTTTAAAGATTTATTTATTTTAGAGAGAGAAAAAGGGAGGGCATGAGTGGGAAGGAGGAGCAGAGAGACTCCCTGCTGAGTGTGGTGCAGCCTTGATCCCAAGAGCCTGGAATCAGGACCTGAACTGAAATCAAGAGTTTGAGGCTTAACTTACTGCACCATCCAGGCGTCTCTGAAGAGAGTAGAACTTTAGAATGGTATTGACACTGTGAGCAGATACGGCTTGTTTACTTTGGTGCAGGCTACGACAAAACCTGAATCTCTCATGAGTTGGCAATCAAATAAACAAAAATAGGAAGCAAGAAGTTTGAATCAGCTAATAAAAACAAACTAATTCATATGAGTATTATCACTGCAATGATATTGTTCCTAGTCTCCTGTTGAAAGGTCTGGACTTTTTAAAATAAGTTGGTGTGGCACAGACAAGTTTATAGAGAAGTTTTTGATTTATATAGGAGATTGCTGACATTCAACTATTTTTGACCTTCAAACTAGCAATTTCATGTCGTTCAACTTAACAAAAGATTTAAGAATTCTTTTAATTGGAACATGTCTATATAAATATAGATAAATACTAAAGCAAAGGAGCAAATTCCTAATACTTGCTTCCTGGCAAATTCATAATTCCTTTCAGTTGATCTTCCTTTGTGGGCATAGGTGAGGTAAAAACAAAAAAGAAAACAAAACAAAACCAAAAAAACTCTATATATTTTCTAAAAAACTAAGTTTTTTCTTAATTTTTAAACAAAATTAAGTCAAAAACCTAAACTTAACATTTAAAACAAAGATTTAGCTAAATATTAGAATTTCGAACATAAGGAATTTTTTTTCCTACAGAAGCCAAAATCTAGTACTTAGATGTTTTTCTCTGGATAATCAGACTCTTTATCATTTTAGATCAGGGGTTGCGAATTTGTGGCCAAATCTGACTCATAGACAAGTGATATTCAGTCTGCATAATCATTAACACTTTTACAAATGTGAATAATGTCATGACTCTTCAGTTATCAAAGCCCTTACCAACTTCTACTGATTCCCTTTCAGAATTTATTTACATTTTCCTGCAGAGTCCTCCAAAACATTTCAATTTGCTGCTCAATCTTAGATGACATTGATATCTCACTGCTTTTGCTCCTTTGAATGAAAACGTTCTGAGTCAAGGAATTAAGAGGGGAAAACCTATTCCCACCATAGATTCTACTTAATGGCCTGTCTTGTACTGAGTATGAGCAAAAGGAGACAAAAATATCAGAAGATGCTTACTTTCTCATAATGAAAGAAAGACAAATTAAAATAAGCTATCTTTCTATTTTTAACCTCTCAGTTTTGCAAGAGTAAAAAGATTGATGATATTTAGGGTTGGTGAGAGTGTGGAGAAATGGAAATTTGCTGGTAAATTGATGTAATTTTTCACCAAAAAATTGGAGGTGTTTATAATTTAAGAAAATGTACATACTGTTTGCCTTTGCAAGTCTACTTTATCCTACAAAAATAGTCACATAAGTATCTCACATTTCACATATTCAAAGACTTTAATGGTAGCATAGTTTGTAATAGCAAAACAAAAAATAAAAACAAAAAAACCACTGAAAATTCATAACCTAAATATTTATCAGTGAGGAATTGTTGGTGATGGTTACATATGATGGCTTAAACGAATGAGGGGACACCTGTGTGGCTCAGTCCATTAAGCGTCTGACTCTTAGTTTTGGCTCAGGTCATGGTCTTAGGGTTGTGAGATCGAGCCCCACATCAGGCTCTGTGCTGGGCATGGAGTCTGTTTGAAATTTTCTCTCTTCCTCTCCCTCGCTTCCCACCCTGCCAGCACACACACACACATACACACACACACACACACACACACACACACACACACACACACACACACTCTCTCTCTCTCTCTCTCAAAAAATGTTTAAAAGAATGAGATGTATCTGTGTAAAATAGAAAAGTGTCAAGGATATAATATAACTGAGTGCAAAAAGCAAACTTTAGAACACTTCATAATATGATTTTATTAAAAAACAAAAAAGGTAATAGTGTATGTATATTTTGATATGGAGATGGTAGGTAGGTAGATGGATAAAATTTAGAACAGTGGTACTCAACTTTGCTCTCCTTCCAGGGGACATTTGGCAATGTCTACAAATGTTTTTTTGTTTTGTTTTGTTTTTTTGCAATGTCTACAAAAGTTTTTTAATTCCATGCCTGGGGAAGGGTACTACTGGCATCTAGTAGGAAGAGGCCAAGGATGTTATCAAACATCTTATAGTGCATAGGACACAGCTCCTACAACAAAGAATTAACTGGCTCAAACTGTGACAAGTGCTGAGGTTGAGAAACACGAACCTATGAGAATATGTAGCAAACTGTTGCTAGTAATGATGGGGGGATTAGGAGGTTCTTTTTATGTTATTTTGTATTTTGGTGTATTACATTTCTTTTTTTCTAATGTATTCCTTTGAAATTAAAACAAATGAGAACTCCTGGGCCTTAGCTGGGAGAGAATTACAGTTATAGGAAGGCCTTCCTCATTTTTATTCACAATTATGGGCAGTCTACTTCCAACTGTTGGGAAAATAAGCAATAATTTAAAAATTGAGGAAAAGTAGCTATTTTGGGCAAAGAAGTATATCTCAGTAGATAACAAATTTGCCCTCTCAGTACTGATTTTGTTCCATTTAGATGGACAGTTTCACATTAGTCAGTGCTTCCTTATCCGGGATTACCTTTATAAAACACTCTACTGCTATCTGCTCACATGCTCTCTCCAAGCACTGCACAGGACTGCGAAATCTCACACACCCATATGGTGTGCAGCTGAAGGCAGCCTCAAGCCAACAGTCACCAGGAACAGAAGCCCTGAGTCCCTCAGCCCTTGGAGAACTGAAGTTCTGCCAACAGCCTTGTGAGTATGACAGAATTCTTTCTCGTCAAGCCTTCAGGTGGCTAAGCTTGTCAGAGGCCAGAATTAAAGCCTTAGGAGAGGCCCCGGAGGAGAAGAACTGATAAGCTGTGTCTGGACTCCTTCCCCATAAAAACTATGAGATAAGGAATGTATGTTGTTTTGAGCTGCTAAGTTTGTGGTAATTTGTTATGTAACAATAGATAACTACTAACTAACGTTGTGAAATTTTACAACTTTTGACAATGAGTCAGAGCCAAAGCAGTGGCCAATCACTGAATTTTCCTTTGCTATGGAGGACATTGTAATGCCATTCTATAGGTTAAGAGAACTCAGGACAAACAAAATTCATGGGTTAAAAGGAACCACAGAAAATAAAATCACCTCTATTACGAGCTGGAGCATTTAGGGTGTGTGTATGTTACTTATACAAGCACGATCCTCAAGTGTGTTTGCACTATAAAATCTTTTAATCCCCTCCCCATCAGGGAGTCTCTCTCTCTGCCTGCACCCCCCTCCTCATGCTCACTCTCTCTCACAAATAAATAAAATCCTTAAAAAATAAAATAAAAAATATTAATAATAAAAAATAATAACAAAATCTACTAATCTGGTGTGTAGCTATTATCCTGGACTATCACAGAGAACCCAGGGGTGATGGTCCACCAGTCTTCCTCTGATTTCTAAGAGCTTCCAGGGGAGGAATGCCCTATAGAGAGGGTGTTTCTCTTATCTTTATGAGAAATCAGCTTCCAGGGAACTAGACCTATTGAAAGTATTTTTGAGTAAGGGACAGGTGGGGCTAGGTAGGGAGAGATGGATAGGGAGCTATGTGATCAGGCTCACAGAAATCCCCAAAATGTGGAGGTGTGGGAAAACCAGAGATAAGGGAATAAATTAGACCACCTAGGTGTATGGGGTAGAGGACAATCCTTGCCCTAGGCATGTGGGGTGGGTCGTGTGGGTTGGGTGTCTTTAAGATAATCACCTATGACCCTAAAAAGGAAGTAAGCCATTGAAGGTGTTATCATAGAGATGTTAACAGGATTTAAGTTCCCTGGTTAGCTTTTTATAAATGACCCCTCTCACTCTTGAGAGCTCTTTCTGTATCTTCACTTAATAAACTACTATCACTTTACTCACTCTCCAATGTCCTCGAGATTCATTCTTTGATACAACGAGATAAGAACCTAGCTCTCCTGCATCATTTTGAGGTGAATCTTATCAGCCTATTGACAGAAAGACATAAGGCCTAATGTTTCAAGATTCAGGAAGGAGTGAGTATCATCAGATAAAGAATGCTCTAAAAAAACTGATGTCTGTATGGTGTGAGGACCTTCTGCACCGATGTCCACCTTTGAAGAAGTCTTCCTTTAGCCCTGATTTTACTCTCGTTTTATTATGAGCTATGATCTTACTTTGAGCTCCTTTAAGGAACACGGGTTATTACTATGATTTTTAATAACATTAATAAAGTAGATAATGATGAGAATTATTACTTTCTGATCATTTACTCTATCAGGCATTATCGCTTCTTTGCCTTTTGGCTAAGATCAAGTGTACTCTATCAGGCATTGTTTTAAGTGACTGGTGTAGATTATTTTAGAAAGCATTCCCTAAAAGAACTAGTTAATAATCATTATCTACCATTTTATGGAGGAAGAAACTAGATTTTATGGGTGAGACATGACTTGCCGAGGATCATATAGCCATCTGGAAGGGGAGCAGGGAATAATAACCAAGTGAGGTCAATAAGCAATTTAGTTAGTTCAGAATTGACTGTATCACCACAAAAAGAAGTCCTGAAACTCATCTATATAATTTTTAAAATCAATCAAGGCATAGTTTATATAACATAATGTGTAGTTTTCCATATACTTGGATGAGTTTTGAAAATTTAGACAGCTGTGTAATCACCACCATCTATATTTAGACCTTTCTATCATCCTAAAAGGAGCCCTGATTCCATACCTAGTCAATCCCCACCTCTACCCAGGCAACTGCTAATCTGTCTTCTATCCCTCTAGATTAGATTGTTTTTCTGAGAATTTTATATAACCGTAATCAAAGAGTTGTACTCTCATGTCTGGCTTTTGCTCAATATAACCTTTTAAGATTTATCAATACTGTTATGTGTATTAGTAGTTTCTTTTCATTGCTATGTGTTATTCCTTTGTACCGTTGTATATTTTATTCATTTTAGGAGGCCAGCATTATCCTAATAGTAAAACCAGACAAAGATATTCCAAGAAAATAAAACTAAAATCACCAAAATCACCAAATCACTATATCATCAATTTGCCAAAATTCCTTGTGAATATATACAGGAATCCTCAGTGAAATAATAGTAAATGGAATCCAGAAATACATAAAAAGAATATATGCTGACCAAATGGGGCTATATAGTTTATATATTTATATACTTTGTATATATATATATAACTTTAGTTTTTTAAAAATGATTTTATTTATTCACTTGAGAAAGAGAGACAGCAAATGAGAGCAAGAGAGGGAGAGAGAGAGAGGGAGAGAGCTTACAAGTGGGGGAGGGGCAGAGGTAGAGGAAGAAGCAGACTCCCTGCTAAGCAGGGAGCCCAATGCAGAGCTCAATCCCAGGACCCTAGGATCATGACCTGAGCTGAAGGCAGATGCTTAACCAACTGAGTGTGTATATGTATATATATACATATATGTGTATATATATATATGATTTTTTTTTAAGAGAAGTTTTAGGTTTACAACAAAATTGAGCAAAAGGTAGAAGGTATAGAGAGTTCCCATATAACCCCCACCATCACACATGCATGCCTTTCCCATGATCAAACTCCTGTACCAGTGTGGTACATTTGTTATATTACATGTACCTACATTGACATATCATTATCACCCAAAGTTCATAGTTTACGTTAGGGTTCACTCTTGATGCTGTATATTCTACAGGTTTTGAAAAAAGTATAATGACATAAATCTACCATTGTATCATTCAGAATAGTTTTACTGCCTTGCTTCATCTATTCATTCCTCTCTATACCCAACCCCCTGGCAACCCTGATCTTTTTACTGTCTCCGTAGTTTTGTCTTTTCCAGAATGTCATATAGTTGGGTTCATACACTTACATAGCCTTTTCAGATTGGTTTCTTTTACTCAGTAATATGGGTTGAAGGTTCTCCATGTTTTTCCATGGCTTGATAACTCATTTCTTTTTAGTGCTGAATAATATTCCATTGTCTGGATGTACCACAATTTACTCATTGCCTACTAAATAACATCTTGGTTGCTTCCAAGTTTTGACGATTATGAATAAAACTGCAATAAATGTCCATGTGCAGGTTTTTGTGTAGACATATTTTCAAATTATTGGGTAAATACCAAATAGCTCAATTGCTAGATTGTGTGGTAAGGATATATTTGGTTTTATCAGAAACTGTCAAAAATCTCTTTCAAAGTGGTTGTTCTAGTTTGTAACCCTAGTGTAGCCAAACTAATCAGTTCACTCTTTGGTAAGTCAGAAACTGCACCAGGTTGAGTCATCACTGGAAGAGAACTTTATCTGTAGCAAGTAAGGAGATCACAGGGATTGGCTTTCAAAGCCATGACACCCTAGGCAAGTGTGGATGAGTTCCTTTTATTTAGGGTTAGGATGAATATTAAATAAGAAAGCCTTGTCATCCTATGTAGCAGTGGGCATAGGGTCATACATGTGCCTTAAGGAAACATGCCTGTGCACACATTGTATGTTATGTTAATGAGGCTTGTGCCCCTCCTTGGGCAGAGATTTTAGTTTTATAATGAGGTAAAGGTAGTTGTCAGTCATGCTAGAGTTCACTCCATTGTCCATCTGTGCAGTCATGAGTCAGGGGTTAAGCTCTGGTCTGGGTGGTCTGGGCTGCCTGGAGGTCTTGTCAGGGCAGTTGCTACAACTTGAGGGGGCAGTTTCACTTTACATCTGCTTGAGTTAAGAGAGAAACTGGAAAGAAGAGCTTAAGGAAATATGTGGGACAAGCATCAGTGAGTACCAGGAGGCAGGCAGTAAAGTCAGGTCTTGGAGCCTAGCAGGTGACCTTTGCAATGGATAGTTCCTGCTGATCCAGAATTTGATGGTATTAGTATTCTGGATTTTAGCCTTTCTAGTAGATGTGCAGTGGTATCTCATTGTAGCTCTAACTTGCATTTCCCTAATGACATATGATGTGGAACATCTTTTCATATGCTTACTTGCCATCTGTGTATCTTCTTTGGTGATTTAAGGTCTTTGGCCCATTTTTAAATTGAGTTGTTGGTTTTTTAAGTTCATCGTATATTTTGGAAAACAATCCTTTATCAAATATGTGTTTTACAAATATTTTCTCCCAGTCTGTGGCTTGTCTTCTTATTCTCCAGACAGTGACTTTTGTAGATGAGACATTTTTAATTATTATGAATTCCAGCTTATCAATTACTTTCTTAAAAATGGATTGTGCCTTTGGTGTTATATAAGAGGTCTTTTTTTTTTTTTTTTTTTCAGAAGGAGAGAGAAAGAGAGAGAGGAAGGCCAGAGGGAGAGAGAAAGAGAATCTTAAGCCCACACAGGGCTCCATCTCACAACCTTGAGATTATACCTGAGCTGAAATCAAGAGTCTGTCACTTAACCAACTGAGTCTCACACACCTCAGAGAGTCAGCATTTGCCAAACTTAACCACCTGACTTACCCAGGTGATGAGGGAGCAGAAGGCTAGCTAAGGACAAAGCACAAGCTGACACTCTGTAAACCCTCCAACCCCAAAACACGCACTCCTGGGTGGGACATGTGTGACATCCTTCCAGGAAGCTCCCAACTATCTTAATGTTAATGCCTTGCTGGAGGGAAAAACAACCTTAATATAACATGGCAAAGCCCCTCAGTATCCCGTGAGTCTTTACATATGAAAATCCTTTTGAAACCTTCCTTTTCCTTACCTTCCTGAACTCCAAGGTATATACCTCACTACCCTGGGACTCCAGCTCTTTCTACCACAGGTCCTGTCTCCTGCTTTGATAAAACCACTTTTTTGCACTAAAGAATTCTTTCTGGGTCTTTGGCTCCAGAACTCACCCCAATAACCTCACCTGTATTCCAAAGCTACATCACAGGCACCCCGCAAAAGATCTTTTTTTAAAGACTTTATTTATTTATTTGACAGAGAGAGAGAGAGAGAGAGCAAGCACAAGCAGGGGAGGTGGCAGAGGGGGAGGGAGAGCAGGCTCCCACTGAGCAGAGAGCCTGATAAAGGGCTTGATTCTAGGACAGACACTTAACTGACTGAGCCACCCAGTGACCCACAAAAGGACTTTTTATTTTTATTTTTTAATTTTTTTTTTACATATCCTTATGTTTATTGTAGCATTACCTACAATAGCAAAGATATGGAAGCAACCCAAGTGTCTATCAACTGATGAATGGATAAAAATGTGATACACACACACACACACACACACACACACACACACACACACACCCTGGAATATTACTTAGGCATAAAGAGGAATATTTTCCTATCTTTTGAGTGCTAATTTCATTGCTAAACTGGCATTGTCATTATTTTTGCTACTTTATTTTTTTTCCCAAAAAATGTTTATCTTAGGAGCGCCTGGGTGGCTCAGTGGGTTAAAGCCTCTGCCTTCAGCTCAGGTCATGATCTCAGGGTCCTGGGATCGAGCCCCACATCGGGATCTCTGCTCAACGGGGAGTCTGCTTCTCCCCCTCTCTGCCTGCCTCTCTGCCTACTTGTGATCTCTCTCTCACTGTCAAATAAATAAATAAAATCTTTAAAAAAAATGTTTATTTTATTTTTTCGTGTTACAAGATTTATTGTTCATTGACCACACCAGGTGCTCCATGCTATATGTGACCTCCTCAATACCCAGCACCAGGCTTGTCCAACCCACACCCCCACCCCTCCTAAACCCTCAGTTTGTTGCTCAGAGTCCACAGTCTCTCATGGTTCATCTCCCCCTCTGGTTTCCCCCCATTCACCCCTCCCTTCCTTCT
>CM053615.1:23870021-23886548 GCA_028646535.1 Procyon lotor
TCTCCATGAATTGTTTAAGTTCCTCTTTGATTTCTTGGTTGATCCCAGCATTCTTGAGCAGGTTGGTCTTTAGCCTCCAAGTGTTTAAATTCCTTCCAAACTTTGTCTTGTGGTTGAGTTCCAGTTTCAAAGCATTGTGGTCTGAGAAAATGCAGGAAATCATCTCAGTCTTTTGGTATCGGTTGAGTCCTCATTTGTGGCCCAGTAAGTGGTCTCTTCTGGAGACAGTTCCTTGTGTACCGGAGAAAAATGAGTATTCTGTTTTTTTAGGGTGGAATGTTCTTTATATATCTATGAGGTCCATCTGGTCCAATGTGTCATTCAAAGCTCTTGTTTCCTTATTGATTTTCTGTTATGTGATCTGTCTGTTACTGAGAGGGGTGTGTTAAGATCCTCTACTATGATTGTAATCCTATCAATATGACTCTTTATTTTGATTAACAGTTGGTTTATGTAGTTGGCTGCTCCTATATTGGGGGCATAAGTGTTTACAATTGTTAGATCTTCTTGGAGGATAGACTCTTTCAGAATGATGTAGTGTCCTTCTGTATCTCTGACTACAGTCTTTAGCTGAAAATCTAATTTATCTGATAGGAGAATTGCTACCCCAGCTTTCTTTTGAGGCCCATTGGCATGCAAGATGGTTCTCCATCCTTTCACTCTCAGTCTGGATGTATCTTTTGGTTCCAAATGTGTCTCTTGTAGACAGCATATGGCCGGGTCATGCTGTTTTATCCATTCTACAACCCTATGCCGTTTTATGGGAGAGTTTAGGCCGTTCACATTGAGAGTGATTATTGAAAGATAAGTGTTTATTGACATCATGTTGCCTGTGTAGTCCTTGTTTCTATTGATTGTAAATTTCTGTTCTAAGTCACTCAAGGGTTCTCTCTACTTTTATAGAACCCCCTTTAAGATTTCCTGGAGTGTCGGTTCTTGGTCACATATTCTTTTAATCCTTGCTGATCTTGGAAGCTCTTTATATTTCCATCCATTTCGAATGTCAGCCTTGCTGGATAAAGTATTCTTGGCTGCAAATTCTTCTCATTTAGTGCCCTGAATATGTCTTGCCAGCCCTTTCTGGCTTGACAGGTTTCTGTGGACAGGTCTGACATTATTCTGATGGGTTTTCCTCCACATGTAAGGGACCTCTTCCCCCTAGCTGCCCTCAGGATCTCTTGTCTAAAATTATAATTTCCAAATTTTACTATGATGTGTCTCGCTGTATATCTAGACTCGTTGATCTTGGCCTGTGTCCTTTCTGCCTCTAGGACACGAACCCTTGTTCCATTCCCCAGACTGGGGAAATTTTCATTCAGAATTTGGTCAGCTATATCTTCTAGTCTTCTGTCTTTCTCTACCCCCTCTGGGATTCCAATAATTCTGACGTTGGAACGTTTCATGGTGTCATTTATTTCTCTAAGTCTCTTCTCATGATTCCTGAGCAGTTTGCTCCACCTGTGCTCCTTCCCTTTCTTCTATACCATTTTATCCTCTAGGTTGCTAATTCTATCCTCTGTCTCTGTAACTCTAGTTGTTAAACTATTTAGATTGGATTGGATCTCACTGATGGTGCTTCTTACATCAGCTATACTGGTTCTCATTTCTGCCCTTAGAGATTCTATGTTGTCATTAATGTTTTCCCCATCCTAGCCATTGCCTGAATAATTAATTGTCAGCCTGAATTCCCTTTCTGACATACTGTTAATGTCCATGTCTAATAGTTCTGAGGGAGAGGGCACAGTCTCTGGGTTTTTCCTCTGTTGGGTGTTCCTCCTTCTAGTCATTTTGATGAGAATTGGATGAGAGGATGTATAGTTGGATATTTCACCCACGATCCAGGCAGGGTGCACTCTGGAAGGTTTAGGAGCAATTGGGATTCACCACCAAAAAGAAAGAATAAGGATAAAAAATTAGAGAAAAGCAGAAAAAGAGGAGATCCCAGCCAGAATGGGCCCCACCAATAAGATTTATGAAGTTTGTAGACCAACATGAACAAACATATATACCAATAAAAGTAGATGACAAGAAATAAAAGAACCTAGTCAGAATGAACCCCAGAAATGAGATTTTATATAATACCAGAACAAAAGCAAATAAGTAGAAACACTGACAGAAGGATAAGATGGGAGGGTCGTTATAACTCCTCATGTATGAGGAAGTTTATTTCAGGTCTTCCTGGGTTTATTGTTGTGTTAAGCCTCTAGTTGTAATGTTAAGTAGTTTAAAAAGAAATAAAAAAAAACAAAATCAAACCAAGAAATGTGAAAACAAGTGAATAAAAAAAATAGAGAATAGAAAAGAAAAAAAAAAAACTTGTATCTATGAAATATACAGGTTTGAGGGTATTATCAGGCACTTAATATATTGATTTCCCCTGATGTTGCAGATTTAAAGTCTTATGGGGACCCTGTGGTTATAGTCCTTCTGTTTTTTTGACTTGTCTTTTGGGGGAGGGGCCTGGTGCGTTGTTTTCCAGTCAATTTTGCTTGTGTTGAGTCACCCTGCCCCCCAATCAAGGAGCCAAGCTCTGTGGAACCCAGTTTCTCAGTCTTTAGCTCTCTGAAGGCTTTTGTCCTTCTGTAGCTTTTTCTCCTTTTCAGAGAGTCTAAGCGAGGAATCTGCCTGTCAGTACCCAGACCTCCCCGTCACGGAGAAGCTGCAATCTGCTCCCCTCTGGGTGGTCCAGAAGGGACACTCCCCTCCGCAAATCTCCCAGTGCAGACTGTCCCAGGTGTCGTGCACTCAGCAGTTCGGCAACCCCTTCCCCCCCACCCCCCTGCTCTTGGGGCTCCAGGCTCTGGTGGGGTGTGGCCAAATTCTTGCCCAGATTAGTGCACTGGCTGTGCAGTTCTTGCCTTCGGTGGTGCACCATCTAGACAGCACTGTACACGGGAAAAGCTGGACAAAGTTGGACAACTGCCCAGGATCAAGTCCTGCCCCAAAGTTGGCTTTAGGACCACAGCAGACTCTCTAAGGTGCTTTTGGGAGCCCGCGCACCCCACCCACAAAATGGTGTGGGGAGCAGAAAGCTGCAGGTTCGGGGTCACGGATCCCCCCCACTAGTCTCTCTTTGAGGTGAGTGGTGTCCTTGGAAGCATGGGCCCAGGCCTGTGCCCACAACCACTCCCTTCCACTGCTGCTCCTCAGAACTTACGCTCTTTTTAAGTGTTTTTAACCGGGCTCTAAGTTATTGCTGCTCTGCAACCACCTGGCGCTTTCCTTTGGGGTATTACTGTCCTTGCACCGCTTCTGGTGGCTCCCTCTCCCTTTTGTTTATCCTCTGATACTGTTTTGAGTGTTTCCACTTTGCTTTACCTCTCTGCTGCTGTCTTCTGCTCCCGTAGAGATCCAGAAGTGAAAAATCTTGCTCCTCAGGCTGATTTCATGGGTGTTCAGCGTGTTCTGGCAGATATGCCCCAAACTCACTTTTGGGGACAGGTTGCAACAGGATCTCCTACCTCTCTGACATCTTGCTTCCTCACTCTTATTTTTTAAATTTTTAAAAAAGATTTTATTTATTTATTTGACAGAGAGATCACAAGTAGGCAGAGAAAGAGAGGGAAGCAGGCTCCCCGCTGCTTGTTGCAGGGCTCTATCCCAGGACCCTGAGATCATGACCTGAAGGCAGAGGCTTTAACCCACTGAGCCACCCTGGCGCCCCACAAAAGGTCTTTTTAAACAGAATTTTAACATCTAGAGATATTGTCAGGTTAACATGACAAAATTTATTGTGTTTCCTATCTCTAAATTATTTCCTAATTTTTTGCTTAGAAACACCACCTTGATAACTTCTTTTAAGTACTAGTTATTTTAAAATTGAGATACTCACATACCATAGTGTACAATTGAGTTTTTATTATATGCACCAAGTTGTGGGACCATCACTACTACATAATTGCAGAATGTTTTTATCCTCCCCCAAAGAAATGCAGTATCTGTTAGCTGTCACACCTCATCCTGCCTACTGACAACCACTAACCTACTTTCTTTGTAAATAGGATTTGCCTATTCTGGACATTTCATATGAATTAACCATATAATATTTGGCCCTTTGTCTCTGGGTTCTTTCACTTAGAATAATATTTTTATGATCCACTTTGGTTTAATTTTTGTGTAACATGTGAGGTATGTGTTCTAATTTTTGCCTATTAGAGTCTGAAACAAGGGAGGCACCATCAAAAGCGGTAATCTCTAAATGGAGATGAGCTTTTAGAATTTTTTTAAAAGATTTTATTTATTTATTTGAGAGAGAGAGTGTGTGAGAGAGAGCACAAGAAAAGGGAGGGTCAGTGAGAGAAGCAGACTGCTCTCCCAGCAGGGAGCCTGATTATGGGCACAGGAGGCAGGACTTGATCCTGGGCAGTTGTCCAACCCAGCCACCCACGCACCCTACTTTTAGAATTTTAAAAAGTTATTTTTAGTTACTAATGAGCTCTTGTAAAATCAGCCCTCTGATAGAGAATGGGTAAGTTTGGGTTCAAAACCAAGATGAACAGGGTTTAGGAAAGCCTTGCTGCTGGTGTGCAAGGTGTTTGTTTTCTTACCAGCAGAACAAACACTGCTGGAGTTTTCCTGGAATTTAACTCACAGATCCTAATTGCCTGAATCTGTTTGTAAGCTGAAACCTGAAACTGTTGCTGTGGGCTATTTCAGACTCAGCACAAACTGTGATGGGCTAAAAGTAGACATCCCTCAAAGGGGGTATCATTGCAGATTAAGAGCACCTCTGCACAGGGCCACAAAACATGATGAAAACATCATGGACGCAGTCTGTACTGCCTGAGTCACAATCAAATGTTCACAGGAAAGGGCTTGTTCTCTACTGGGACCATCTGGAATCAGGCTGCTGATTGGCTCTATCTTTCTGACACAAAACTAATTGCATTCCAACCTGTGATTTCTGCCAAGAACTATGTACAAGTTCGGGGAGGACACGTTGCAGGGACTCTGAACTTTCTGCCCACTCCTTAGCAGAATGGACTCTTGACCCCATCTCAAGGAGGGCTCACTGTTGTTGATGATTATATTTGGCTTTCTGGATTAGCTGAAGTTTGCAAACTGAGCATTAAGCAAGCTTCAGTAAAACAAACTGATCATCAAGTGTAGCTATTCCTCATAAGGGATTATTTCTAGATGCTCACTGGATACATCATCAAGATTAAAGAAAACTCATTTTGAAATTTTTTAAAAATTCAGGATTTTATCCTGATGGGTTCCTGGACACACCAGGTTATTCTCCTTGAATTGTTTAAAAATATTTTTTTCCTGTGAAAACATTTATTCCTCTTGCATACAACCCTTCCTGATGAAATGTCTGCATAAGGGCAGGGGATGATTAAAAAACAGGAAGTCATGATTACTGAAAAGGATACATTGATTTTGCAACAATGAGAAAAAACAAAACCTTAGTATCTGGAAAGCATGGGAGAGGGGGGCAGCATTAATGACCTTTGTTTTTTTTTTTTTTAAATGTTCCTGGAAGCTGTCCCCTGCTCCAGAAGGAAACTCCCTGTGCTGTCTTTCCAAATTGCTGAGAGTGTTCTGATTCAGACTGACTGTTGAAACTAGATCACACCCAGCAGTGCTGGCTATGGAACAGATTGAGTGGCCCCAGCTCTTGCACTTTTTATCCAAATACAGTCATAGGATGGGTGAGCTGATGTCATAGCTAACAAAACTGGAACTGACTGCCTTCTTGCACTCCCTCTAAAACCAAGGACTCAACAAAAGTTATCCAACTAAACTGGGAATCCTGGGGCTGGAGGCCCCAGTGGGAGTCCTCTGGGTCTTCTGTTAACCTGGGGGCCTACTGTGTGTCCTGCTTAGGGTGCACTAACAGTTGAAGTAATACCTCAGAGGTTGTACTTACTTTGTATGGCCCCTGATTATTATGACACTGTCTCAGCTGGAGACATTTAGGTTAGCTTCAATGTATGGCCAGGTGATCCTGTGACTAAATCGATGATGCCTCAGGTAACATAAAAAAAATTCATACAAAAACTTGAGAAGGAAGCCCCCTGGCTTTCTAAGATAGAGCTTTACAATGAATGGGATTTGTGTTAAATCTCAAAGGGCATAACTGAGATCAATAATAATACTGATCTCATCCTCCTGCATTGGGGCCTACCAATAAATATTTTACTATAAAGACAGTTTGGCCAAGGGCCGAGTGGTGGACTTTATTGAAGAGAATTACCATAGCAGGCCTGGGACATCATCCTTAGAAAAGTCTGCTTGCAAGGATGGACCTTGGCTGGTATCTAAGAACTTGGATTTTGCATCAGTTCTCAGCAATCCTTACTGATAAGAGTGGCTCACTCCACCTAAACTCCCCCCCCTTTTTTTTTTTTACAAACAATGTAGTATATGCTAAACACCTGTTTTCCTTCTGGGGGTCTGGAATTTGGGGGCACTGCGTCTCTAATGAGCTACCCTGATTGGCAACACTTGGCACTTGTTGTCACACATCAATGCAGGAGGAATTAAGCATATCCTATGCAAGTCCACTTGGAGAGAACTCTTGGAAGGTTGTGACTGGATTCCTTTGGACTTCTTGTGCTTTTCCCTTTGCTGATTTTCTTCAGTGTATTTTACTGTAAAAAACAGTAATTATAGAGTATAACAATTTCTGGGTCCTGTGAGTCCCTCAAGTGAATCATTGAATCATCAAACCTGGGGGTGATCTGACACAGAGGACTTAATCTAAACCTGTGTGTGCTTTTGTTTGTTTGTTTTCTGAGAAATATATGAAATTCAGTGATGTTCACAGGTCATTAAAAAAAGCCTTTCAATAATCTCTCCCTTTAGTAATCTTATAAATACCAGAAGAGACTATTTGTAGCTTCCCAAAATTAAGGCATCAGCAAGGCCATGCTCCCTCTGACAGCTCTAGGGGAGAATCCTTCCTGACTCTTCTAGCTTCTGGCATTTGCGAGCAATCATTGGCATTCGTTGGCTTGTAGATCCACCACTACAGTCACATGGCCATCTTCTCCCTGCATGTCTTCATATTGTCTTCCCTCTGTGCGTGTCTATCTCTGTGTCCTAATTTCACCTTCTTATTAAGATGCCAGTAATATTGGATAAGGGCCCATTATTTTAACTTGATTACTTCTAAAGATCCTTCCAAATATGGTCACTTTTTGATGAACTGGTGGTTAGGACTTCAATGTATCTTTTGGTAGGGACACAATTCAACTCATAAGAAGCTCCTAAATCCATCTCTATTAGAAACTCATAGAAAAAATCCTCACTCATCTGATTTTTTTCTAATGTGACTACTGTAATTTCTAGGAAGACCCCAGTGACAGTACACTCTTTGGGAATTAAACATGTTCTAGGTGATTTAGGTAGTAATGTAGTTTTAGAGTGCAGGCTGGGGGATTCTCATTTGTACAACCTGTCTTTTGAGCAATGACTGTGAAGTATCTCAACTAATTTAAAATTGTACTTAGGAGAGGTGTTTGTCGGCTCAGTCAGTAGAGCATGCAACTCTTGGTCTTGGGGTCATGAATTTGAGCCCCACGTTGGGGAAATAGATTATTTAATAAATAAAAATTAAAAAAAAATTCTACCTATGATAGGCAACTTCACATTCTTGTTATTATATGACGACTTTTAGAATACTGGGTTAAAGTTTGAGAAGGCTGGCTGAAGGAAAAATACACATGGCCAGTGAAAGTGAGTGGGAACTGCATCTTTAATGTAAAGGTGGGACATCTCCCAATCTTGTCATCCTGACTTTACATTCATTTATAAGAAAATGAAGAGATATCTCACAAATTATCTTGAACAAGTTGGTGATCTAGAATTGGCTGTCTTGAAAGGTAAGTAGAAATTAGTAAACCCGGGCGCCTGGGTGGATCAGTGGGTTAAAGCCTCTGCCTTCAGCTCAGGTCATGGTCTCAGGGTCCTGGGATCGAGCCCCACATCGGGCTCTCCGCTCCACGGGAAGCCTGCTCCACCCCCGCCCCCCTGCTGCCTGCCTCTCTGCCTACTTGTGATTTCTCTCTCTCTGTCAAATAAATAAATAAAATCTTAAAAAAAAAAAAAGAAATTAGTAAACCTCTTCCAGGCAAGAATGAACAGTAGCATGAAAAACACAGGCAAGAGCGCTTGGGTGGCTCAGTCAGTTGGGCATCTGCCTTCAGCTCAGGTCATGATCCCAGGGTCCTGGGATTGAGCTCTGCGTCAGGCTCCCTGCTCAGTGGGGTGTCTGCTTCTCCTTATGCCTCTCCCTCACTTGTGCTCTCTCTCTCAAATAAATAAAATTCTAAAAAAAATAAATACAGGAAAACACACACAGTTGGGAGAGCTGTGATATGGGAAAACAAAACACTAAATACTTATATTTTTGTCACCCAAAATATGGTCTTGGGTTTGAGTATAACAAATGCAGGCAACTGCATCAAGCCCTGCCAAAACATGAAGCAACAACTTATCAGGGTTCATCTTCATGGAATAAAATCAGAAATCCACTGCATGGCATGAAAGGAAGTTTGAACCTAGTTTTCATTTACTTTTTATTCTCACTGCCTGTGTCCTACCATCAATTTATACAATCAGTCCCACTGAGCACTGCAACCTTCTATTTTCTAAGCACTCTGCATTTCCCTCCTCTGAATAGTTGCTTATCCTCTCTTCTCAATCTGGAATACACTGTTCACTTCTCTATCCCTTAGTCTCCTTTAAAATGAACTGTAATACAATATAGAACAGGAAGAATGCTGAAAATAGAATTAAGATGTGCTTATGGAATTCAATAAGGAAAGGATTTATTAAATCCAGTAATGAGGAATTAAGTATATATATATATATTACACAGGTATATACTACATAAAACGAGCCTTTGCATATTGGAGCAGAATCATACAGGTAGCACTCCAGTTGAAGGACATCAGGAGCAAGGAGACATCTGACAGTGGAATGTATTAAACATTTTTTATGTCAGGAATTATTCTACATGCTTGCTACTTGTCATCTCATTTAATCTCTCAACAACCATTCAAAGTAGTTATCATTCACAGATGATGTAAGATAAAACCAAGGCTCAATAGTTTTCATGCAAGCACAGCTGATGCCATAATTGTAATTTCAAGTTTTCACCCCCACAGTCTATGTTTCTATCGATGTAATGCCAAACTACTTGCAAAAGTTGATGCAAACTTAACATAAAGTTTGGCAAATGCTGAGTATCTGAGTGCATTTGGTGTGTGAAACACTTGAGGCTCACTGGCTAAGTGACAGACTCCTGATTTTGGCTTGAGTCATGATTTCAGGGTTGTGAGTTTGATCTCCACCTTGGGCTCTTCACTGGGTGTGGAGCCTCCTTAAGATTCTCTTTCTCACTCTGCCCTTCCCTCCACCCCACTCATGCACACATTCACATGCATTCTCTCTCTCTAAAAAGAAAAATTTGGTTTTGAGGAAGAACACACTGCTAATTAATTAGGAGGTAAATGGTGCAACAATCCATGTAGCAGGTAATGAAGCCCTTGACTAGGTATAAGTAGTGGAAATAGAAGGCAACAGCGTAAGAAATCCATATGGGGATAAACCTGGAACCAAGTTTAGGAAGAGTCAAAGACAAGTTTGATGTTTTAAGCCCAATAGTGCTGTCATTAATAAAAATATGTAACCTCCTCTAAAAGTCAAACCAAAACAAAAAAACAAAAAGCAGGTTTTGGAACAGCAGTTCTAGAAAGAGCTGGAAAATTGCTGTCTAATTTCTGGCTCTAGTCCTAACAATGATGATGCCTTCAATTATAGTAAGAGCCATAGGCGGAGAACAGGCATCATAACCAGAGGCAGAACTAAGACCTGAGGTGTGGGTATGTCTTGTGTGGATGACGACATATTAGTCTGTGTATTGAGGCCTAACTCCAGTGCTGTGGGCCACAAAGAGAGTGGATATTCCCAGGGTCCATATCCCAGGGGAGCAGACTCAGGAAAGGAAGCTGGAATTCATCAGGTGGGTCTACAAGCAGGTTTCTCTCTAGGACATCTTTGTCTGGGCCTGGATCTCTGGGGTTGGTTGCTGGGAGGGAGATGTCTTGCTGTGGTCTTCAGTGGCAAATGGAAAGATGGTACATACTACATAGAGCCTAAATAAGGGCTCCAATGAATTTGGTCTGCAGGCTCTGGAGAGCCCCCCCTTCCCGATGTCCTGAAACTGTCTTTCCTTTTGTTTTTTACGATTTATGTGCACTTTTATTTTTTATATATCCTTCCATTATTAAAATTGTATTTTGAATATTTCAGAATTTTATTAGACTCTTTACATTAAGGACCTAAAAAGGACACTTCTCTTATGCGTCTACTAGAAGATAGGTGTGAATTTTTTCTTTCTGTAGCCCAACTCATAAGTTTTTATTTATTTTATTTCAGGAATTGATAGCTTGACTTAATGGAACAGAGTAATAGATCTGACCAGCTATATAAGCAAATATGTGATTTTCCATAAAATACCAGTTTTTTTCAGGAAGTTATTATACCCCCAGGATACAAAAGTGTCTTTAAGAAGAGGCATCTTTTTGTGTTTGTATAGGCAAAATAAGAAGCTGACACATAAATGGTCCCCCCATAAAGCTTTCTCCATCCTAAATAGACTTGGGAGAAAAGCTTGGTGTGGTCTTCAGAATTAAAGCTTGAACACATGAAGCTGTCTACTCTATTTCTCCCAATGTTATTTATTATTTGAAGCGTAACTTCAGCATCAATGATGAAGCTTCTGTATATACACTTGGCATTTTTACTTCACAAGAGACAAGAGGATACTACTGCTACTGGGTAGAGAGATGCCCTACCTAGCAGTTGTGGTTGGGGCACTTCAGAAACAGCCACATAGAATAAACACTTTGAACACAGTTTTGTTATTTTGCTGACTCTTGATCAAGAAACTGCTGTAAAATACAGTTTATGTCAACTATGCTTCAATTAAAAAAAAGAAAGAAACTGCCTGTGGATTGTGCCATGAAACAGTACATAATAATGTATTTGGTATCTAAAATCTAGAGGTCATGGTAACACAAGATTTTAGATTTTAAAATTCTGGTATCATCAGAAAAGTTTCTAAAACTTCAGTCTTTAAGAACTTTTTGAGACTTCTGTGACCCAGAATGTGGATTGCCTTTGTAAATGTTCTACCTGTATTAGAAAGACTGGTTGGGGTGCCTGGGCGGCTCAGTGGGTTAAAGCCTCTGCCTTCGACTCAGGTCATGATCTCAGGGTCCTGGGATCGAGCTCCACATCGGGCACTCTGCTCAGCAGGGCGCCTGCTTCCTCCTCTCTCTCTGCCTGCTTCTGTGCCTACTTGTGATCTCTGTCAAATAAATAAAATTTAAAAAAAAGAATTAAAAAAAAAAGAATTTCAGAAAGACTGGTTAGGTCAAGTCATCTGAAAATATTTTTAAAATCCTTGATAGCCTTATAGAATTCTTATTTCATTGGCTTTTTCATTACTAAGAGAAGAATGTTGTATTAGGGTTCTCAAGAGAAATAGGACATATAGACATTTATCTTAAGAAATTGGGATACATGAGGGAGGATGCAAGATGGCAGAAGAGTAGGGGACTTCGTTTCATCTGGTCCATTCAATTTAGGATATTTATCAAACCATTCTGAACACCCACAAATTCAGCCCGAGATGTAAAATAGTATATCTGGAAATTTACAAGTAGAAAAGCAACTGCTTTTGAATCTGTGAATTTGTGGGGGAGAGATTGGAAGATAAACAGAGGGGGGAGGGAGCCTCCATAAGCTGGCTACTGGAAAGTGTTATAACACTGGAGAGCAAAATTGGAACCCTTAGAAATCTGCTCCAATGAGAGACCGCCCTTTCTGAAAGGGGCTCAGGGGACAAAAAGGGCAGAATTTTAGGTGGGTCACTGTGCTTTAGGATCCAAGGAGAGACAGAATGAACAGGGTGTGTGTGTGTGTGTCTGTGTCTGAACTAGTAAAGTGCCTGAGCAGTGGAGTGATGGAAACTGATTTTGGTCAGTGAACCCAGGGGGGACTCTTAGTTCAGGTCACCATAAACTATGAGCCAGGCCAGTCAGGTGCCTGCTCTTTGCCTGAGCACCCTAAAAAGGACAGGAATGCGTAGGCCATTTTCCATCCCCTGGGAAGGGTGAAACAGCTGCACCCACAACCAGACAACAACTCTCAGGGCAGCAGTGGCCCTGGAAAGAACAGTAAGGTGACACCCAGCACTCCCCCTGGAGCAGCACAGTGGATATGTGCACAAGCCTGCAACCACTCTCAGTACCCAGGCATACAAAGGGCAGCAATGAGGGTCACTCAGGCTCCTTCCCACCCCCCGTTTTTTGTTTTGTTTCATTTGGTTTTATTTGCTTTTCTGTTGTGGTTTCTAACTGCTTTGGATTTGTCTAGGTTGTATTTTGCTTGGATCATGGATGATATTTTGGACTCTGATCACTCACTCACCCATCCTTCTCTGGGCAAAATGATTAGAAGGAGGAATTCACAACAAAAGAAAGAACCAGAGGCAGTGTTCTCTGCCACAGAGCTAACTGATATGGATATAAGTAAGATGCCAGAGATGGAATTCAAGTTAGCAATTATAAAGTTAATAGGTGGGCTTGAAAAGCATAAATGATAGTAAAGAATCTCTAAGGGTGGAAATAAGATCTAATCAAGCCAAACTAAAAAATTCTATGAATGAGATGCAGTCTAAATGGATGCTCTAACAGCTAGGATCCATGAGGCAGAAGAGAGAATAAGTGATCTAGAGGACAGGCTAATGGAAAAGGAAGAAGCTGAGGAAAAAAGAGACAACTCAAAGTCCATGAAGTAAAGTTTTTCTCCTAAGAGAAAAAATGTGAGAATTATTGCTGTGCCTGAGGTGGTGGGGAGAAAGAAATAGTGAAGCTTGCAAATCTTAGAGAAAAAGAAGCCATCCTGAGAGCATATAGGGAGAGGAGATTCCTTACCTATGGAGGGAGGACCATCAGGATAACATTGGCCTATCCACAGAAACCTGACAAGCCAGAAAGGCCTGCCATGGTATATTCAAGATACTTAATGAGAAGAACGTGCAGCCAAGAATACTTTATCCAGCAAGGCTGTCATTTAGAATGGAAGGAGAAATAAAGAGCTTCTGGGACAGTTGGAAACTGAAAGAATATGTGACCACCAAGACAGCCCTGCAAGAAATATTAAGGGGGATCCTGTAAACAAAGAGAGAACCCAAGAGTAACATAGACCATAAAGAAATAGAGACAGTCTACAGAAACAGGGACTTTACAGGAAATGTAATGTTAGTAAATGCATATCTTTCAATAGTTACTCTGAATGTAAATGGGCTGAATGCTCCAATCAAGAAGCAGGGTATAAGAGTGGATAAACAAAACAAAACAAAACAAAACAACAAGATGCACAAACCATAAGAGACTCTTAATCTCAGGAAACAAACTGAGGGTTGCTGGAGTGGAGGAGAATGGTTAGGATGTGGTGGCTGGGTGATGGACATTGGGGAAGGTATGTGCTATGATGAGAGCTGTGAGTTGTGTATGACTAATGAATCACAGACCTATACCCCTGGAACAAATAACACATTATATGTTAATTTAAAAAAAAAAAGGCAAGATCCATCTATATACTGTCTACAAGACTCATTTTGAACATAAAGACACCTCCAGATTGAAAGTGAAGGGATGAGAAACCATTTACCATGCTAATGGACCTCAAAAGAGGGCTGGAGTAGCAATCCTCATATCAGACAAAATAATTTTTATTTATTGAATTAATTAAATTTTAAGATTTTATTTATCTATTTGTCAGAGTGAGAGAGCACAAGCAGGGGGAGTGGCAGGCAGAGGGAGAAACAGTCTCCCCACTGAAGAAGAAGCCCAGTGCAGGACTTGATCCCAGGACCCTGGGATCATAACCTGAGCTGGAGGCAGGTGCTTAACTGCCTGAGCCACCCAGGTGTCCCAATAAATTAGATTTTATTTTTTTTTAAGATTTTATTTATTTGACAGAGAGAGACACAGTGAGAGAGGGAACACAAGCAGAGGGAGTGGGATAGGGAGAAGCAGGCATCCTGCTGAGCGGGAAGCCCAATGTAGGACTCAATCCCAAGACCCTGGGATCATGACCTGAGCCAAAAGCAGATTTAATGACTGGGTCACCCAGATGCCCCAATAAATTAAATTTTAAACCAAAGACTATAGTAAGAGATACAGAGGGGCACTATATCATACTTAAAGGGTCTCTCCAACAAGGAGATCTAACAATTGTAAATATTTATGCCCCCAAATAGGGAAGCAGCCAATTATATCAGCCAATTAATAACAAAAGTAAAGAAACACATTGATAACAATATATTAAGAGTAGGGGATTTCAACACTCCACTCACAGCAATGGACAGATCATCTAAGCAGAAGATCAACAAAGAAACAAGAGCTTTGAATGACACACTGGACCAGATGTACTTTGTGGATATATACAGAACATTCCATCCTAAAACAACAGAATACTCATTCTTTTTGAGTGCACATGGAACTTTCTCCAGAATAGATGACACACTGGGTCACAAATTGGGTCTCAACTGATAACAAAAGATTGAAGTTATTCCTTGTATATTTTCAGACCACAGTGCTTTGAAACTGAAATTCAATCACAAGAGGAAACTTGGAAGGAACTCAAACACTCAGAGGTTAAAAAATATCCTGCTACAGAATGAATGGATCAATCAGAAAATTAAAGAACTTAAACAATTCATGGAAACTAATGAGGATGAAAACTCATAGCCTTTGGGATACAGCAAAGGCAATCCTAAGAAGGAAGTACATTGCAATATAAGCCTCTTTCAAAAAGTTAGAAGTCCAAATGCACAAGCAAACCTTATGCCTAAAGGACCTGGAGAACAGCAAATAAAGCCTAATCCAAGCAGGAGAAGAGAAATCAAGATTAGAGCAGAAATCAATGAAATAGAAAATAGAAGAGCAGCAGAACAGATCAATAAAACTAGAAACTGGTTCTTTGAAAGAATTAAGATTATCAAACCTCTGACTGGACTTATGCAAAAGAAAAGAGAAAGGATCCAAATTAATAAAATCATGATTGAAAGGGAAAATATCATGACCAACACCAGGGAAATACAGAGATTTGAAGAATGTCTTATGAGCAATTATATGTGAATAAATTGAGCGATTTGAAAGAAATGGATGCATTCCTGGAAACTTATAAACTGAAACAGGAAGAGGTAGAAAATCTGAGCAGACCAATAAGCAGTAGGAAATTGAAGCAGTAATCAAAAACCTCCCTCAAATCAAGAGTCCAGGACCAGATGGCTTCCCAGGGGAATTCTACCAAACATTTAAAGGAGAATGAATACCTATTCTACTCAATCTGTTTCAAAAAATAGAAATAGAAGGAAAACTACCAAACTCATTCTATGAAGCCAGCACTACCTTGATCCAAAACCAGGCAAAGACCCCATCAAAAAGGAGATTTACAGACAAATATTCCTGATTAACATGAATGCAAAAATACTCACCAAGATCCTAGCCCAGTGGGATCCAACAGTACATTAAAAGGATTATTCACCACGACCAGGTAGGATTTATTCCTGGGATGCAACTGTTATTCAACATTCACAAATTCATCAATGTGATAGAGCACTTTAATAAAAGAAGAGACAAGAACCATATGATCCTCTTGATTGATGCAGAAAAAAAGCATTTGACAAAATACAGTATCCTTTCTTGATTAAAACTCTTCAAAGTATATGGATAGAGGGAACATACCTCAATAACATAAAAGCCATCTATGAAAAGCCCACAGCAAATACCATTGTCAATGGGGAAGAACTGAGAGCTTTTCCCATAAGGTCAAGAACATGACAGGGATGCACGCCCACTCTCACCACTATTGTTCAGTATAGTACTAGAAGTCCTAGCCTCAGCAATCAGACAACAAAAAGAAATAAAAGGCATTCAAATTGATATGAAGTCACACTCTCACTCTTCACAGATGACATGATACTTTATGGGGGAAACCCAAAAGACCACCCCAAAATTGATAGAACTCATACAGTGATTCAGCAGTGTGGCAGGATACAAAATCAAAGCACAGAAATCTGTTGCATTTCTATACACACTAGCAATATGACTGAAGAAAGAGAATTAAGGAACCGATCCTATTTACACTTGCACCAAAACCCTTAAGATACCTAGGAATAAACCTAACCTAAGAGGTAAAGGATCTGTATTCTAGAAACTACAGAAAACTTATGAAGAAATGGAGGAAGACACAAAGAGATGGTTAAACACTCCATGCTCGTGAATTGGGAAAATAAACATTACTGAAATGTCTATGCTGCTCAGAACAATTTACACATTCAATGCAATCCCTATCGCAGTAACCTCTTCAACATCATCCACAGCAACTTCTTTCAGGACATGTCTCCAAAGACAAAGGAAACAAAAGCGAAATTGAACTTTTGGGACTTCATCAAGATAAAAAGCTTCTGCACAGCAAAGGAAACAGTCAACAAAACAA
>CM053615.1:23887048-23902937 GCA_028646535.1 Procyon lotor
CTCCTCTAGGGTTTTGATAGATTCCTGCATCACATTGAGGTCTTTTATCCATTTCAAGTTTATCTTCGTGTGTGGTGTAAGAGAATGGTCAAGTTTCATTCTTCTACATAGAGCTGTCCAATTTTCCCAGCACCATGTATTGAAGAGACTGTCTTTTTTCCACTGGAGATTTTTTCCTGTTTTGTCAAAGATTATTTGACCATAGAGTTGCGGGTCCATATCTGGGCTCTCTATTCTGTTCCACTGGTCTATGTGTCTGTTTTTGTGCCAGTACCATACTGTCTTGGTGATCACCGCTTGGTAGTAAAGCTTGAAATTGGGCAATGTGATGCCCCCAGCTTGGTTTTTCTTTTTCAGCATTTCCTTAGCAATTCGGGGTCTTTTCTGGTTCCATATAAATTTTAGGATTGTTTGTTCCAAGCTTTTGAAAAAATCCAGTGGAATTTTGATCAGGATGGCATTGAAAGTATAGATTGCTCTGGGCAAGAGAAATTAGGGAATCTATTCCATTTATGATAGCACCAAAAACAATAAGATACCTGGGAATAAACCTAACCAAAGAGGTGAAGGATCTGTACTCGAAGAACTACAGAACGCTCATGAAAGAAATTGAAGAAGACACAAAAAGGTAGAAAAGCATTCCATGTTCCTGGATAAGAAGAATAAACATTGTTAAAATGTCTATACTGCCCAATAAGAATTTTAAAGGATTTCTTTAAGGAAGAAAGAAATGCTAAATATTATATCAAAGAAAAAAAGAAAACAGGGGTGCCTGGCTGTTTTGGTCAGAGGAATATGTGACTCTTAGTCTTGAGCTTGTGAGTTTGAGCCTCATGTTGGTTGTAGAGATTTTTGAAATAAAATTTAAAAATAAACCTAAGCCCACAAGATTTTGAATAAAAGAAAGAATGACTTACTCTATAATACAAAATATTATAGGCAGAGTAAACATCATTGTGGTCAGAACAAGTATAAACAAATAGGTAAGATAAAAAAGATCGGAAACACATGATAAACTGGATACAATTTGAAAAGCCTCAGGGTGCCTGGGTGGCTCAGTAGGTTAAAGCCTCTGCCCTCAGCTCAGGTCATGATCTCAGGGTCCTGGGATGGAGCCCCGCATCCGGCTCTGTGCTCAGCGGGGAGCCTGCTTCTCCCTCTCTCTCTGCCTGCCTCTCTGCCTACTTGTGATCTCTTTCTCTCTCTCTCTCTGTGAAATAAATAAATAAATGAATAAATGAATAAATGAATAAATGAATAAATGAATGAATAAATAAATAAATAAATAAATAAATAAATAAATAAATAAATAAAATCTTTAAAAAAAGAAAAGAAAAGGCTCTTTCTGGCCAAGTATGAGACAAAATGTTAAAAAAAAAAAGTCAAAGATTATTACTTATTAAATAAAGCAAAAATTCTGAGTCTACAGAGACATAAATACATGGGAAAGAAAGGAAAACTTCCTTTCCATCATAAATGTAGAAGGAATGATGGAATTTAAAAAAATCATTTTTTGGCAACCATAAAAATTGATTTGAGCAAGGATCATAAATAAATGCTAAAACCAGTGGGTGAATGTTTGAGGAGTAACAGAACACTTTTAGCCTAAAATTTCCTCCTCCTATTTGTTAATACAAAGAATAAAATGGTAACTTCATGGTGAAGAATCTTAGAAAACACCACCTTAACAATGTTTTAAATTAACATTGCAAGTGATGGCATTGCTGGCATACACCCTCACTCTTAGTGAGAACCCAGCAACATTATACAGCATTGCTCCCAGAGAGGCATAACCTAAATCTAATCACAAAGAAACATCTGACAAAGCTAAATTGAGCAGCATTCAGCAGAGCACATTCTGAACTCTTCAAATATGCCCATGTTGTGAAATACAAAGAAGGGCTGAGGGATTGTTTAAGGGTGACTAGACACATGACTACAATGTGCAATGACTAATCTTAGAATTATCTATCTATCTATCTATCTATCTATCTATCTATCTATCTATCTATCATCTATCTATCATCTATCTATCATCTATCTATCATCATCATCTATTTATTTATTGCTATAAAGGACATTATTAGAAGAACTGGTAAAATGTGAATAAGTTCTGTAGATTATCTAATAATGCTATTTTACTAATATCAACTTCTTGATTTTGATAATGTGCTGGGATTATTTAAGAAAATTGTTTTTAGGATATATACTAAAATACTTAAGGGGCCTCATGTCTGCTACTTATTCTTCAGCATTTCAGGAATACTTATGATCTCCTTTTATTCATTTATTCATCTGTCTAAGGGAGTGTGTGTAAAGCAGATGTAGTAAAATGTTAGTATTTTGGGGAGTCAAGGTGGAAGTTATACTGTATTCTTTCAACTTTTCTATAAATCATATTTTTAAAAAAAATGGTAAAAAGGACTTAGGAGTGGGATCAAGGTATATACAAGTTATCAGAGTTCATTGGCTAAATAAGAAAGCCACAGAAAGACCATGGATGTTGCAGTCCTCAAGGAATCAAATATTGGTGTATCTGTTTCTCACTACATATAACTTTATTTTCTTCTATTACATTTCAAAGTCCAAGGGGGATGGGGACACTCATTGGCACATCTTGGGTTAAATCCCTTCTCTGGAATTAATTAAGAAGCAGAAGGATGAGATATAATTATTGGCCCATGTGGGTTATCTGCTGCCTGGTTGCAGGATCCATCATTAGTGGACTGTGGAAAGGAGTACATGGAAGACATTTGTAATACCATTGCAACTGATAATTCATCATAAGAAATAAAGTTTTCCAAGTCACTGGAAATGGTATGAAATAATCTAATGGTTTAGGGACAACTAACTATTCACCTAAAGAAAATATAGGTTGGTACTTACCTCATGCCCCACCAAAAAAGTCACAACATACAGTGTAAAGGATAACTTAATTTAATGTGTTTCATATCCTTAACATGAGACTTGACACCATGCTAAGTTCCCATAGGAAACTCCTTATGCTGGAACAGCAATTATGAAGCAGAAATACTTATTTTACACTGATATTATGAGTAATTTGTATAATCATTAAGGAAACCCCTACATTCTTCAAGGTCTTCCTGGACATAACTGAGTCACAATCACTCTAAAGCAAGTATTTACAATGGGGATTATTATATTGTCAAGGAGTCAAAAATTGGTTCTTGGAGAAGAGGGAATGGGGTGAGGATTTGAAAAATCTTACATTTTTATGTATAAAGCACAAATATACAGTACACAAATAGATATACAACACATCTTTGACCTGACTATGTTACTGAGATAGAGTAATGAGAAAAAAGGAATCTAAAAGGGCTCCATGGGAGAGTAATGATGAAAAAAAAAAAAATGGAGAAACACTACCATAGGCATAACAGATATATGTAGGGTGAATTTCCACAGTTAGTTCAAGCTAAGAGCTTATCCCTTTTGTCTGAGGGATGGTGGCTCAGGAAAAAGTGAGGAAAAATTAGGGGATGGTTTCTAGACAGCTATTCAGTTGAATCTGTTCAAATATCTGCCATTTTTTTTCACATGAATTGAAAAAATATTGGCCACGATGATGATGGCAGTGACAGTGACAATACTTAACATGCATAACTGTAGCTATGTGCCAAATGTTCTTCCACTTAATTTAGCTAGATTAACTTCTTATAATCTGATAAGATGATATTGCCATTTTTCAGCTAAGGAAACTAGCATACAAAGCTTACAAAACCTACTCAATGTCTCATAGGGATCTGGAATTTCAGCATAGGTAGTGTGGCTCTAAGAACAGGTTCTCGGGGTGCCTGGGTGGCTCAGTCATTGGGCGTCTGCCTTCGGCTCGGGTCATGATCCCAGGGTCGTGGGATTGAGCCCCGCATCAGGCACTCTGCTCGGCCGGAAGCCTGCTTCTCCCGCTACCATTCCCTCTGCTTGTGTTCCCTCTCTCGCTGTGTTTCTCTATTCCTTGGCCTCACCCCCTGCTTATGCTCTCTCTCTTTCTTAAATAAATAAATAACATCTTTAAAAAATAAAATAAAATATAGTTGTCCAGACTCTCAACATGGTATATCAATTTATATAATTTTGACTTAATGTCTCAAAGTTTTTAAAACTTCTATTTAGATACCTCGCATGTCTTTCACTATATTTGTCTCAAACTATCTGGCCCCTTGTATGGTTGGTATGTCTGCAGAGTTATTTCTTATATAGTTATGTGTCTCCTTTTTTTAAAGTATAAGTTAGCAGGTTTTACAACTTTATTATCTTGATTCTGAGAACCAAATCCTAGTTTTATCATTTATATCTTTGAATTTCATTAATTTCTAGTTTTACCTTTATTATAATACTTGTACTTTGTTTAGTCTTCCTTTTAGGTTTTCTCACTTTATAAAAGTGAGTTTGACTTATAGCCCAACAGTTCTTTTTTTCAATTATTATTATATTATGTTAGTCACCGTACAATACATCATTAGCTTTTTGTTGTAGTGTTCTGTAGTTCATTATTTGCATATAACACCCAGTGGTCGCTGTAACACATGCCCTCCATCCTCCAACTTCCCTCCCCTTTGAAATTCTCAGATTGTTTCCAAGAGTCCATAGTCTCTCATTGTTCATATCCCCCTCTAATTGCATCCCTCTTCAGTTTTCCCTTCCTTCCCCTAATGTCCTCTATGCTATTCCTTATGTTCCACATATGAGCAAAACCATATGATAATTGTCTTTCTCTGCTTGACTTATTTCATTTAGCATAATACCCTTCAGTTCCATCCATGTTAATGCAAATGGTGGGTATTCATCCTTTCTGAGAGCTGAATAATATTCCATTGTATATATGGAATATATATATTGGAATATATATATTGTTTTCCCACTGTTTTCCCCCCAAATACTTTTTTTTTAAAGATTTTATTTATTTGACAGAGAGAAACACAGTGAGAGAGGGAACACAAGCAGAAGGATGGTAGCAGGAGAAGCAGGCTTCCTGCCAAGCAGGGAGCCCGATGCGGGGCTTGATCCCAGGACCCTGGGATCATGACCTGAGCCGAAGGCAGATGCTAAATGACTGAGCCACCCAGGCGCCCCCCCCCCAATACTTTTAATTTTATTTTTTTCGGTGTTACAAGATTAATTGTTCATGCACCACACCCAGTGCTCCATGCAATATGTGCCCTCCTCAACACCCACCACCAGGCTCATCCAACACCCCCCCAAAAACCCTGTTTGTTGCTCAGAGTCCACAGTCTCTCATGGTTCATCTCCCCTTCTGATTTCCTCCCATTCTCCCTTCCCTTCCTTCTTACAATGCCCTCCATGTTTTTCTTTATGCTCAACACATAAGTGAGACCATAAGATAATTGACTCTCTCTGCTTGGCTTATTTCACTCAGCATAATCTCTTCCAGTCCCATCCATGTTGATACAACAGTTGGATATTTGTCCTTTCTAATGGAGGCATAATATTCCATTGAATATGTGGACCATATCTTCTTTATCCATTCATCTGTTGAAGGGCATTTTGGTTCTTTCCACAGTTTGGCGATTGTGGCCATTGCTGCTATGAACATTGGGGTACATGTGGCCCTTCTTTGTAATACATCTGCTTCTTTTGGTAAATACCCAGTAGTGCAATTGCAGGGTAATAGGGTAGCTCTATTTTTAATTTCTTGAGGAATCTCCACACTGTTTTCCAAAGTGGCTGCACCAACTTGCATTCCCACCAACAGTGGATGAGGGTTCCCCTTTCTCCACATCTTCTCCAACATTTGTTGTTTAGTGTCTTGTGGATTTTGGCCTTTCTAACTGGTGTAAGGTGGTATCTCAATGGAACCACATCTTCTTTATCCATTCATCCACCGAAGGGCACCTTGGCTCCTTTCACAGTTTGGCTATTGTGGACATTGCTGCTATGAACATTGTGGTGCATGTGGTCCTTCCTTTCACTACATCTGTATCTTTGGGGTAAATACCCAGTAGTACAATTGCTGGGTCATAGGGTAGCCCTATTTTTAATGTTTTGAGGAACCTCCATACTGTTTTCCAAAGTGGCTATACCAACTTACATTCCCACCAACAGTATAAGAGAGTTACTCTTTCTCCACATCTTTGCCAACATTTGCTTTTCCTTGTCTTAATTTTGGCCATTCTAACCAGCGTAAGGCAGTATCTCAGAGTGGTTTTGATTTGAATTTCCTTGATGGCTAATGACATTGAGCATTTTTTCATGTGTCTATTAGCCATTAGTATGTCTTCTTTGGAGAAGTGTCTGTTCAAGTCTTCTGCCCAATTTTTTGACTTGATTATTTGTCTTTTTGGGTGTTGAGCTTGAGAAGTTCTTTATAGATATTGGAACCAGGCATTTATCCATAATGTCAAATATCTTCTCCCATTCCATGGGTTGCCTTTTGGTTTTTGTTGACTGTTTCCTTTGCTGTGGAGAATATTTTTATCTTAATGAAGTCCCAAGAGTTTGTTTTTGCTTTTGTTTCCCTCACCTTTGGAGATGTCATGAAAGAGGTTGCTGTCTAATGTCAAATGAGCTAATGTCAAAAAGATTGCTGTCTATGTTCTCCTCTACGATTTTGATGGATTCCTGTCTCACATTTAGGTCTTTCATCCATTTTGAGTTTATCTTTGTGTATAGTGTAAGCAAATGGTCAAATTTCATTCTTCTGTATATAGCTGTTCAATTTTCCCAGTATCATTTATTGAAGAGACTGTCTTTTTCCCATTGGATATTTTTTCTTAATTTGTTGAAGTTTAGTTGACCATAGAGTTGAAGGTCCATTTCTGGAGACATGATTCTGTTCCATTGATCTATGTGTCTGTTTTTGTGCCAATACCATGCTGTCTTGGTGATCACAGCTTTGTAATATAGCATGAAATGAGGCATTGTGATGCCCCCTCTTTGGTTTTCCTTTTCAACATTCCCCTGGCTAACTGGGGTCTTTTCTGGTTCCATACAAATTTTGATATCGTTTGTTACAGCTCTTTGAAAAAATGCCAATGGTGTTTTAATAGGGATGGTGTGGAAAGTGTAGATTGCTCTGGGCAGCATAGACATTTTAACAATGTTTTTTCTTCTAATCCATGAGAATGGAGTATTTTCCCATCTTTTTGTGTTTTCCTCCATTTCTTTCCTAAGTGTTCTCTAGTTTCTAGAGTACATATCCTCTTAGGCTTATTCCTAAGTATCTTATGGTTTTTGGTACTATTGTAAATGAAATCAATTCCCTAATTTCTCTTTCTGCAGTTAACTTATTAGGGTATAGAAAAGCAACTGATTTCTGTGCATTGATTTTGTATCCTGACACATTATTGAATTGTTGTATGAGTTCTAGTAATTTAGGGGTGGAGTCTTTTGGGTTTTCCACATAAAGTATCATTTCATCTGCAAAGAGAATTTGACTTCTTCTTTGCCAATTTGAATGCTGTTTATTTCTTTTTGTTGTCTGATTGCTGAGGCTAGGACTTCTAGTACTATATTGAACAGTAATGGTGAGAGTGGGCATCCCTGTCATGTTCCTGAACCATTGAGAATGATATTCTCTGTGGGCTTTTCATAGATTGCTTTTATGATTTTGAGCAATGTTCCCTTTATCTCTATATTTTGAAGAGTTTTAATCACGAAAGGATGCTGTATTTTGTCTTTTTTGCATCAATTTATAAGATCATATGGTTCTTGTCTTTTCTTTTATTAATGTGTTCTATCACATTGATTGATTTACAAATGTTGAACCATCCCTGCATCCCAGGAATAAATCCCACCTGGTTCTGATGGATAAACTTTTTAACATATTGTTGGATCCTATTGGCTAGGATCTTGTTGAGTATCTTGGCATCCATATTCATCAGGGATATTGGTCTGTAATTCTCCTTTTTGATGGGGTCTTTGCCTGGTTTTGGGATCAAGGTAATGCAGGCCTCATAGAATGAGTTTGGATGTTTTCCTTCTGTTTCTATTTTTTGAAACAGCTTCAGAAGAATAGGTATTATTTCTTCTTTACATGTTTGGTAGAATTACCGTGAGAATCCATCTGGCCCTGGTCTCTTATGTTTTGGGAGGTTTTTTTTTTTTTTTTTAAAGATTTTATTTATTTGACAGAGAGAAACACAGCGAGAGAGGGAACACAAGCAGAGGGAGTGGTAGCGGGAGAAGCAGGCTTCCTGCCGAGCAGGGAGCCCGATGCGGGGCTCAATCGTTTTGGGAGGTTTTTGATTACTGCTTCAATTTTGTTACTAGTTACTGGTCTATCCAGATTGTCAAGTTCTTCCTGTTTCAGTCTTGGTAGTTTATAATTTTCCAGGAAGGCAACCATTTCTTCCAGATTGCTTAATTTATTGGCATATAGTGACTGACAATAATTCGTAATAATTGTTTCTTTTTCCTTGGTGTTAGTCATGATCTTGCCCCTTTCATTCATGATTTTATTAATTTGCATCCTTTCTCTTTTCTTTTGCATAAGTCTGGCCAGGTGTTTATTGGTCTTATTAATTCTTTCAAAGAACCAACTTCTAGTTTTGTTGATCTGTTCTACTGTTTTTCTGATTTCTATTTCATTGCTCTCTGCTTTAATCTTTATTTCTCTTCTTCTTGGTTTAGGTTTTATTTGCTGTTCTTTCTCCAGTTCCTTTAGATGTAAGGTTAGATTGTGCATTCATGATTTTTCTACTTTTTTGAGTGAGCCTTAGATGGCTATGTATTTCCCCCTTAGAACCACCTTTGCAGTATCCATAAGCTTGCAACTGATTTGTTTTCATTCTCATTGGTTTCTGTGAATGGTTTAAGTTCTTTCATTTCCTGGGTGACCCATTCATTCTTTAGCAGGATACTCTTTTTTCTCCAAGTGTTTGAATTTCTTCCAAATTTTTTCTTGTGATTGAGTTCCAGTTTCAAAGCATTGTGGTCTGAAGATATGCAGGGAATAATCTCAATCTCCTGGTATCAACTGAGACCTGATTTGTGATCCAGTATGTGGTCTATTCCAGAGAAAGTTTCGTGTGCATTCCAGAAGAATAAGTATCCTGTTGTTTTAGGGTGGACTGTTCTGTATATGTCTAGGAAGTCCATCTGGTCCATTGTGTTGTTCAAAGCTCTTGTTTCTTTGTTGATCTTCTGCTTAATCTGTGTATTGCTGTAGTGTTGAGGTCTCCTACTATTAAAGTGTTATTATCAATATGAGTCTTTATTTTGGTTAACAGTTGGCTTATGTAGTTAGCTGCTCTTGGGAGCATAGATATTTACAATTACTAGATCTTCTTATTGGATAGACCCTTTAAGAATGATATAGTTTCCCTCTGTATCTCTGATTACAGTCTTGGGTTAAAATCTAATTTGTCTGATATGAGAATTGCTTTCTTTTCAGGTCCATTGGCATGAAAAATTATTCATCATCTCCTCACTTTCAGTCTAGATGTGTCTTTAGGTTCAAAATGAGTCTCTTGTAGACAGCATATGGATGGGTCCTGTCTTTTTATCCAACCTGCAACCCTGTGCTGCATCATAGGCACATTTAGGCTGTTCATGTTGAGAGTGACTATTGAAAGATATGATTTTAGTGCCATCTTGTTTCCTGTGAAATCCTTGTTTCTATAGATTGTCTCTAAATTTCTGGTCTATACTACTCTTGGGGTCTTCCTTCTTTTATAGAACCCTGCTTCATATTTCTTGCAAGGCCAGCTTAGTGGTCACATATTCTTGAAGTTTCTTTCAATTCTGGAAACTCCTTGTCACTGAATCTATTTTTTTTCCCAAAAATGTTTATTTTTTCAGTGTTACAAGATTTATTGTTCATGCACCACACCCAGTGCTCCATGCAATACGTGCCCTCCTCAATACCCACCACCAAGCTCGCCCAGTCCCCCACCCCCACCCCTCCTAAACCCTCGATTTGAATCTATTTTTTTTTAAGATTTTATTTATTTATTTGAGAGAGAGAGATCACAAGTAGGCAGAGACAGGCAGAGAGAGAGGGGGAAGTAGGTTCCCTGCTGAGCAGAAAGCCTGATGTGGGGCTCAATCCCAGGACCCTGAGATCATGACCTGAGCTGAAGACAGAGGCTTTAACCCACTGGGCCACCCAGGCACCCCTACTCCATCTGTTCTAAATGACAGCCTTGCTGGATAAAGTATCCTTGGCTGCATATTCTTCTCATTTAGTACCCTAAATATGTTTTGTCAGCCCTTTCTGGCTTGCCAGGTCTCTATGGACAGGTCCGACGTTATTCTGATGTTCCTCCCATTATACGTAAGAAATCTCTTCCCCCTAGCTGCTTTCAGGTTGCTTCTTTGGTTCTAAGATTTGTGAGTTTTACTATTATATGTTGAGGCATTGATCTGTTCCTATCCATCTTGGGAGGGGTCTTCTCTGCCTTTTGGACACGAATGCTTATTTCTTTCCCCAGATTAGGGAAATTCTCAGCTACTGTTTACTCAAATACATCTCTCCACCCCCTCAGGGATCCCAATAATTCTGACATTTGAATGTTTCTTGGTGTCATTAATCTCTTTCAGTTTGATATCTTGGGCTTTCAAGAGTTTATCCCAGGCCTTCTTGGCTTCCTTCTTTTCTATCATCTTGTCTTCTAGCTCACTAATTCATTCTTCAGCCTTATTTACCCTGGTGTCAGGGTATCCAGTTTAGACTGCATCTCATTTTATAGCATTTTTAAGTTTGGCCTGATTATATCTCATTTCTGCCCTTAGAGATTCTATATTGTCACTAATACTTTTCTCAAACCTTGATATCAACTTCATAATTGCTACTCTGAAATCTATCTCTGACATCTTGCTTATATCCATATCCATTAGGTCTGTGGCAAAGGCCACAGTCTCTGATTCTTTCCTTTGTTGGGGGTTTCCCCTCTTAGCCATTCTTTTGAGGGGTGATTGAGGGAATGTACAGTGTCCACAGTGTTAACCACGACCCAAGCAAGTAGTACCTGTTTTATAGGGACCCTGGGGTTGTTGTCCTCTTGTTCTTCCAGCCTGCCTTCTGGGGTAAGGGCCTGCTGTGCTGTTACTCAGGCAGCCCTGCTTGAGCAGAATTGCCCTGCTCCCTGTTGGGGGTATTGGGGTGGCAGTGAAAACAAGTTTTTGAGTTTTTGTTCTTTGGTAGCTTTCTGTGTCTCTTCTATTCAGACAGTCACAACAGAAATGACCACACCCAAACCTGTATCCCAGAGCAGAGAAATCATAGTTTGGTCTTCACTGAGCTCTCCAGGACTCACATTCTCCATTTCTGTCTGTGCTGCTAAAGACTGCAGCCTTCCCAGTGGTGCTCCCCACTGCCACTCTCTGAGGTCCAATCCAGGGCTGGGGGTTTCTCTGCCCTTTGTGTTTCTAAAACCACTAGCTGCCCTTGGTTCATGCACCCACACTCATGGCTCTTGGATCCTTTCTGGGAGCTGCACTGAAGTAATTTTCCTGCCTCTATCATTCTGTGAGTCTGTGCCTGGTCCCCAGAATGGGACATTTTTGTACTCCAGTGTTATATCACCCTTTTAGTGCCAGTTTATGGTAGCTCCTTCCCCCTTCTGTTTATTTTCTTATATCTGCCTGCAGAATCATGACCCCACCCTTCAAACTTCAGGACTGCCAGAGATTTTCATTTTCTGCTCTTAGACATCTAGATATATATTCTTACATCTCAGGTTGATTTTGTGGGTGTTCAGAATGGTTTGGTAGATATTCAGCTAAATTCAGGGGACCAGTTGAAATAGGGTCCCATACTCCTCTTCCATCTTGCCTCAAGGCTTCCCAACAGTTCTAATACACATTTTTTATTTTTATAAATTTCTTGATAATTTGCAATTTTTACTTACTCTTTGAATAGATTTTTAAAAGACATTTGGTTTGGGGGCATCTGGGTGGCTCAGTTGATTAAACAACTGTCTTCCAGTCAGGTCATGATCCTGGAGTCCCAGGACTGAGTCCCACATTGGGCTCCTTGCCAGTGGGGAGTCTGCTTTTCCCTCTAACCTCTCCCCTCTCATGCTCTCTCTTTCATTCTCTCTCTCTCTCTCTCTCTCAAATAGATAAATAAAATCTTTAAAAAAATAAAAGATTCAGTTTTGCTTTTCAGATAGAGGAATTTTAGTTGCTCTCATTGTTTTCAAGTTCTAGTTTTATTGAAATAAAAGTTCTACTTTTTGGTATTGAAATATTCTTTTGATGTACAGTATTTACACTTTGTGAGTGTTCCAGTGTTATTCAAAAGAAGGTTTACTCCTTTTTTTTTTTTTGAGTATAAAGTTTGAAAACGCATATATTACATTTACTTTATAAATTATGCTACTTACATCTTTTAGAGGAAGAGTGAACTTTTTTGGTAAAGGGCCAAAAAGTAAATATTTTAGGTTTTGTGGGCTGTATATTCTCCTTTGCACTACAGAAAAAGAGCAGTCACATACAGTATATAAATAAACAAATTACAATTAAACTTTATTTACAAAAACTGGTAACTGGTTGGAGTTTTGCTAGTGTTTGCTGACCCCTAATTCTAGGGTCTTAGTTATTGTTCACTGGATTTGGTAAACAATCAGAAAGGTATATTAAGCTTTCCTGTCTCATGTGTTCACATTTTTCCTCATGTGTCTTGCAGGTTTTTTGTATTTTGATGATAACATATTTAGTGCACATATATTCAATGCTTTTATATTTCCTTTTTAAACTGTTTTCTTTAGCAATATTCAAATGCAATATTCAAGTTGAGTGCCTTCAGCTCAAGTCATGATCTCCAGGTCCTGGGATCAAGCCCTGCATTGGGCTCTCAGCTTACTATTAAATATTATACTTACTATTAAATATTATATATTATTTTTGACCTAAATTCAACCTTGAGCAGTGAATAAATGAACCTTGAATTAGTTCTATCTTATTAGCTAAATAATTTATTATTTTTTGTTTCAAACTCTCCAATTATTTCTTAGGTATATTACTTGGATAAAATTTCACCATTTTCTATTAGTTTTCTAATTTTCTATTTATTTTTATTTATTAATTTTATTTTTAAGTTTTTATTTCAGTCACCCAAGTGCACTCTTAAATCCCCATCACCTATTTAACCCATACCCCCACCCATCTTTCCTCTGGTACCCATCAGTTTGTTCTCTTTGTTTAAGAGTCTGTTCCTTGGCTTATGTCTCTCCCTCTCTCTTTTTTTCCCTTTACTCATTACTTTTGTTTCTTAAATTCCACATATGAGTGAAAGCATATGATATTTGTCTTTCTCTGACAGACTTATTTCACTTAGCATCATACTGTCCAGCTCCATCCATGTCATTGCAAATGGCAGGATTTCATTTTTTTTTATCTTTCTTTATCTTTTTTATCCATTCATCAATTGATGGACACTTGGTTGCTTCCATATCTTGGCTATGCTATAAACATAGGGGTGTATATATCCCTTTGAATTAGTATTTTTGTATTCTTTGGGTAAATTACTGGATCATAGGGTAAATCTATTTTTAATTTTTTAAGGACCCTTTATATCTTTTTGAGGAAATTCCAGAGTGGCTGCACCAATTGCATTCCAACCAAGAGTGCAAGAGGATTCCCCTTTCTTCATATCCTCACCAACACCTGTTTTTTCTTGTGTTGTTGATTTTAGTCATTCTGACAGGTCTGAGGTAATATCTCATTGTGGTTTTGATTTGTGTTTGCTTTTCTAATTTTTACATAATTTATTTCTTCTCTATTATTTCATTTTTTCTGCTGGTTTTTTGTTGTTCTTTTTATAACCCCTCCAGTGATAAAGTTAGGTCACTTGATATTTTTCTTCTTTTTGAGGTAGGTCTGTATTGTTATAAGCTTCCATCTTATACACCACTTTCCTGCATTGCAAAGATTTTGAACTATTGAGTTTTCATTTTCATGTGTTTCCATATAGTTTTAAATTTTTTCTTTTATTTTCTAGGTGACCCATTCATTATTTAGTAACATGTTATTTCGCCTCCAGATATTTGTGGCCTTTCCAGATTTTTTCTTGTGGTTAACTTCCAGTTTCACAGTGTTATGGTCAGAAAAGTTGTATGGTATGAATTTGTCTTTTTTTAATTTGTTGAGGCTTCTTTTGTGGCCTAACATGCAATCTGTTCTGGAGAATGTTTCATTTACACTTGAAAATAATGTGTATTCTGCTGTTTCAGGATGGAATGTCCTGAATATATGTTACTTCCATCTGGTCCAGTGTGTTATTCAAAGCCATTATTTTCTTGTTGATTTTCTGTTTAGATGATGTGTCCATTAATATAAGTGGGGTGCTAAAGTCCCCTACTACTTGTATTATCAATTAGTTCCTTTGTGTTTGTTATTAACTGTTTTGTGTATTTGGGTGCTCCCATTTTGGGTGCATAAATGTTTACAATTGTTATATCTTCTTGTTGGATTGTCCCATTTCAATTATGTAATGTCTTACTTTGCCTCTTTTTATAGTCTTTTTTAAAAGTCTATTTTGTCTGTTATAAGTATTGCCATTCCAGCTTCCTTTTGACTTCCATTATGTGATAAATGTTTCTTTAGCCCCTCACTTACAACCTGCAGGTGTCTGTAGGTCTAAAATGAGTCTCTTATAGGCAGCATATAAGTGGGTCTTGTTTGTTTGTTTGTTTATTTTAAATTTTTATTGACATATAATGTATTATTTGCCCCAGGGTACCTGTCTGTGAATCGTCAGACTTACACATTTCACAGCACTTAACAGCACATACCCTCCCCAATGTCCACAACCCAGCCACCCTATCCCTAACCCCCTGCCTCCCAGCCACCCTTAGTTCATTTCATGAGTCTAGGAGTCTCTTATGGTTTGTCTCCCTCCACATCCCTTCCTGTTTCATTTCTCTCCCCCACCCCTCCAAACTCCCACCTTGCCTCTCAAATTCTTCATATCAGAGAGATCATGTGATAATTGTCTTTCTCTGACTGACTTGTTTTTTATCCATTCTGACACTCTATATCTTTTGATTGGAGCCTTTATTCCATTTACATTCAACATAATTATTTATAAGCATGTATTTATTTCTATTTTGTTACTTGTTTTGTGGTTGTTCCTAAAGATTTTCTCTGGCCCTTTCTTGTCTTTTACTCTTTCATAGTTTACTGGTTTTGTTGAGGTTTATGTGATATATTTGGATTTCTTTCTTTTTCTTATTTGCCTATTTATTAGTTTTTTCTTATTTGTGGTTACCATTAGGCTTGAATATAACATCTGCATATCTATATTAAGTTGATGGTTGCTTAAGCTTGAATCCATTCTTTATTCCACCTGTCCTCACGTTTTAGGTGTATGGTGTCATATTTTACAGCCTTTTATTTTGTGAGTACCTTGACTGATTTTTACAGATATATTTAGTTTTACTTCTTTTGTGCTTCTTTTTATACTGCTCTTTATGGTCTTACCTTTCGACTCAGAGTCCCTTTTGATATTTCTTGTGGGGTGGGTGAGTTCTCATGATCTCCTTTAGTTTTTGTTTTGTTTTACTGGGAAACTCTTTAGCTCTCCTTCTATTCTGAATGATAGCCTTGCTGGTTAGAATATTCTTGGCTGTAGATTTTCCCCATTGATCACTTTGAATGTATCATGCCACTTTTTTCTGGCTCAGAAAATTTCTGCTTCAAAATCCACTGTTAGCTTTTTTTTTTTTTTTTAATTAATTTTTATTAACATATAATGTATTATTTGCTCCAGGGTACATGTCTGTGAATCTTCGGGCTTACACATTTCACAGCACTTAATAGCACATACCCTCCCCATTGTCCACAACCCAGCCACCCTATCCCTACCCCACCACCCCCCCGGCCACCCTTAGTTCATTTCTTGAGTCTAGGAGTCTCTTATGGTTTGTCTCCCTCCCCATCCCTTCGTGTTTCATTTCTCTCCCCC
>CM053615.1:23903437-23933908 GCA_028646535.1 Procyon lotor
TTCTCTTGATGGCTGCATAGTATTCCATTGTATATATATACCACATCTTCTTTATCCATTCATCTGTTGATGGGCATCTAGGGTCTTTCCATAGTTTGGCTATTGTGGACATTGCTGCTATAAACATTCAGGTGCACGTGCTTGTTCGGATCACATTTGTATCTTTAGGGTAAATACCCAGTAGTGCGATTGCTGGATCATAGGGTAGCTCTATTTTCAACTTTTTGAGGAACCTCCATACTGTTCTCCAGAGTGGCTGTACCAGCTTGCATTCCCACCAACAGTTAGCTTTCTTTTGTCTATAACTGTCTTCTTTTGTATTGCTGCTTTTAAATTTTTTTATCACCAGATTTTGACATTTTTTACAATATGTGTTAGTATGTATCTGCTTTTGTTGATTTTGTTGGGGGTTCTCTGTGCCTCCTGGATCTGGATATCTGTTTCTTTTTCCAGATTAGGGAAGTTTTCAACTATTATCTCTTAAAATAAGTTCTCTCCCTCCTTTTTTCTCTCTTCTTCTGGTAGTCTTATAATACAAATGTTATTATGTTTGATGGAGTCACAGAATTCCTTAAGTCTATTTTTGTTTTGCATAATTCTGTTTTCTTCCTTTTGTTCAGCTTGATTACTTTATTTTCTAGGTCATTAACTCATTCTTCTGCTCGTTTCAGCCTGCTGTTCATGCCATCAAGCATGTTTCTCATTTTGCTTATTGATTCCTTTGTCCCCGCTATGCTATGTTTTCCTTGTTTCTGTGTTAATGGCCTCACTGATGTTCTCCATTTTTTTCTCAAGTCCTTTGTGTATCTTTATGATCATTGCTTTAAATTCTCCATTAGGCACGTTAGTTATATCTCTTTTACTTAGATCTCTGGCCCTGGCCTTGTCCTATTCTTTCATTTGGGACAGATTTCTCTGTCTTCTCATTTATCTGATTCTCTATGCATATTTCTGCATGTTAAGAAAATTAGCTACATCTCCACCACCCCACTCCCCAACCTAAGTAGCTTTATGAAGAGGTCCTATAGTGTCCTGCTGTATAGAATCCCCTTTTGTCTAAGGCTTGTTGCTTCTGGGAGTGTCTCTAAAGTGTGCTATGTGCACTCTGTTGTTTTGTCCTGCTGTTTTATTGTCAGCTCAGTCATCTGCAGAGGCTGTCTGTGCCTGTTGTGTGCAATGTTGTGGCCTTGGCCTGAATGTGGTGCTTTGTAACTAGGTGTGCTTTGGTCTGCTTTTGAAATATCAGAGGGCTAAACCTTCCTGATTCCAAAACTTATTATAAGCTACATTAGTCAAGAGTGTGGTATTAGCATTAAAATAGACATACAGATCAATGAAATAAAATAGAGTCCAGAAACCGAACCACACTTTATGGTCAATTTATTTTTTGACAAGGTGCCAAGGGAGTTCAATGGGGAAAGAATAATATGTGCATCAATTATTGGATAGCAAAATGTGAAAAATGAACATCAGCTTTAGTTTTATACCATATAACTACCTGGCAATGGATTATAAACATCATATTAAATCTAAAATTATAAAATTTCTCAAAGAAAACAGGTTAAATCCATAGTGTGCAGAGAGACTTCATCTTGCCCAGATAAATGTTTGGCCCTTGTCCAGCTCCTGGAGAGGTAAGCCCTAGGATCTTGGGATATCCTGCTTGATCAGATTTTGTTTACTTGAGGACTATGCTAACTCTGTGATTTATTGTGGATGGGGCTTGGTTCATATGGTATCAGTCTCACCTCTGGAGGGGCTGGAGACAGGTTAGTCAAGATCATAGTCAGTTGTGCCCATATGACTGACTCCCTATAAAATTTCTGGAAACCAAGGCTTGGGTTGAGCTTGCCTGGTTGTCAGTACTCTGTATGCACTGCCATACATTATTGCTGGAAAAAAGAGCACTGTCCATGTGACTCTACTGGGATAGAACAACTGGAAGCTTATGTCTGGTGTCTCCTGGAACTTGCTCTTCATGCCTCTTATCTTTGTTGATTTTGGTCTGCATCCTTTGGGGTAATAAACCATAATCATAAATATATGGCTTTTCTGAGTTCTGTGAATCCTTCTAGTGATTTGCTGGGGTCTTCAGGATCTCCCAAACTGCACTTAGTTACTCTGCATTAGACAGAGATTTCTGAAATAGGATGCAAAAAGCATGTACAACCTCATTAGTCATTAGGGAAGTGCAAATTAAAACCTAACAAACTACAATTAGATACCCAATAGAGTGGTGAAAAATAATAACTTAGAATGCCAAATATTAGTAAGATTGCAGAGCAACAAGAACTCTCATACATTGTTAACAGGCATGGGAAATAGCATAGCCCCTTGAAAATATTTTGCAGTTTTTAATAAAATTACCTATATACTTACCATAAGACCCAGGAAGTCAACACTTCAGTATTTACACACGAGAAATGACATGTTCATACAAAGATCTGTACTCAAACATTCATAGGTTTTATTCATAATGACCCCAAATCGGAAATAACCCAAATGTGTATCAGTTGTTAAGTGGATAAGAGATTGTGGTATATGCACACATATAAACTACTGATATACAAAACAACATGTACAAATCTAAAAGCATTCTAAAAAAAAAAATTCTGCCAAGTGAAATAAGCCAAAGGAGAGTATATACAGTATCATTACTTTTATATATAATTATAAAAAAGGTAAAACAATTATGACAGAAAGTCAAACAATGGCTGTTAGGGCCCTGGGTGGTGGTGGTGGAAGAATGGAAATGACTGCAAAGGGCTACAAGGACACTTTTTGAGGTGATGGAAATATTCTATGTTATGTTTTTGGTGTTATAAATCAAGTGCATACATTTCTTAAAACTCAATGAATTGACACTACATCAAAAACGAATGACGTACCGTTTGGTGACTAATATAACATAATAAAAATAAAAAAAACTCAATGAATTGTACTATAAAAATTGTTGAGTTTCATTTTCTGTTAAATATACCTCTACAAATGTGATTAATATTAAAAAAGAGCAAATAGATTACATTCTTGAGGGACTCACATGGTAAGGTATGCTCACACCATGGGACAAGTGGCTGTAGTTCTCCAGCATCACATCTCTGTACACCATCCTTTGAGCAGGGTCCAGGGCCTTCCATTCCTCCTGGGTGAACTTTGTAGTCATGTCTTTGTATAACATTCCTACCTGTAATAGCACATTTCTTTTTTTCTTTTTAAAAAATATTTTATTTATTTATTTGAGAGAGAGATCATGAGCAGGGGGAGGAGAAGATGGAGAATCAGGCTCCCCACTGAGCAGGGACCCTGATGTAGGACTCCGTCCCAACAGCCTAGGATCATGATCTGAGCTAAAGACAGATGCTAAACTGACTGAACCACCTAGTTGCCCTGTAATAGCACATTTCTGATCAATATGAAGAGTTTAGAAACAGGAGACCCAGAAAGTATCTTTGGGAACTACTTCTTCTGTTTGCTGTTGAGAGTTCAGACAAAATGTTACAAAAGATGATTTTTATGGCCCTAACTTTATCTTATACTTTGGGGGTACTCATACAAATAGTACAGATAATGCCCTAAATTGTATTTATTTATATAATACACATATAATGCCAGTTAATAATATATTGATTCCGGGGGCACCCGGGTGGCTCAGTGGGTTAAAGCCTCTGCCCTCAGCCTAGGTCATGATCTCAGGGTCCTGGGATCGAGCCCCACATCGGGCTCTCTGCTCGACGGGGAGCCTGCTTCCCCTTCTCTCTCTGCCTGCCTCTGCCTTCTTGTGATCTCTCACTCTCTCTGTCAAATAAATAAACAAAATCTTAAAAAAAAATAATATATTGATTCGGTACATAGAATAATGGTGCCCTAAATATGTTTGTGGCCTAATCTGTGAATACATATCTTCTATGGCAAAAGGGACTTTATAGATGTGATTAACATTAAGTACTTTGAAGTGAGGATATTATCCTAAATTATCTGAGTAAGCCCATCCTAATCACATACATCCTTAAAAATGGAGCACATTTCCCAGATTTGGTCAGAGCTGGGTCTGACAACAAAAGATGCTCAGGGAATGTGACATTGCTGGCTCTGAAGATGGAGGAAGGTGGACATCAGTCAAGGAATAGGGGGTGGCCTATAGAAACAATGAAAATGCAAAGAAACAAATTCTCCTCTACAGACTCCAGAAAGAAATGCAGACCTGCCAACATCTTGATTTTAGCCTGGCGAGTCTTGTATGAGGCTTCTCTCCCTCAGACCTCTAAGGTAATGAATTTATGTTGTCTTAAGCCACTAGGTTTGTGGTCCTGTCACGACAGAAAACTAATACACTAATCAAGCTTAGTGCTTTATTTTTTTCAAGATAAAATTATAAATAGGTTTTCTCATTTACTCCATTCAGATTCTCTGCTAGGATAATGGGGAATCAATAAGGAGACACATGTAAGCCCTGGCAGTATACATATGACCAGATTTGTCTTTCAGAAACAATGCTGTAGAAGAGGAGTGAAGAAACAGAAGAAACCAACTTAAGGAATAACCAACTATCTTAAGGCAAAGCAATGGGGATGAAGCACACAAAACCAAATCTATAAGAGAGAGAAACAAAATCTGGTCATTAATTTATTGGGTGTCTACAGAGAGAAAATGCATGAGCAGTTGGGTAGGTGCTGATGCCATAAACTAAGATTAGAAGAACAAGAGAATGGGATTGGGTAGAGGGTCATAGTGAAGCAATCATGCTCATAATGTGCTCAAATTTTCTGTGAACAAAAAATTGGAATTATCCACTCTATAGTTGTTTATATAACTTTGGAACTCACAAGAGATGTCTAAGATGAAGACAAAAATTTGAGACATTAGCCATTAACATGTGATAACTGATGCCACTCTGTAAGTTTACCAGCCCAAAGGAACTGGTACTGATTAATACAGCAACAAGTGCAGGGAGCTGAATATCCAGGAACAGCCCTCACCTAAGGACAAAAACTAAGGGTTCCCAGCAGGAACCCTTTGAGAGGCATTTCCTTACATCTTTGGAGTGTTCCCACAGAGACTGAGTCTACAACCCACTATGATCACTGGGAAGTATCCCAATTCTTATTATGAGCCTAAAAAACATGAAACAATAATTGGGGAGGCATTTTAGAAAATTATAGGCTGAACTAACTTGTATAGTATAGAAATAAAAATTCTAAAAATAGTACTGGGGAAAAGATCCCAAAAATATTTATATATAATATATAAAAATATTTATATATTTATAATATAAAGCAACTCATCAATAGTTAGTGGGGTCTATGCAGTAATTCAAGAATAAATTTATGTTAGAAATTCCATCATACTATTTACTATATTTATAAAGTAAATAAATTATAACTTTCCTTCAATAGATAAAGTAGTACTCAATTAGCAATAATCACTCCTCAGATAAACCTCATTGGCTATGATACTGCCACTGCACAAAGCTGATAAAGTAGTACTCAATATAACTCACTGTACATTTATGACTTAGTTGAAATTTAAGCAAATTAGAGAGAACCTAACTTACCCTGGCAAAGGTTACCTACCAAGAGCCAAGAGCAAGCATAAAAGTTAACAGGGAAATTGTGTGTGATTTCTCTCAAGATCTATTTCTATTCTTTTCCACTTAATACATGGATCTTTCTAAACCTCATAAGTCCATTATAATACAAAGTGAGGCATGAACATAGGGCTCACCTGAGATGTGTTCTTTTTTTTGAGTCTCAGGAGAGTGTAGAGAGCTGTGAAGGTCCAGCTGAGGGGACAGGAAGAGGAGGGGGTCGTGAGATTTGACCTACATTCATCTTCCCAAATAACACACCCCAGCTGAGGAGCAGTCCCCCTATAGGAAAACACTCCTTGTAATATGAAAAAGCATGGGAAGGACCATCTAAAGATGGTACCAATTGTCCCTGTGTGGATATGAAGTGACCATGGAAACTTAAACCTGTAGTTTTTCATTGATTGAGTAAAAATTTTTTTCTATTGAACTCAACAACAATTTATGTGTTCTTATGCCTAATTAACAGAAAAATTTGAAAACAGGATTATTAAAATTAGAGTACATGAAAAGATAAGCAAATAAGCTAACCCTTTATTACAGTAGATGCAGAAAAGTATTCAATATAACTCAATGCATATCCATGACTAAAATCAAATCTATGCAAATAGCAACTGGTGGAAAGCTACTTACTCTTTCATTAAAATTGATTTGGGGTACTTTAAGGCAAGGGGGTTTTTTTTGTTTTTTTTTTTTTTAAACTTTTAACTGAGTTGAAGTTTCTCAAAAGGCTCTTGCGATAAGATGCTTTTGGTGACTGACCTGAGAAAGAGAGAGAACACCACTGTTTTACCTCCTGGCTTTGTCACAAACAAACTGGGTTTCCCTGGACAGTTCACTGATGTTTTGAGGCCCAATTTCTTTAAAGCTTTCAAAGGAGACAAGGATGATCATGGAAACCTTTCATAAATTATCATTCTTAGATTCTGTGAGGTCAGGATAAAGTCACTATACATACATGTGTGAGAGCAGCACAGCATTTATAAAGAGTGGAGAAAGAAGGGACTAGGGGCCTTTCAGGGACAGTGGAGGCAGAATTTTCTTCCTCTGCCTCATTATTCCTTACACCAGGACTCCACCTTCACAAGCTCTCCAGTGAAGTGGCCTTTCCTAAGCAGTTTCCCCCTGGGCCACCCCAGCTCATCTCGATTTTTAAGAGTGGTTCAAAACCCCCACTGTCACACAGTGTGGTAGCTACTGGAAGTGGCATTATCACCAAGACTGGTTCGTTTTGGATACGGGGATGAAGATCAAGGTCTGCTTCTGGCTATGAAAATCTAGTGTCTGCTCCCTTCTGGGCTCTTCTGCTTCTGCTCTGAAGCTCTGGAGAGATATCTAAGGTCAAAAGGATGCTATCTTCCTGGTAAGATTCTTGTTATCAGAGGTCCCCTGCTTCTTACAAGAGTAGCTTTGTCCCAAATTATAAAATTTTATAAAATGAGGCAATAAATATGGGTGCTTATTTCACTATGTTCTAAGTGTTTGAAATAAAATTTCAAAATAGGGATTTGCTCTGCCAGTGTGCCTTTTAAAATGAAAACCATCAAAAAAAGTGAAAGTACACATTTCTTGGGAATAAAGCTATGAAATGTAAATAAAATGGTAGAACATGGAGCTCAGCATTATGATAAAATAAGAGCATCTGTGACCAACATCTTTACCTGAAGAAAGAAAAGAAAAAAAGCAAGATCTTCCCAGAAATACAGAAATAATATGCAAAAATACAATGAAAATAAGAAAATGGTTATCACACAGTCATGCATCTTTCAGAGAGGGGCATATTAGAGAAAAATCTTTTTACTAATTACATATACTGAGAATGTTTTTGCTCAGTATTATTTTTCATTAATCATTTCTTCTATGACGATGACAGATTTTTAAAAAATGGATCCTATTCAAACTGGAAGAAGAAATTAATAGCCATCAAGATTCATCCCCATGGCACTTGGGACTTCGCCCCAAGCCTGGGTCCTCACGCAGAAGTCCAGCCCAGATCAGCCTCCTCCGCCTCCCTCACGGTCGAGAGTCAGGGACCAGGGCGGGGGAGGTGGCGGAAAGGGAGCGCGAGGGGTCAGGGAAGGTGCCCTGGCAGAGTCTCTGGAGCTCCCGGGCATGTTTTGCTACTTAGCTCTGCTGGGATTGAGCAAGTCGTCCAGGGACGCTCCAGGCTCTCCTGCAGGCCTGGGTGCAGGGGTGCATCCGTGACCTCTCCTGGGCCACAGTGAATGAGTCTCGGTCTATCCTGGTTGGGAATCGAGTCCTGTGTGTCAGCTGATTCCCCAGGGTCGTGGATTTGCTCTGTTAATCGGACTGAAGTTTCAGTTTTTTGCAAAAATGGACCCTACTTGGTATCATGTGGCTTCCTTTGGGAAGGGCAGAAAACGCAAAAACATGAACCTTTAATGCAAAAGGTAAATGCAATAGTAGTGACAGTTTAATAAAGTGTGGACCCACCAGCATTTATTAATTTTATGCAGACGAGTTGTTCTTCTTTTTTATGCAGTCTTAGAAAATCAAGAATACGCTTTTGTGGGAAGAGGGGATACTCTTCCCCTTCTTGAGTTCTTTGGTCTGGTCTAATAATGAAATGGACAAAAGACAACTTAGCAGGAGAAAAAAAATAATAGTTTCATACTTACAAAGGTCTCATAAATATGGGACCTAAGAAGTGACCAAGATAGGTAGCTTTTACACTTTTTAGAGAAAGAAACCCTAATTTGTGAGGAATAGGCAAAACAAAGAAACTTAGGTTTGGGTATTAATTAGTGAGGAATCTAAGCAGAATTTGTTTATACTGACTTTTTGATTCTGAATTCTCTATCTCTGGTGATAAAGAAGTCTCTCTACCTCCTGTTAGAGGGAGATTTATTTCCTGCTTTCTGTAGAGGAAGCAGTGTCAGAGTGTACTTCTCAAGTAATGTTAATAAAAAATAACCAATATTCCACTGCGGCATTTTCTTGGGGTGGCTTGACTTGAGCACCAACACTTGCAACTTGGTTTTTTTTTTCATCCTCCTGCGCTGAATAAATCTGTTAAGTAAGCCTATTTATTCCTTAAACATTTCGTAGAGTTTTTCCCATTTATGTTTAAAAATTTTTTTAAATTATAAATATACCTTCAGTTGATCAAAATTCAATGTACAATGGTATATTGGAAGTTTCCTTTCACTCTCTACTCCACTTTCCAAACATAACCCATAACTTTATTCAGTGCAGCAAAAATAAACACACATTTTTCAAAAAAATTCTATGTCCACTTATTCACTTACTTTTATGCTTAACATTGTTTTGTGGACCAGTTGTCTGGTCATGCTTTGTGGAACTATCTCATTATTTTTCCTAACTGCATAATATTCTATGTAGGAGGTGTGTCATATTTATTTAATTAATGCCTTTAAAAATTTTTGTTTAAATTCAATTTAATTAACATATAATGTATTATTAATTTCAGAGGAAGAATTTAATAATTCATCAGTTGTAATTAGTGCCTTTTTAATGATTACTTAATTCCTTTGCAATGACCATTATCAGAGATAATATACATTGAATATCTTTGTCTATATATCTTTGCATATTTGTGTGACTTTTGCAGTGCAGATGCCAAGAATATAGAATTTTTCCATTGAAATGTGTATCTATGTAAAAATTTAAAAGATGTTAACAAATAGTCTTCCAAAGTGTGTTTCTCCCACACACTTTCCAACATTGGATATTATTAGAGCGGCTAAAAGAATTTGGTATTCATGCTGTACATTCATATTTTTTTGTGTTTGTATAATTTTTCTCTTTGATGGGTAGAACACTTTATAAATGAGCTCTTCCTCATATGTGTTCCAATTATTCTGCAATCTCTCTTTGGCATTGTCTTTGAGGATTACTTCTGCCTTCTTATTGTGAGTATTGTTGGCCAGTGAAAGTGTTAAGTTTTTACATAGTCTTTCCTTTTTCACTATTATCATGCCATCCAAATTTGAGATATATAAATAGTGTCACCCATTATCTCTTTTCATACTGTATGTGCTTTCTTTAAATCTTTGGGTATGTTTAATTTATTTTGGAATTGAGTTGAATGAGTGAGGCAGATTCTTTCCTCCCTAATTAATGTTGATAGAGTGCACCATAATTTAATAATCTATTATTTTTGTGTTAATTTGAAAACTTGCTTCTCTTACATATTAAAGTCCATATGTACTTGGTCCTATTTGTGGACTGTATTCTGTTCCCCCTTGTCTGTTTATGATTACACCATTTCTTTATTTTCAGAATTTTTCCTTGTTGTTCTCTCATACTATCCACCAAGATAAAGTTTAGCGTAAGTTTTTAGGGTCCAACTTATAAAATAATTGTGTTGAGATTTGGGTTATCACTTTATTAAATTAATATGAATTAATTGGTGAGAAATGACATTTTTACAAAAGTGATGTTATCTTCTTGAGAGCAATATGGTATTTCCACTAATGCAAGTCTTCCTTAAATCCCTCTGTACAGGCTAATCATGTTGAACATAAAGACATACACAAGTTTATTACATTCAATCTGAATCTTTTCATTGTCATCAATAAAAATATATTTTTGAACAAGTTCTATATGTCCATCTTTATTCTATATGTACTGTTTTGTTTACTGTAGTTTTCCAGTAATTTTTGAAATCAGAAAGTGTAAGTTCTCCAACTTTGTTCTTTTTTAAGATTGTTTGGTCTACTTGGGGCCGGTTGGATTTCCACATGAATTTAAGGATCAGTTTTTCCATTTCTGAAAAAGGGGAAAAAAGGCCATTGGGGTTTTGATAAAGGCTGTATTTCAGGGGTGCCTGAGTGGTGGAGTCGGTTGAGCATCTGACTCTTGGTATTGGCTCCAGTCATGATCTCATGGGGTCATAGGATCAAGCCGACTTGAGGCTCTGTTCTCAGTACACAGTCGGCTTGGGACTCTCTTTCCCTTTCCCTCTGCCCATCCCCAACTATCTCTCTTTCTCTCTCAAATAAATAAATAAATCTTAAAAAAAAAAAAAAGATTGCACTGAATCTGTAATCACTTTGGCTAATATTACCATCTTAATAATATTATGTCTTTCAATTATGAATACAAAGTGTATTTTTTGTTTATTTGTGTCTTTGGTTTCTTTTAGTATTGTATTGTAGTTTTCAGGATACAAGTCTTTCACTTACATGGTTGAATTTATTCCTAGGTATTTTATTTTGAATACCATTTAAATTTTCTTTTTGGTTGCTCATTGCTAGTGTTTCTTTCCATGATTCATATTTTATTCACTGAAACTTAGATATTTTGAATATTGTGATGTGGTAACACTGGAAATATGGTTGTTCTGCCTCTTCAGAGTTTGTTTTTGTTGCTTAGTTTAGGCTGTAGCTGTCTGTTTAATGACTTTCTAAACTCTGTTGGTAAAGTCTGTATTCTTTGTCATATGGGGTTTCTGAAATCTCTGTTCTTTTCAGCTAGTGATTGGATAGATTTCCTTGAACGTCAGGAAAAAGAAAGATAGATATAGAGATAGATAAGTAGGAGAGAGAGAGAGAGAGAATCATTCCCAGTCTTTGTAGATTCATTCTAAGTTGGGGTTTCCTACAACACTTCCATTTGCAACTCTGCCTTATTCTTCACTTCCTGCTTGCACTGAGCCTATAGGTGAAGCAGAGGTAAAAACTTAGGGTTTTCGTAGGTCTTTTTCTGAATATGCATCATGTCACAGGCATGCATAGGAGCTTTTTAAATCCTAGCATACATTGGAACTTTTCAGTGTCCTAATTTCCCAAAGAAACTCTCTCGCCAGATTTTCCTGTCTGGCTTTTCAGCACTCAAGTTTTGTACTCCCAGTCAGTTGCAGATTGTTCATTTGCCTTACAACATTCTCAGGGATTTCTCAAGATTTTGACATCCTGAGAAAGTTCTGAATTAGGAAAAACAAGACAACTGCCTTGCATCTGTCCTTCAAGTAGTTCCCAGACAGTTTAGAATAGACAAACACAATACTTTAAGAATAAAGTCTGCTCTGTTTCCCCATAACAAAAGACCAGGGTTTTTCACTAGGATCGTGGTGTTCATAATTGCCACTTAGCCAGGGAAGAGGGTGGAGCAGGGGCAGGTAAAAAGGCCACAAAGCTTTCCTATTGTTTTTAAATTGCCATTTTCTTGATTCAGCTTTTTTCCCCCCTAGGTTACTTGTAAACCTCTGGGTGTTCTGATCAGAGTTCTGATAAAGTTGATTCTGGCAGTATGTTTCCTAGGTGTTTCATTGTTTCCATGGAGGGACAGGCCCATAGTGCTACCTACTCTGTCATTTTCACTAATGACCCTTTAATATGTTGAGCATATTACAAAAGTTGTTTTGATGCCATTATTTGATGAATTCAACATTCGAATCTATTCAGTGTCATTTCTATTGATTGCTTTGTTCCCCCCTGAGTTTGAGTCATATTTTCCTGTTTCTTTTCGTGTCTTACAATTTGTTTACAATTTGTTGTTGTTGTTGAAAGCTGCATAATTTAGATAATATATCTAGTACTTTTTTTTTTTAAAGATTTTATTTGTTTATTTGACAGAGAGAGAGATCACAAGTAGGCAGAGAGGCAGGCAGAGAGAGAGGAGGAAGCAGGCTCCCTGCTGAGCAGAGAGCCCGATGCGGGGCTCAATCCCAGGACCCTGAGATCATGACCTGAGCTGAAGGTAGAGACTTAACCCACTGAGCCACCCAGGGGCCCCTAGTACTTCTGTATTATCATTGTCCCCCTGATTATTGCTCTTATTTCTCTTAAGCTACTTGTCTGGACTTGAACTACAGTATCTATTTCCCTGACAATGTGTAGCTGCTGATACTTCTACTCATCTTTTAAATTCTTATTTTTGTTTTTTTGGTATGGTTTACTTGAATTTGCATAGGTAACTGCCTACCTTGGTGGTCAGCCAGTGATTTGGGTAAAGATTGTGGATTTATACTATAAGCTCATAGGCTCCCACCCTGTACTCATGGATCTGTGTGTGGTTCAGGGAGTATATTCAAAGTTCAGCCAGTTCCTAAGTCTGCCTTGACATTTACTATATATATTCAGCTCTCTTGGTTCTCCCCCAAGCAAATGTGTTGGCTTACAGGTATCCTTGGATGTGGCCCTACTATAATTCCTTCATTTCCAGAATCTCTCTGTAAAATTTGTTTCACCATTTGCCGCAACAGGGTCTGCAACCTGTCTAGTAGAGCTGTGGGTTTTTGCTCTTTGTTTCTGTGAAGTCTTCCATTTTTACTGACAAGTCTTTCTGTGTAGGTTTTTGTCCTCAGCACAAAATCATGTCTGCTCCTTCTATTAGCAAGTTTGCTGTTTTTGTTTTGTTTTGTTTTTTATGGCCAGTCCCACTGTGCCCATTATCAATGCATTACCTTTTCACTCCAAATTCATTCTTCACTGTGTGATCTGTAAAAATAATTCTCATCCTTTAAAAGCTTTCCTTTGCCATTTGGCATGATGTTTATGCTTTGTCAGTAGAGGGGACCAGAGAGAGACACATTACAGGAGGAAGGGGTTTTCCTTCCAGTTTCCTCCTGCTCAATTGGCAGGCTCCCAGTGTGCAGCTCCTAAAACACTCCTTGCTTCTCCAGCACCACTCCTGCAATACATCCATTTTCCACAAGGCCAGAGCCCTGCAGTATGTGTGGATTCTCCAGCAACCAGCATCCAGCATCCAGCATCCAGCATCCAGTGTGCAGTGGCAGTAGTACATAGCAGCCAGTAGCTTCCCCCATCACCTCTTCAGGTATCTCCAGTGAGATTCCTGTCCATGAATTCTTTAGATGGCAATTTTTTTGGAAAGTTTCAGAAGGCAGATTTTTTTTCAGCACATTCCACAGGTATGACACCACTGTGACTTCTCAGCCATTCAGGGAGTCATAGCTATACTCTCTCCAACGAAGTCTGGATTTCATCCTGAGGCTTGGGAAAAAGGGGTCTTCATTGGGTGCTCTGTCTCAGTCTTAAGGGTTAAGTTGAAGCTTATATTCTTGCTGTTCTGATATTTTTAGAGTTCCCTTTGTTTTATATTAGTCAATATATTATTACTCCATTTTTATGGCTAATAATTCTTTATATTTATTCTTGTTGAAATTACTGTATAGTTTCTTTCTCCTGACCAGATCTTGGCCTGTACATCCACCTTGGAAAAACAACAGTTACTGTTATGCCCAGATTTTGAGATCCCCAAAGACCACTAGGGAGCCGAGTCTGATGCAAAAGCAAAGAGCCTTTATTCGAGCTAGCTTGAGCCCAGTCTCCCACACTCACCTACACAGCGGCGTGATGTAGAGAAAGAGAGCAAGTTTCAAAAGGCACAGCAGTTTTATAGGGGGCTTGTTAACAGTTGGTGGGGTGATGCTTGTAGCTTGTGCCGGTTGGCCACAGGTCAGTTGCACAGGTGGCAAGATGTCCTTTCGCATTCTTTTTGGCTAACTCAAACTAACTCAAGGACGGGCTAGACAATATTCTAACACTCTGTGGTTTTTCTCAGGAGCTGGTCATGTGGGGATTAAACACAAGGTAGTGGGCATAGCACAAAATAGGGTTGGCCTTGGGTTATACACAAGATAGTGGGTGTAGCACAAAACAGAGTTGGCCTTGCTCTGCTCTTTCATTACTTCTCATTGCCCTGGAAGTAGGTAATAGAAGAAGCCCCAAATAACAAAACCTTAGACCCCTCCACTGAATGGAAGAAAATGTTTGCAAAATTGTTTATCTGATAAAGGTTTAATATGCAGAATATATAAAGAACTCTTACAATTCAACAACTAGAAGACAAATAACCCATTTAAAAATGGACTAAGGGGGCACCTGGTTGGCTCAGTTGGTTAAGTATCTGACTCTTGATTTTGGCTCAGGTCATGATCTCAGGGTTGTGAGATTGAGCCCAGTGTTGGGCTCATGTGCTAGGCATGAAGCCTGCTTAGGATTCTCTCTCTCCCTCTCCTTCTGCTCCTCCCACCTCTAAAAAAATTTTTAAAAATGGACTAAGGACTTAGACATTTCTTCAAAGAAGATATACAAATGACTCATAAACACATGGAAAGATATTTAATATTGATTGTCATTAGAGAAATACAAATCAAAACCACAATGAGATCCTACTTCATACTCATTAGAATGGCACTAATAAAAAAATGGAAAATAAATGATGGCAAGGATGTGGAAAAATTGGAAGAAGTTTTGTACATTGTTTATGGGAATGTAAATTGGTGTGGTTGCTATTGCTTATTTCACTTATTTCAACAGTTTGGCAGTTGCTCCAAAAGTTAAACACAGAATTCCAATTCTAGGTACATACTCGAAAGAATTAAAAGCACATAATCAAACAAATTATGAATACACATGTTCATAGGAGCATTATTTGCAATAGCCAAAGGTGGAAAAAAGTCAAATGTCCATCAACTGATTAGTAGATAAAGAAATTGTGGTGTATTGGTATAATGGAATATTATTCAGCCTTAGAAAAGCAGCATACTGATACATGGTACAATGTGGATGAACTTTGAAAACATTTTGCTGAATAAAATAAGCCAGACAAAACGTTCATGTATTTTATGATGCCACTTGTCTTAGTCTAATCAGGCTGTTATACCAAAATACCACAGTGGCTCCTGGGTGGCTCAGTGGGTTGAAGCCTCTGCCTTTGGCTCAGGTCATGATCGTCCTGGGAATGAGCCCGGCATTGGGCTCTCTGCTCAGCAGGGAGCCTGCTTCCTCCTCTCTCTCTGCCTGCCTCTCTGCCTACTTGTGATCTTTCTCTGTCAAATAAAAAAAAAAAAAAAATACCAGACTGGGTAGCTCATAAAAAAAAAAAACTCAGGTTAAACTCTCACCACTCTAAAGGCTGGGAAGTCCAAGATCATGGTACCAGCAGATTCAGTGCAGTGGGTGAAGACACAGTGCCTGATTCTTAGATGGTGTTTTCTTTCTGTGTTCTCACATAGTGAAGGGGACTAGGAATCCCAAAGGCCCCACCTCCTAATATTTTTAGAGGTTAGGACTTCAACATATGAATTTTTAAGAGACACAAACTTTCAGACCACAGCAAGATCTAAAATAGGTAAATTCATAGAGACAGAAAACAGATTGGTGCTTTCCAGGGACTGAGGATAGAGGGTAGTGGTTAGCAATGTTTAACTTGTCTTTTTTTTTTTTCAAGATTTTAATTTATTTGAGAGAGAATGAGAGGGAGAAGGTTAGAGGGAGAAGCAGGCTCCCTGCTGAACAGGGAGCCCAGTGCAGGACCCGATCCTGGGACTCCAAGATCATGACCTGAGCTAAAGGCCGTCGCTTAACCAACTGAGTCACCCAGGCACTCTGATCCCTTTTTTTTTAAACAGTGTTTCCTTGTGTGGTGATGAAAACATTTTGGAATTAGAAGTGGTGATTATACAACTTTGTGAATATACTAAGTGACACTGAATTGTTCACTTTAAAGTGGTTAATTTTGTGTTATATACATTTTACTGCAATAAAAAATATTTTAAAAATAATAAAACAAAAGCATGTTTAAAGAATTATAGAGGGGCACCTAAATGGCTCAGAGGGTTAAAGCTTCTGCCTTCAGCTCAGTTAATGATCTCAGGGTCTTGGGATCGAGCCCCGCATTAGGCTTTCTGCTCAGCAGGGAGCCTGCTTCCCCTCCTCTCTCTGCCTGTCTCTGCCTACTTGTGATCTCTCTGTCAAATAAATAAATAAAATCTTTTTAAAAAATAAAAATTATAGAAAAATAATATGACAAAGTAACAAGTTAGGATTTTCAAGAGAAATAGACAAAAATACATAAAGAGAATTTAAAATGAAAAGTACAATATGCAACTTGAAAAATTTAGCAAATGGGTTCAACAGCAGATTTATGATGGTAAAACAAATAATTAGCAAACTTGAAATAGTTAATTGAAGTTATCTTGACTTTAAAATCATCTGTAAATTATGTAAGTTGTACCTCATAAATTTAAATAAATACTTCATGTCCTCCTCTTCATCCACATCTTTGGCCTATCATCTTCCACCCAGCCCATTGAGCCAACTTTATTATAACTCACATATCTTCAGTTAAGATGGTCCAATCTCAACATTTTATACTGGGTGTCTTATGTTAACTTGAAACCTACTAGGGGTGTGTGTGTGTGTGTGTGTGTGTGAGAGAGAGAGAGAGAGAGAGAGAGAGAGAGAGATTGTTCACTGTAAGTCTCTTGTGTTTCTGTCATACATACCAAACTAAAGATTATTTTAAAGGTACTTTATGTTACAGTCAAGAACAAAAGAAAATAATACATAATGGTATGAAATGTCATACCACATGGTGGGTATGGTCTTGTACCTGTAGCCCCCAATTTTTTTCATCTAGTAAGATACACATAGCATAAATTTACCATCCTAGCAATTTTTAAGCATAAAGCTAAGTGATATTAAGTATACTCATATTGTTGTACAACCATCATCACCATCCATCCCCAGAACTCTTATCATCTTGAAATACTAGAACTGCCATTGAAAAAAAAATCCCCATTATTCCTGTCCCCTCACATCCAGCAATCACCATTTTAGTTTCTATATCTATGAATGTGACTACTTCAGGTAACTCATATATGTTTTTTGTGACTGGCTTATTTCACTTATTTCACTCAGGGTTCATCTATGTTATAGCAAGTTTCAGAATTACCTTGCATGGAGCACTGGGTGTGGTGCATAAACAATGAATTTTAGAACATGAAAAAAATAAAATTAAGATGTTAAAAAAAAGAATTACCTTCCTTTATTTTTTTAAACTGCCATTAAAAAATAATGACACAAAATTTACCATTTTAACCATTTGAAGTGTACATTTTGTTAACATTAATTTATTCAAATTGTTGTGCAACAGATCTCCAGAACTTTTTCATTTTGTAAAACTGAAACTCTATAACCATTGAACAACAACCCCCCATTTCTCCTTCCCCCAGTCTTTAGCCACCAACATTCTACTTTTTGTTTCTATTGAGTTTGACTCCTTTATATACCTCATATAAGTGGAATCATACAATATATTTTAAAGATTTTATTTATTTATTTGGCAGAGAGAGACACAGGGAGAGAGGGAGCACAAGCAGGGGAGTGAGAGAGGGAGAAGCAATCTTCCCACTGAGCAGGGAGCCCAACTCCAGGCTCCATCCCAGGACTCTGGGATCATGACCTGAGCTGAAGGCAGACACTCAATGACTGAGCCACCTGGGCACCCCAATAATTGTTTTCTTGTGACTGGCTTATTTCACTTAACATAATGCCTTCAAAGTTTATCCATGTTGTAGCATGTAACAGAATTTCCTTCTTTTTTAAGGCTAAATAATTTTCCATTGTATGTATATACAACCTTTTGTTTATCTGTTTATCTCTCAATGGCCATTTGAGTTGCTTTCTACGCTTAGCTATTGTGAATAGTGTTACAATGAGCATGGATCTGTAACATCTCTTTGAGATCTTGTTTTTAATTATTTTGGATACATACCCAGAAATGGGGTTGCTGTATCATATGGTATTTCTATTTTTAATTTTTGGAGGACTTGTTTTCCTCCATACTGTTTTCCATAATGGCTGCACCATTTACATTCTCACCAACAGTGCACAAGGGTTTCAATTTCTCCACATCCTCACCATGATTTGTTAGTTTCTGTTTTTTGATAGTGGACATCATAATGGGTATGAGGTGATATTTCAATGTGGTTTTCATTTGCATTTCCCTAATGATTAGTGGTGTTGATCATCTTTTCATTTGCTTACTGACCATTTGTATATCTTCTTTGGAGAAGTGTTCATTTAAGTCTTACCTTAATTGGGTTGTTTATTTTTTTGTTGTTGAGTTTTAGAAGCTGTCTATATATTTTGGATATAAATTCTATATCATATATGTGATTTACAAATATTTTCTTCAATTTGGATTTTGTTTTACTCTGTTGACAATGTTTTTTAATGCAGAAAATTTTTAAATTTTGATAGTCCAATTTGTTTATTTTTTCTTTTGTTGTCTGTGCCTTCAGTGTCACATCCAAGAAATTATTGCTAAATACAAAGTTTTTACCATGTTTTCTTTGAAGAGTTTTCATACTTTACATTTTCTGCTTGGGTCTTCATTCCATTTGAATTAATTTTTATATATCATATTATATAAGGGTCCATCTTCATTCTTTCATGTATGTATATCCAGTTTTCCCAGACCATTTGTTGAAAAGACTTTTTCCTGTTAAATGGTGTTGGTGCCTGTATAAAAAAAATCACTTGAGCATATATATGAGGGTTTATTTCTGGGCTCTTTATTCTATCCCATTGGCCTATATGCTTGTCTTTTTTTTTTTTTTTTTTTAAGATTTTATTTATTTATTTGACAGAGATATCACAAGTAGGCGGGGGGGGGGGGAAGCAGGCTCTCTGTTGAGCAGAGAGCCCAATGTGGGGTCTCAGGACCCTGAGATCATGACTTGAGCCTAAGGCAGAGGCTTTAACCCACTGTACCACCCAGGCACCCCTATATGCTTGTCTTTATGCCAATACCACACTCTTTTGATTATTGTAGATTTTATAGTTAGTTTGAAATCTAATGTGAGACCTCCAACTTTGTTCTTTTTCAAGATTGTTTTGACTATTTGGGGTTCCTCAAGATTCCATATGAACTTTAAGAAGAGTTTTTCCATATCTGCCAGAAAAAAACACCACTAGGAATTTGATAGAGGTTACACTGAATCTGTAGATCTATTAGGTCATATTGACATCTTAACAATATTAGGGCTTCCAATTCATAAATGTAAGATGTCTTTCCACTTATTTTTTTTAAAAATTCTTTCAGCAATCATTTTTAGTTTTCACCATGTAACTCATTCATATCCTTTGCCAATTCCCAAGTATTAATTTTTTTAAATACTATTATAGATGGAATTGTTTTCTAAATTTATTTAAAATATTTTTTGGTTTGATGTATTCATTTTTTTCTTTGTATTTTGCTGTATTCATTTATTCTAACTTTTTAAAAATTCTTTAGGAATTTCTACATATAAGAGCACATTCTCTTCAAACAAGATAATTTCTTCCTCTCAAATTTGTATGCCTTTTATTTCTTTTTCTTGTCAAATTCCTATGGTCTTTTTTTTTCTTTATTTTATTATTATTATTTTTTATTATGTTATGTACAGTACCTCATTAGTTTTTGATGTAGTGTTCCAAGATTCATTGTTTACGTGTTCCATGCAATACGTGCCTTCCTTAATACCCATCACTGAGCCAAATCATCCCCCCATCCCCCACCCCTCTGGTCTTGCTGAAGTGCTCTGACTAAAACTTCCAGTAACATGATGAATATAAGTGGTGGAAGGAGGCATTCTTGCTTTATTCCCGACCTCAGAAGAAAAGTTTCATCTTTCACCATTCAGTATTATGTTTGCTTTGGGCTTTTCATATATGACTTTTATTATGTCAAGATAGTACTGGAATTCAATTATTTTTTTTAACATACCTTCCTTTCCACTGTTTCAAGTTTACATTATTCTTACTGGTGTCTGCATACTCCCAAAAACCAGGGTGTGTATGAGATGTTACTTGCTAATAAATTATATATTACATAAACATGTTTATAATTTTTCCCCAAATATGTTTATTTTTTCAGTGTTACAAGATTAATTGTTCATGCACCACACCCAGTGCTCCATGCAATGCGTGCCCTCCTCAATACCCACCACCAGGCTCGCCCAGCCCCCCACCCCCTCTCCTCCAAAACCCTCAGTTTGTTGCTCAGAGTCCACAGTCTCTCTTAGTTCATCTCCCCCTCTGGTTTCCTCCCATTCCTCCTTCCCTTCCTTAATTTTAAAGTTGTTTACAATTTAAATCAATAGCAGGTACTTAATCATTTAGGAGCATGGTAGCCATATGTTTACATTTGTTTTGAAGCTGTTTATATAAAATGTGCTTATTCATGATGAGCAATCATGTTGAAAGAGAGAGCAAGGTGAGTTTTGTGCTACACTCCCTATCTTGTGCATAACCCAAGGCCAACTCTGTTCTGTGCTACACCAGCTATCTGTGTATAACCCCCGCATGACTGGCTCCTGAGAAAGAAACCACAGAATGTTAGAATGTTAAAATATTGCCTAGCCCGTCCTTGAGTTAGTTTGAGTTAGAGGAAAAAAAATGTGTAAAAGGACATCTCGCCAACTGCGCAACCGGCCTGTGGCCAACCGGCACAAGCCGCGAGCATCACCCCACCGTTACCAAGCCCCCTATAAAACTGCTGCACTTTTCGAAACTCGGTCTCTTTCTCTACATCACACCGCTATGTCGGTGAGTGTGGGGACTGAGCTCCAGCTAGCTCGAATAAAGGCTCTTTTGCTTTTGCATGGGACTAGGCTCCCTGGTGGTCTTTGGGGATCTCAAAATCTGGGCATAACAATGTTCACAGGTTTAAGAGAAAAATCATGTTTATTAATACAAATTGTTTCTTTTTCTTTATACAATGCTGTCCAACAGCAGCAAGTATAGGAAATAGTTTGGTGTCAAATATGCTTTCCATAATTTATAAATTATGCATATCACAGCCTCTTCACTGACAACAGCATCAAATCCAAACTCTTTGGAGTGACAAACAAGACTCACCTTGATTTGCCTCTTTGGCCCTGGCTGAAACTGATTTCCTAATAGATCCCTTTACTTCAGCCAGGGGCAGTTCATGAACTCTTGGAATGAGTGTATGTTCTCAGGCTCTTTCTGCCTAGAATCCCTTTCCTCCTCATCTTCCTCTGTTGAACTTCTACTTAGCTTTTATGATTTAGCTTCAGTTTCATTTCTTCCCTCTCAAACCTTTCTCTTTCCTCCTTTTTGTAGCCTAGCTGCCCAAATACGTGCCCATCTTTATCACAAGTCTTTAAAATGTATTGCAATAGTTTGTTGTATTTAGTCCCTAAATAAACCTCAAGTTCTTGCAGATCATAGGTGACATTTTTCATTCCTGTCCCCTCTGAGCAGATGTCACAAGCCAGTGCTTAATATTGTCTGACAACCTAAATTAGTGGACTTTGAATTTCATCCAGTTACTTACTTCTTACATAAACATTCACTTAATATTTATTAACCTCTACTAAGGAAAAGATAATGTGCTAAGGACAGAGGATGTGGAGATATCAAAATAGAAATATAACAGCTGGTTTCATTAACTGCCAGAATTGAGGTGAATGAATATATATAAGGTGCTACAAAGTTGGTACAGGAAGCAAGTGTTTTTTACTGATGAGACATTAAAGAGACATTTGATTTGGATCTTATGAGATGAACGGAATTTTATCAGTTCAGAGAGCAGAAAAATATTCAAGCCCATGGTACAGAAACATGAAAACATATTAATTTTATCATCAAAATAATATATGATCATTTTAAAAATGCAACAATACAAAATTATTTTAAATTATGACTCCCCAGTTCTACTCCCCCCTTCTCCTTCTAGAGAAGGAGTCTAGCATCTTTCATTATATACATATATTTTTGGTTATGTGCAGTTTTTGTTTTATAAAAATAGTATCATCCTGCATATATTTTCTTCAACTTGATTTTTTGCTCATATCATAGACTACCTTCTATGTCACTGCATCCAAATCAATAAATCTTTAAGCCATATTTTTTAAAGATTTATTTATTTATTCATGAGAGATAGAAAAGGAGGGGGAGACAGAGAGAGAAGCAGACTCCCTGTGGAGCAGGTAGCCCAATGTGGACTTGATCCCAGGGCACTGGGATCATGACCTGAGCCAAAGGCAGACACTTAACTGACTGAGCCACCCAGGCACCCAAGCCATATTTTGGTATAGCTGGATGCCCATAAAATAATTATGTTTTTTTAAAGAACTATGGAAAAAATTTAATGAATTTTATTTTTTTATGGTTTATGTACATAGGTACATGCACATGCATACTCCTATGAAAAGAAACTGCTAATGTTTTTTATCCAGAACATGACACAGAAAATGTTAGACTTGACCAGAGAACATATTCTTTTGCCTCTTTTCAGTCTAAGAATTTTATAACTTTTATAACTTTCTCTCTTAGGTTAGGTTTTATGAGCATCTCAGTCAGATTGCAGTAAGGCCGAAAAAAGAGAAGAGCTGTGACTTTTATAAGAATAAATAGGTAAAAACTAACATCAACTTGGCAGGGTCAGCAGTCTCTACTGGAACTACATAATGAGATGGTATCATTTGAAATAAATAGATTTATTTATTAAATAAATAGATTTCTTCTCTCATTTCCTTAATTTGTTGATGTTTGCCTCAGTGTGATGGAAGGATGATTGTCCAATCTCTTTAAGTCATTGCTTTCTTTTGGAAGGAGAAAAAGAACATGTAGAGATTATTGGGAACTATTTATGTTGTATCTTCTCTGCAAAAATGATTCTTGTGGTAACACCTGTAGAACTTCTAAAATATCAGAATAAGAACAAAATTTTGTGAATAAAAGCAAAAAAGTTCTGCTAAAAAGTATGTAGCCAATGTAAAAAATTCTTTCACTAAGTAAGTTCTCTAAGTTTTTAGTTTTTACCCAATGTATTAGGTTGAACCATTAAAATCAATGATTTTGGGGGCCAGAAACAAGAGCTATTTCATATGGTTTAAAGTAATACACTTATAAAAAATAACACTGTTACAATTAAGGCCACTTAATAGACACTTCTATTTTTATACATTCAGCTAAAACAGTCTGCTTAAAGTAGAACTTTGTAGAAAAACAATCTGAAGCCCAACCTTGATGCAAAACTCTATGCACATCCATTTATACATTAATATTCAAAGCAGTGATTTTTACACACAAGAGTTCACCCGAAATACTTAGAATTTTAGATGATGACAGAAAATACCTAGATGTGGTGTGTCAAGTACGTTTTCATTAGCAGTATACCAAACTTAGAATTTTCCCTATTAAGATATATTCAGATATTTTCCTATAATAAACAGGTAAGGGTTGGCTAAAAGCACACATGTATCTAATGAAATAAAGTCTGTGGTGGAGCTAGAGCTCTGGCTTCTAGTTTTGCTCTGGCCCCTGACACTGTTGTGTGACTTTGGGTCAGTTAATTGTTTGGGTTGATTCCTCCATAAGAGTCCCACTTAGGTGATTTATAAAATTCTGGATTGTCTGTGCATTTCATTCCTTTTTGTGAATATTATGCTACGCTGTTGAGTCAACCACAAACTTGTCTCTCAGACATGTTTGTTATTGCTCTTTCCACTGTCTTAGGAATGTGCACTTAGAACAACAACCAAAGGAAAAGAAATAAAATGCTTGACTTGCACCTGATGTAGGCTGTTTGATCTAGTCCAGGCACCTGGAGTAGAGCATGACTCTACTTGCATGACTGATGGGGCATGATATGCAAGGCTAATCCTCTGGGCTTATGATACAATTTCTATTGTTTAAAAGAGCAGAGGGGATGGGGGCTGTTAGAGAAGGAACAGAAATAAGAAAAATAATAAAAATGCCTGTTAGGGGGGCGCCTGGGTGGCTCAGTCGTTAAGCGTCTGCCTTCAGCCCAGGTCATGATCCCAGGGTCCTGGGATCGAGCCCCGCATCGGGCTCCCTGCTCTGCGGGGAGCCTGCTTCTCCCGCTGCCATTCCCTCTGCTTGTGTTCCCTCTCTCGCTGTGTTTCTCTCTGTCAAATAAATAAAATCTTTAAAAAAAAAAATGCCTGTTAGGGCACACAGTGGCTGAACTGGGAAGCTCACCAGGCAGCCCTGGGTCTCCCCTAGGTTTTGGTGTCTTTCATGTATGTCAGTGACAACTGCTCCTACCGTGTTCACTTGTTGGGCTGTTGCGTTCAGAATAGACTTTTCCCCTGCAGTAAGTGTGGGTGTCTGCTTCCCTGTGCTTGTTTTTCAAAGTTGAAAAAGAAGGTTTGACTTCCTTTCCTCCCTCTCCTTAAACACACTCTGGGGTCAAAGCCAGGCTTAAAAGGAGCTCTTGGAAGTAACTGCTGCCCTTGAATATTCCCCCTGAAATTCTTCACTTTATCATTGTATCTCAACTTCTGATTAGGGATTTATTTGTTTAACTGGGCCAATGAATCTCAAGCCAGAAGCCACACCCACTTTGTTGTGATCAGCAGCTTTCCTCTGAACAGCTCACATGCCCACGGGTCACCTCACTAAGATTGACCTGTGGGCACGTAAGTGGACAAATACATGTGGGATTAGGGGTGGAGGAGGGCAGGGTTTGCTGCATGGAGGGGCCAGGTGATGGGGTTTCAGTGTGTGAAGACAAAGAAGGGAAAAAAGGAGATATGAAATCAAAATGACAAGTCATAACAAATGTTGGCAAGGATGTAGAGGAAAAGGAACCCTCATGCACTGTTAGGAATGTAAACTGGTGCAGTCACTGTAGAAAACAGTATGGAGGTTCCTCAAAAAAAAAAAATAGAAATACTATAGATTACTATGTAATTTAGTAATACTATTTTATGAGTATTTACCCACAGAAAACAAAAACGCTAATCCAAAAAGATATATGTGCCACCATGTTTGTTGCAGCATTATTTACAATAGCCAAGATACAAATGCAATCCAAGTGTTCATAAATAGCTGAATGGAGAAAGAAGATGAAATATTAAGTGGCCATAAAAAGGGGTGAGATTGTGCCATTTGTGACAACATGGATAGACCTAGTGGGGATTATGCTAAGTGAAATGTTAGACTAAGAAAGACAAACACCTGTGATTCCACTCACAAATGGAATCTAAAAAACAAACAAACGAATAAAGAGATGAAAAGCAGCATCAGAATAAATACAGAGAACAAACTGTTGGTTGCCAGAGGGTGGTGGGGTATTAGGCAAAATGGGTGAAGGGGAGAGGAAAATACAAGCTTCCTGTTATGGTATGATTAAGTCACAGGAATAAAAACTACAGCATAAAAAACACAGTAAATGATATTATCTTTTTTTTTTTAATTTTATTTTATTTTTTCAGTGTTCCAAGATTCATTATTTATGCACCACACCCAATAAATGATATTATAATAACAATATGACAGAACAGATGATAGCTGCACTTGTGATGAACATAGCATAACATATAAACTTGTCAAATCACTAAATTGTATACCTGAAACTAATCTAACATTGTGTGTCAACTATATTCAAACAAACAAGAAAAATTTTTTTTAAGATTTATTCATTTTAGAGAGAAAGAGAGAGCACAAGTGGGAGGGGCAGAGAAAGGGAGAGAGAACATCAACCAGACTCTAAGCTGAATGTGGAGCCCAACACCGGGCTCAGTCTCTCAATCCTGAGATCAGGACCTGAACCCAAACCAAGAGTCAGTGGCTTAACTGACTGCACCACTCAGGCACCCTTCAAATAATAATAAAAAAAAAAATTTAAAGGAGATATAAGATTCTGACAAAAATAAACTTGATTAATTTGGATATTTGACCTGCAGAGTTTGTAGCACTAGAAAAATAACCAGCAATCATGAAAGGATCTGAAATGTAAACAAATGAAATAATTTAAAACCAGTCAATTCTAGAGTAGATTCTGAAGAGAAATACTGTTTTGATTTCCTATGCTAAGTGAAATTAAGTCAAGCAGAGAAAGACAATTATCATATGGTTTCACTTATATGTAGAACATAAGGAAGAGCATGGAGGACATTAGGAGAAGGAAGGGAAAAATGAAGGGGGGGAATCGAAGAGGGAGATGAACCATGATAGACTGTGGACTTTGAGAAACAAACTCTAGGTTTTAGAAGGGAGGGGTGAGGGGGTGGGTGAGCCTGGTGATAGGTATTAAGAAGGGCATAGAGTACTGGGTGTTATATGCAAACAATGAATCATGGAACACTACATCAAAAACTAATGTTATGGTGTCTAACATAACATAATAAAATAAAAATAAAATGAAATAAAATAAATTCTTAACATTCATATCTACCATTTGCAATTCAGCCAGTAGATGACAGCCCAGCACTATGCTCTTATATAGTGTCTGACCACACCACCCCTACCCCCGCATCAAGCTCTGCAATCTGTTGCCAGCCTGGGAGGATACATTTTATTTATTAAATAAGTGTTTTGTGTGTTTTTTTTTCTTCTTCTCATGGCACGTTATTCCACATACAGAAATCATTTCAATGTTGTTTCTTCCTATGTTTCATCTTTGTCTTCTCCCATGACTAAGAACATCATATAGAAAATGATTGGAAGGATTTTTGATAGTTTCCTCGCCCAGATAAACTGCTTGTTAGTTTAGATCTGAGCCTGAATCATTGTTGGTGTAGGTAAATGCCATGACCGTACCTTCAAAGCTATTCTCTCAGAAAAGAATTTTCTTTAAACAAAATCATTTTCCAAAAATTTTAACAGGATTTAAAAGGGAAAATTTCCTCAATAGCCTAAGTATAAAACAGATGAGGAAGAAAAATATTTAGTTGGCACTGTATTTAATTTAGTTGCCTAAACATTTATTCACTCAATAAATATGGATCAAGGTTTTACTTTGAACGACTGAGATTACTAGAAATCACATAGACCTAGCATGAATTGGCAGCAGAGCTAATAACTCAGTGTACTCTTTTGCCCAATTATTTTTTTATTAAAACCAATTTACTGTGGTACTTTCCATGTCATAAAATTTACCTATTTGAAGTGCATAATTAAATTATCACTGCAGTAGTTTTAGAACATTTTCATCATCTGCAAAATATCCCTAGTGCTCATTTGCACATTATTTTAAAATTCAGTTGTTATAGGAAGACACACTAGCTTAAAATTATTTAATAGTTAATGTGTTTAATGGAAGAAAATGTTTATTTTTCCTTTGGGAATATGTCCTCAAATCACCTACTCAAATTTCGTTCATAGCCCTTCATCACAAACTATCTGTCCCAACCAACACATTTTTTTTCATCCTCACAATATCATAGATTAATTCACCCCTCTGGGTCTTTGCTTCTACAAGTCCCATTGCCTAAAGTCCTCTTTGGTTTACTTACCCAAATCTCTCCAGCCATTAGGCTGGACCTCACACTACACCATTTCCCTGATGCCTCCCTGGCTATGCCAACACTCACTCTTCTCCACCTCATCACTTCTGGTTTATTGAATATGCTTTGTAGAATCTGAAGATATTTCATTTTTCTGCAATTTAGTTTTGAATGCTTTCAGGCTGAGCTGATCAGATAAACTTTCTCCAATATCCCTGACCTCTAATACTCAACAAACCTGAGTTGATTGTAGAGCAGCAAAGGGAAATGGTAACAAGAGGGGCCATGGTTCATACTGCTGAACTACAGTCAAGTAAGTTCAAAATTAGAGGGACATATCAATCTGTGTGTCTGATGACCTTCTAAAGTAGCGAAGAGAGAGAAAGGAAATGAAATGTATTGAGGGACTATTTACCAAGCTATTTTTTCATACAGTATTTTGCTTAATTCTAACAAATTTGCAGGTGAGATAACTGAGGCTCAGAGAAGTTAAGAAACATGACCAAGACCACACAGCTTTAAATGAAGTTAGAATTCATACCCAAGAGGAGAGAAGCTACTTATCAACTCCCCATAATTAGAGTTCACCTAGGAAATCATCCTAGAAAACCTGGGTTTTGAGCTCCATAAAGTCATTGTACACTGTACCATAGTGGAAAGACACCAGGAATGAAAGTAATCAATACCTATTATACAAAATAAAGTGAGGTCATTACCATGGGTGATGTTCAAATGCCAGTGGGATCCAAGGGAGGAAGAATTATTTCCTGTTAAGGGAAAAAGAAAAGCTTAATGGAAAATGTGGTGCTTGAGATAAATCTTGAAGATTAGGAAGACAATTCAAGCAGTGGAAACAGTATATACAAAGGTGACTGTGCAGAATTAATGAAGTAGTGTTGAGATTGCCCTTTTTAGGAAACCTGACTTACAAGGCTGGTGCTTGGCTGGTATCTGGGAAATTAACTGGTAAATAGTTCTCTACATTAATATGAAATTTTCCCTAAATGATAGGAATGGTTCATCATGCCTAGACAGTACAAACAATATGGTTTATGCTGAATACATGCTTTCTTTCTGGGAATCTAGAATTTTGGTATGTATTAGGCAAAGAGTGCCTATGTAACTAGTTCCCAATAAATATCTCAGACACTGAGTCTTTAATGAGGTTTCCTGGTAAACAATACTTCACACATGCTGTCATGGTCATTGCTACAAGAATTAGTGGATCCTGTGTACTACAGTGGGAGAGAAATCTTAGAAGCCTGTGCCTAGTTTCCTCCAAACTTTGCCCTATGAGCCTTTTCTCCTTCCTGATTTTGTTTTGTATCCTTTCACTGTAATAAATAAATGATGTTTATATGTTGAGTCCTGTATATTCATAACAAATCATTGAACCTGAGAGTGGTCTTGGGGACCACTGACACAATGACTGGATTGGAAATATGTGTTTAAAAAATGGCAAGGTTTGACAGGCGTATAGGCAGAAAAAATAGACTGAGGTCATTTTATGAACAGTATATCTTGACAATACTCTGTTTCTTATTTCAAACTTAATGCCATTTTGATTAGAGAACACACTTTGTATGATTCCACCTCTTTTAAGTATGTTGAAATTCTTCCTATGATATGACCATATCCAAGGTCTCTCTTACTGAGCATACCATGTTCATTTGAGAGGAATGTGTATTTTTCCTTGTTGGGTGTAATGTTTTATAAATGTCAGATCTAAGTGGCTGTTGGTTTTATTCAGTTCTTCTATACTTTTGCTGATGTTCTATCAACTTGATCTGTTAATTACTGAGAAAAAAGTTTTGAAGTCTTCAACCTTAATTTGTCCATTTTCCTTTCAATTGCATTATTTTTTACTTCATCTATTTTGAAAGTATTTTGATAGGGGCATACACATGTTTTAATGTGTATGGACTCATATCTCTGTGGTGACTGAACTATCTTATCCATGTTAATGTCCCTCTTTATCTCTTGAACTTTCCTTCATTAAGAAGCATAATATTTTGATACAAATATAGCAATTCCAACTTTCATTTGACTGACGTTTGCATGACACACCTTTTCCATTCTTTTACTTTCAAACTACCTACACTTATGTATGTATGTATGTATTATATTTATTATTATTATTATATTTTTGTTGTTGCTGTTTTTCCCCAAATATGTTTATTTTATTTTTTCAGTGTTACAAGATTAATTGTTCATGCACCACACCCAGTGCTCCATGCAGTACCGTGCCCTCCTCAACCCACCACCAGGCTCACCCAGCCCTCCACCTCCTCCCCTCCAAAACTCTCAGTTTGTTGCTCAGAGTCCACAGTCTCTCATGGTTCATCTCCCCCTCTGATTTGCCCCCATTCCCCCTTCCCTTCCTTCTCACAATGCCCTCCATGTTTTTCTTTATGCTCAGCACGTAAGTGAGACCATAAGGTAATTGGCTCTCTCTGCTTGACTTATTTCACTCTGCATAATCTCTTCCAGTCCCATCCATGTTGATACAAAAGTTGGATACTCCTCCTTTCTAATGGAGGCATAATGTTCCATTGTATATATGGACCTTATTTTCTTTATCCATTCATCTGTTGAAAGGCATTTTGGTTTTTTGCACACTTTGGCGATTGTGGCCATTGCTGCTATGAATGTTGGGGTCTATGTGGCCCTTCTTTGTACTGCATCTGCTTCTTTGGGGTAAATACCCAGTAGTGCGATGGCAGGGTCATAGGGTAGCTCTATTTTCAACTTCTTGAGGAATCTCCACACTGTTTTCCAAAGTGGCTGCATCAGCTTGCAATACCACCAACAGTGGAAGAGGGTTCCATAGTGCTAGAAGTACTAGCGACAGCAATCAGACAACAAAAAGAAATAAAAGGTATTC
>CM053615.1:23934408-23957046 GCA_028646535.1 Procyon lotor
TTCATCTGTTGAAGGGCATCTTGGTTCTTTCCACAGTTTGGCAATTGTGGCCATTGCTGCTATGAACATTGGGGTACATGTGGCCCTTCTTTGTAATGCATCTGCTTCCTTGGGGTAAATACCCAGGAGTGCGATGTCTTCTGCCCATTTCTTGACTTGTTTTTTGGGTGTTGAGTTTGAGAAGTTCTTTAAAGATTTTGGAGCTTGGCCCTTTATCTGATATGTCATTTGCAAATACCTTCTCCCATTCTGTAGGTTGACTTTTAGTTTTGTTAACTGTTTCCTTTGCTGTGCAAAAGTATTTTTCCCAATGAAGTCTCAATAGTTCAGTTTTGCTTTTGTTTTTCTTGCCTCTGGAAACATGTCTAGCAAGAAGTTGCTGAGGCTGATGTCAAAGAGGTTGCTGCCCGTGTTGTCCTCTAGGATTTTGATAGATTTGAGTCTCACATTTAAGTTTTGTATCCATTTTGAGTTTATTTTTTGTATGGTGTAAAAGAATGGTCCAGTTTCATTCTGTTGGGTGTGGTTGTCCAGTTTTCCCAACACTATTTGTTGAGATTGTCTTTTTCCCACTGGATGGATATTCTTTCCTGTTTCTTGGAAGATTAATTGACCATACAATTGTGGGTTCATTTCTCTGTTTTCTACTCTGTTCCATTGATCCATGTGTCTATTTTTGTGCCAGTACTATACTGTCTTGATCACGACTGTAATATAATTTGAAGTCTGGAATTGTGATACCTCCAGCTTTGTTTTTCTTTTTCAGGGTTGCTTTGGCTATTCAGCCTCTTTGTAGTTTCATATAAATTTTAGGATTGTTTGTTCCAGCTCTATGAAAAATGTTGACGATATTTTGTATGACAAATTTCCTAAACTTTCATATTATTTGGACATTTTTTATTGTCTTTTCTTTCCAGTGGCAACAATTGTGTGAAAGCAAGGGCAGTGGGAAGCTGTGTTAGGAGATAATAGACTAATTTGAACAGCCATGGTAATATATAGGTGTTCTCTAGAATATTTTAAAGTGAAAACTAGATTTTATATTTATTATAAATATGCTGTCACATGCTAATATGCAAAATTATTATCCAGCATAATATTTCTACCAATAGTAGTGAGTTTTATAAATTTATGTGTAGTTTAATGACTACTGATCACTATATTGTTTCAGCACATTTATCATTGGGTTTTAATCACAAGCCATTTAATATTTAATTTTTTTAAGATTTTATTTTTTCATTTGAGAGAGAGAGAGATTGCACAAGCAGGGAGAGAGGCAGAGGGAGAGGAAGAAGCAGACTCTCCACCCAGCAGGGAGCCTGATACGGGGCTTAATCCTAGAACTCTAAGATCATGACCTGAGCTGAAGGCAGACATTGAACCATCTGAGTCATCCAAGCACCTTTAGTGTTTGATTTTTAATCCAAATTTGTGCAAGTGTACAATCCTAATCGTTGACTATTGATACCTTTTATGAGTTAACATAATCAACCATACTCATTCATTCTCTCAGTTTGTTAATTTGGCAAGTAAAGTATTCATATTTTTAATTATTTTAAGGGCTTTTGTGTTTCACAGTAGGCCAATATCTTGGTTTACTATTTGGTATCTTTGCAGTCAACTCTGTTTTTGTTATGAAAATGAAACCTACATATACAGATCAAAACTTTATTGAGCTATCAGTTTGAAAAAACTTTTCTATACTCAATCCTTTAAAGAGTATTACTAACAACAAATAAAACAGTTCAGTGAAATGAATATCCTTAATCTTTTTTCCCACCCTTGAATGCTGCTGCAGGTGAAATACAGTAAAGAATGTTCTACTGGAAAAAAAAAAAAACAAAAGAAATATTAGAGGGATTTTTGAATTTTCAGATTTAATTCATTTATTTTATTTATTTTTAAGATTTTGTTTATTTATTTGACAGAGTAATCACAAGACAGCAGAGAAGCAGATGGGGGGGAAGCAGGCTCCCCACCGAGCAGAGAGCCCAATGTGGGGCTCAATCCCAGGACCCCGAGATCATGACCTGAGCCAAAGGCAGAGGCTTAACCCACTGAGACACCCAGTGCCCCTAATTCATTTATTTTATAAGAAACTTGAGACCAACACAAATGATTCTTTCTGATGGTCTTCCTACTCTAACCTATACCTTATTCACCACATTTTGTTAATATTTGTTCCAAATGTTCTAAATGTGTGTCATTACTAAGGTGTGCACCTTCTATTCTTTATCTAATACATAAACTCTCAATTGTTTGGAAGACAATAATCTAGTTTGTACATTTTTCAGGTCTTTTACTTCACCTGTTTAATCACTAATAGTCTTTTGGTCTTTTAACAAAATCTTCATGTTGCCAATTAAATGTGAACTCAATGTTGACTAAATATTGTCAAAATGTTAGTTATTTCCAACTTGGTTAATAAATTCAGTATAATCCCAATTAAAAAAATCTCAAAGGTTACTTTGTTCAATACCACCTTACACCAGTTAGAATGGTCAAAATCAGTAGGACAGTAAACAGCAAGTGTTGGAAAGGATGTAGAGAAAGGGGAACCCTCTTACACTGTTGATGGGAATGCAATTTGGTGCAGCCTCTTTGGAAACAAGTGTGGAGATTCCTTAAGAAATTAAAAATAGAGCTATCCTATTACCCTGCAATTACACTACTGGGTATTTACCCCAAAGATACAGATGCAGTGAAAAGAAGGGCCATATTTTCCCCAACGTCCATAGTATCAATGGCCACAATCATCAAACTGTGGAAAGAGCCAAGATGCCCTTCAACAGATGAATGGATAAAGAAGATATGGTACATATATACAATGGATTATTATGCCTCCATCAGAAAAGATGAATACCCAACTTTTGTATCAACATCAGTGGGACTAGAAGAGATTACGCTGAGTGAAATAAGTCAAGCAGAGAGTCAATTATCACATGGTTTCACTTACATGAGGAGCATAAGGAAAAACATGGAGGTCATTAGGAGAAGGAAAGGAAGGGGTATTGGGAGAAATTGGAGGGGGAAACGAAACATGAGACACTGTGGATTCTGAGCAACAAACTAAGGGTTTTGGAGGGGTGGGGTGGGGGGTTAGGTGAGCCTGGAGTGGGTATTAAGGAGAGCACGTATTGCATGGAGCCCTGGGTGTGGTGCATAATCAATGAATCTTGGAACACTGAAAAGATTAAGTTAAATTAAACTAAACGTTACTTTGTTCATATTGACATACTGATTCTAAAGTTTATATAGAGAAGCAAAAGACACAGAATAGTCAACACAATATTGAAGAAGACCAATGTCAGAGGATTGACACTGTTGGTGTGCATTTATCTGGCTGAAGGGCTTCGCCCTGAGTTTGCACATGGCAGTGGAGGCTGGATGAGAGTTGCATAAGCAGCATGCTCTTTAAGAGCTAAAATACCCAGCTGGGTGAGATAATTCTCTGTTGTGGGAGCCATCTCATGTGTTGTAAGGTGTTTAGTAACATCCTTAGTACCTCCCCAACTGTGACCACCAAAGATAACTTCAGACATTGCCAAATTTCCCTTGGAAGACACAAGGATTGAGAACCACATCTCTAGAGAAATGAATGGTATAGATGCTTCCAAACTAGAAAATAGTTTGGGCTTGGGGAATATTAATTCCGTGTGTGATGTCTGTGTTGTGGCTGAGACATCAGGTACGTGTATTCTGATGGGAAGGGCTGCCAGGGACTCAATGTTGGACTGCCCATACTGAGCATCTCAAATGAAAATGAAAAGGCAACCTGTGGAATGAGAGAAAATATTTTCAAACCATATATTTGTTAAGGGGCTAATTCCAAAATATATAAAGAATTCAAACAGCTCAATAGCAAATAAAAACAAAACAATCCAGCTTAAAAATGGGTGTGAAGTTCATGAGTAGACACTTTCTAAAAATATACAAACAGCCAAGAGGTATATGAAAAGATGCCCAACATCCCCTATCCCCAGGGAAATGCAAATCAAAAACACAATGAGATATCACATCACACCTATCAGAATGGGTACTATCAAAAGTACAAGAAATGACAAATGTTGGTGAGGATATGAAATAAAGGAAACTCTTGTGCACTGTTGGTAGGAATGTATATTGGTGCAGCCACTACGAAAGACAGTATGAAGGGTTCTCAAAAATAAAAAAAAAAACCAAAAAAAATTATCATACAATCCAGAAATTTCACTTCTGAGTATTTATCTGAAGAAAATAAAAATACTAATTTGAAAAGGTATATGTATCCCTATGTTTCTTGCAGCATTATTTAAAATAGCCAAGATATGAAAATAACCTAAATGTTCACCAATGGATGAATAGATAAAGAAGATATGATATATTTATGAAGATATATATATATCTTCATATATATGAAGATATATATATATATATATATATATATATATATATATATAATGGAATATATTATTCCATTATTCCACTCAGCCATAAAAAAGAATTAAATCTTGTCATTTGCTACATGGATTGACTTTAAGGGCATTATGCTAAGTGAAATAACTCAGAGAAAGACAAATACTATATGATTTACCTATATGTGGAACATAAAAACCAAAACTAATGGACACACAAAACAAAATGAAACAAACTCATAGATACAAAAAAATCCAGATTGCCAGAGGGAAGGAAGTTGGGAAAGTGGATGAAATGGGTGAAGACGATCAAGAGGTACAAAATTCCAGGTATGAAATAATTAAGTCATGAGGAGGTAATGTATACCATGATGACTATAGTCAATATTATTGTATTGCAAATTTGAAAGTTGTTAAGAAAGTAATCTTAAAAGTTCTGATCATAGAAAAAATTTTTATAACTTTGTATGGCAACAGGTGATAATTTCCCAATATACACAAGTGACAATTGTGTTGTACAACCTAAACTAATATGATGTATGTCAAATATACTTCAATAAAAAAATAAAGTGAAAAGGATACCATGTTATTATTTGTAACTAGTATATTTGAAGCCATGAGAAAGACTAATAGAGTAACACATTTTCGGGCTACATAGCAGTCATTACTAGGAAGTAGGTGGCCTCTTTTGCATCTATTGGCATGGAAACATGGTCTCTTCTAAGGCAGGGTCCAGTGACAAACATATTACTTCATTTCTGATAGTTGAGAACTACAGGTTTTATCAGAAGAGATTATAAACTAATGATAAATCTTCCAAAGCATCCAACATTTCAATTTACTATTTCTTGGCTTTATGTAAAGGTGATTAAGAAAATCTGTGAAACAAGAACATAAATCACTAGGTGAACATTTGACATTTAGTGAGTCATTATTAGTGATTAGAGAACACTTGGAGTAGTAGATAATAGAAGACTCAAATTATATGAAACTCAAGTTCTGTGGAATGATTAGAAATCTAAATAAATGTGAGCTTTTCTCATTTAAGATATTTCTGAGGGTATGTGTTATGGTGAGTGCTGTGAATTGTGTCTGATAATTCACAGACCTGTACCCCTGAAACAAATAGTACATTATATGTTAATATAAAAAAAAGACATTTCTGACTTAACTATTGTGAAATTATGGATGAATGAGAATTAGAGAGGAACAGAACAAAACCCCTTCACTAAGGAGGCCCAAACAGTAAATAATGGAAAGAGATGAGAAGCAATGAGAAAAACCAAAGCCTGTGATTTTTCCTCTGCATCATTCAGTCTTCCTCTAATGCCCTTTTAAAATGTTTACAGAGAGGTTTCCCATGCCAGAGTTGAACCACTTTCTTTACTATCTGACCCTATAATACCTTTTTTCAGTCTGTTCCTTAACTATAAATTAGTAATTAAACAACAAAGTAATAAAGTAGGAAAAAATTTAGGTCTTAACATACCTGTATTAGTCTTTATTAAAGTACTGAGTCAGTATATTTGATAAAATGATTACCGACACCTACATTTGTATTCAGATGGAAGAGGCATAAGAAATCATATGTAGAGGGGCGCCTGGATGGCTCAGTCATTGGGCGTCTGCCTTCGGCTCAGGTCATGATCCCAGGGTCCTGGGATCGAGCCCCGCATTGGGCTCCCTGCTCGGGTGGGAAGCCTGCTTCTCCTGCTACCATTCCCTCTGCTTGTGTTCACTCTCTCTCTGTGTTTCTCTCTATCAAATAAATAAAATCTTTAGGGAAAAAAAAAGAAATCACATGTAGGAACTTGATAAACCTGTCTCAAGCAGGACCTCAGAGAAATGAACAACAACGAGCCTTTCCAAATTAAACAACCAGAACCTTGCCTCCCTTGGCATTAGTTCTTTTGATATGAGTAAGACACAGTCCTCAGAGCAGAATGACAAAGCTCTAAAAGCATTATCTCAAAGGACAAAAATAGAGCATGCAAAAATGTGAACTGGAGCTCAGAGAACTCCACAAACTGAAAATAGATGAGAGTGCATAAACGATGAAAATTTTATTGGAAAGCACTTGAAAAAATACCTGGTGGAAGAGTCTAAAATTCTTTTTTCATGATATCTTATAGACATTTTGTTTAAAAAAGAAAGTAATTAGCTCAAGAAATTACCTGTCAGGGAATGATGAAAGGACAGACTCTTCTGTGATGACTTTCCAGTAAGGACTAAATCCTCCTTAAGGTTCATCCTTTGATCTTCCTGGGGTAGGGGTTTGGGGTACTTGTCACCCTTGCGCCTGTGTGAAGTGATTTATGCCTGACTGCATGTTGGGCAGGGGAGCTTTCTGAAACTTAGATAGATAATCATAAAGCCATGGCAGGGACACTTACAATATAAATGTCTGGAGGAGTTGAAATGGGGAAAAAAAAAAAAAAAGATTTCAGACTACCTAGAGCCCTGAAAGAGCTTTCTAAATCCCATCTACCAACTGTTTAGATTACTGGTTTCTTCCCTAAGGGAACATCAGAAAATTAAGGAGGTGAAAGCCAAACTCAAATCTTGCTGCAACTTTTGGAAAACTCAGTCTTTGCTATGAAGTCTCATGTTTCATGGGATGATCCAATCAATGGTTTAAGAATGATAGTAATAAAAACGGAGGAATTGGCTCTACTCGAACAATCCAAATCCAAATCCAAAATGACTTTGGAGCCTTTAGTCCTTGTTTACAAAGCAAAGAAGACTAGTATTAATGGCTTTTGGAAAGATGCCTTTTCATATTTGACACTGAGTGCATCTGATACAAATAGAAAACCTTAAGAAAATGTGCATCTGTCTTCCTTAGAGGCCACCATTTATTATGTAAACCCTGAGAGCCCCCTTTGCTGTCTTTACTGGGTCTGTACTTCACAGCTACCCTGGCACACATCCAGCCAAGTCAGGTGCCCTCTAACCAGCGGATCTGTAGTCACCTCAGAAACCTCAGGTTCACCTAGTGATAGCTCACCAGGTCCCTCTGCACCCTGTCTCCTCTGTCCCCTCATGTGAGTGTCTTGTGGTAAATAAGACTTTCTCTTTACATGGACACCTGAGACATCCTCACCTGACTCACCACTGCCTGCTTGTCTGGTTTCAAAAAGAGGCCCTTGAGCAGCACTGCAGACTACTACTTTGATTTTGAAAAATTGATTTGTGAAAATCAGTCTGACATCTGACATAAAATGTACTACAGTGTCCTCATGTGGGTTCTATGTGTGAGTGTGTGTGTGTGTGTGTGTGTGAGTGTGTGTGTGTGTGTGTTTTTAATTTGAAAAACAAAGATGATGCCAACATGTACATTAGGAAGTATTAGTAAATTGAGACTTGTTATCTGAAGAATTAGTCATGGCTCTAACAGTGCCCAAGACACAGAAACAGATATGGTGACATGAATGAAATAACACTGAATGATTTCATTCATTATCAGTCATTTCATTCATTATTAGGTGGGTTGTACTTAGAGTAATTGCTAAATTATAGAATTATTCTCTTATCAGCTTTGTTACACTCTCATACCTGGGTGCCTGGAGCAAAATTCTTAAAATGTGATGAAGGTGCATGTGCTGGAGGAGGAAGAAAGAGTTCATTTATTTGTTCAACCAAATGGCTAAATGCACTATGATCAAGAGCTGGGATATTCATCCTTTCTAATGGAGGCACAATGGAATATTATGCCTCCATTAGAAAGGATGAATATCCAACTTTTGTATCAACATGGATAGGACTGGAAGAGATTATGCAGAGTGAAATAAGTCAAGCAGAGAGAGCCAATTACCTTATGGTCTCACGTGCTGAGCATAAAGAAAAACATGGAGGGCATTCTGAGAAGGAAGGGGAAGGTGAATGGGGGGAAACCAGAGGGGGAGATGAACCATGAGAGACTGTGGACTCTGAGCAACAAACTGACGGTTTCGGAGGGGAGGGGGGTGGGGGTTGGGCGAGCCTGGTGGTGGGTATTGAGGAGGGCACATATTGCATGGAGCACTGGGTGTGGTGCATGAACAATAAATCTTGTAACACTGAAAAAATAAAATAAACATATTTGGGGGAAAAAAAAGAGCTGGGAATCTAAAACACTCCCTTCAATTTATGCTAAGCAAAGTAACATTAAAGTTGTCTTAAGTATGAACACCCCTACGGCAGCAATTAAAAAATATTAAAAGTTGTCAGGCAATCAGTTACTAAAACAATGTAGCAAAAAGATTGTGTTTCCTGAATTTTGGATCAGGTCTTGGGTGCAATCCTCACAAGCCAGGAGATCTTGGGCAAGTCACTGAATGTTTCTTTTTTTTTTCTTTTTTTTTTTTTCATTGAATGTTTCTAAACCTCAGTGTCCTCTTCTGTAAAATGTAGATGTCAACCTCACAGGACTGCTCTGAATAGTAAACATGACAATAAATTTGAGAACCTTTTGTCAGAGCTATTCAAATGGCTTCATTTTAAAATTTATTGCTCTTAGAGATATGTAAATTGTGTGTTGAGACACTTAAAAATTCTTTACCACATGTGGCAGTGCTCAGAGAGCCCTGATTCACACGATGCTGATTCACAAATGTCAGCTGCATCTGACAGGGCAGTTCTGGGAGACTGTGGTGGGGAGCACTGTCTCCCCACATGCTGCTGCTGCTGTTGGTGGTAGGTTTCATCTGTTTTCCCTCTCATTTCTCCTCAAGATCCCAAGGCCACCCCTATCAGTAACACAGACTATACTTTGCTCTTTTTTTTAATTTGAATTTTTTATCTTTATTTTTAAATTAAAAAAAATTTAATTTTTTCAGTGTTCCAAGATTCATTGTTTATGCACCACACCCAGTGCTCCATGCAAGATGTGCCCTCCTTAATACCCACCACCAGGCTCACCCATTCCCCCACCCCACTCCCCTCTAAAACCCTCAGTTTGTTTCTCAGAGTCCACAGTCTCTCATGGTTCATCTCCCCCTCCGATTTCCCCCAATTCACTTTTCCTTTCCTTCTAATGTCCTCCATGTTATTCCTATGCTTCACATGTAAGTGAAACCATATGATAATTGATTTTCTCTGCTTGACTTATTTCACTTAGCATTACCTTCAGAGTAAAATACCTTGCTCTTAAGGTAGATCCAATACATTTTTGTAGTTGACCTCCATAATTAAGCACCAAGCAAAATTAACCTTCCATATGGAAAAGTCTTGCAATTTCCAAAGAACTGACAAATGCATATTTGGAGATCAATATATCTGGAAACTGAAGACTGCCTGCACAATATTTTTTCATGTATAGACCTGGCATAATTGTTCTCTAAATTACATCAAAGATATAGCCTGACTAATGTTTAAAGCTTTGGGCAGTAGTAAAATCATAAGTTGTGGTTCCATTTACACATATACTGCCAAAGCTTAATCAGATTAGAAGTAGAAATCCCTCAATCTGATACAAGTTATCTATAAAACAACCTAGAAGTAAACATGGTGAAATATCAAATGTATTCCCTCTAAGTCAATAAAAAGACAGGGATGTCCACCCACATCACATTCTATTCAATCTTGTACTGGAGGTCCTGATAGTACAGAAAGTCAAGAAAAGAAATGAAAATTATAAACCAAAAAGGAATAATCAAAGATGTCTTTATTTGTAGATGGTGATTCTGTACATAAAAAATTCAAAGGAATTCACATGATGGAGATAAAAAGGTTATATATTTTGATCTAGGTGGTGGTTAGAGTGATACTCAAGTAAAAAGTCACTCAGCTGTACACTTAAGATTTATGAATTTTATTTCATATAAATTGTACCTCAAAATAAGCTATAAATATTTAAAAGTACTTTACATTTATCTGTAACCATATCTACTTTTTTTTTTTTTTTGAAGATTTTATTTATTTGACAGAGAGAAACACAGCGAGAGAGGGAACACAGGCAGAGGGAATGGTAGCAGAAGAAGCAGGCTTCCTGCCGGGCAGGAAGCCCGATGTGGGGCCCCATCCCAGGACCCCGGGATCATGACCCAGGCTGAAGGCAGACGCTTAACGACTGAGCCACCCAGGCGCCCCGTCCATATCTACTTTAAAAACATGTCTGCAAAGTATTTGACAATCCTCCCTTAAATATGTGAAGCTTAATTCACCACCATAATGTGGACCAGACATGATGACTCCAGCCTATCAAGCCATCAGATCCTTGCAGTCCTGACCTGCATTTTGACTAAACCTTGTGCCAGAACTGAAGCCAGGACCACTTCATTAAGCTGTTCCTACAAACTGCAAAAGATATTAATGTTTATTGTTGTTTTAAACTGATAAGTTTTAGGGTAATTTGTTACACAACAGTAGACAATATCTGTCTTCAGGGTTACTGGTTTTTTTTGAGTAGTATAGTTCACAGCTATAAATGACTGAAATGTTCTTTATATCTTTATACCTTATGTCCTTATCTGGAAACCAGTGTTGAGTGCTGTGTATAAGGCATTATTTAAATTAAAACATATCTAGATCTGATAGTAAAATATGCAAGTAATGCTATGTTAGTAAATTTCTAGTTGTCTCTGAATGGGCACTTTTCCAAAGAAGACATCCAGATGGCTAACAGACACATGAAAAAATTCTCAACATCACTCATCATCGGGAAAATACAAATCAAAATCGTGATGAGATCCTACCTCACACTGGCCAGAATGGCTAAAATTAATGACATGAGAAATAATAGGTGTTGGTGAAGATGTAGAGAAAGGGAAGCTTCTTGCACTGTTGGTAGAAATGCAAACTGGGGCCACCAGTCTAGAAAACAGTATGGAAGTTCCTCAAAAAAGCTCTATGATTCAGCATTTGCACTACTAAGTATTTACCCAACGGATACAAAAATACTGATTCCAAGGGATATATGCACCCTGATGTTCATAGCAGCATTACCAACAATAACCAAACTATGGAGAGACCCCAAATGTCCATTGACTGATGAATGGATAAAGAGGATGTGGTGTGTGTACACACACACACACACACACACACACACACACACACACACACAGGAATATTACTCAGCCATCAAAAAGAATGAAATCTTGCCATTTGCAATGCTGTGGATGGAGCTAGACTGTATCATGCTAACAGAAATAAGTTAGTCAGAGAAAGACAAATACCATATGATCTCACTCAGTGTGGAACTTAAGGAAGAAAACAGATCAACATACGGGAAGAGGGAAAAGAAAAAAAAGGAGAAACAAGCCCATTAGTGATTCTTAATAATAGAGAACAAACTGAAGGTTGATGGAAGGAGGTGGATGGGGGATGGGCTAGATAAATGATGGGTATCGAGGAAGGCACTTGCTGTGATGAGCACTGGGTGTTGTATTTAAGTGATGAATCACCGAAATCTACTCCAGAGTCCAATATTGCACTGTATGTTAACTAATATAATTTATTTTTTATTTTAAAAAAGATTTTATTTATTTGTTTATTTATATTTATTTGACAGAGACAAGAAGAGAGAGAGAGTGCACAGATAGACAGAATGGCAGGCAGAGGGAGAGGGAGAAGCAGGATCCCTGCCAAGCTGAAAGCCCAATGCAGGGCTCAATCCCAAGAGCCTGGCATCTGAGCAGAGGGCAAGCACCTAACCACCTGACCCACCCAGGTTCCCTATCAAAATTTAAACAAAACAAAAAAAAATTCTAGTTGCTTCTTCCCACTTTTGGACTCCAAATGGATACAAATTCTCTACATATTCAGAATAGGTTTTTTATAGCTATGGTGGGTAACAGAATAAACTACAGCAAGAATAAGAGAATCATACTAAAGTTACTTTCTGGGGAATTTTTCCATGGTAGCAAACCATGGCATAAATATAGGGGACATCTCCTGTCAAAGTGACAGAGTGAGAAAAAAGTGGAAGGAAACTGCCCCCTCTCCAGGAACAGTGCTTAGTCTTTAAGCAATTGCATGTTGACCTCATTATACTAAGTTTGTTCTTATAAACAGGATTTTAAAAAAAAGAGTAAATAAACAGGATTTCAAGACCCTATAAATCATCTTCTTATTTATACTTTTGAGGCACCAAGAAGTCAGGTTGGTACTTACCCAATGATAAATGTCTTAGGACACTGTTCCCATCACTACAGCTGCCTCCCTAGCTAGCTTCCTGTGCTTGTGGGCCCTTCAACCCTCAGCCTTCAGAACTATTTACAACTTGTTGTTATTATTACAAGACAAATCCTCCTACACACACTGAATGATCACACATAGCTTTCAGTAAACTAAGAAATCTAATTCTCAACAAAATGCCATACTTTGCAGCCCCAGGACTTCCTCAGATTAGCCCTTTCAGTATTAGTGGAAAGAAAGCAGCACAAATTTCCAGCTCAGTGTGCCAGTCTTCAATGCCTTTTCTGCAACTTTTCCATTCAGTCCATAATTTCAACAGTAAGTTTGTTAAATGAGCTCTTTAAAATTCATGATAATGGATAATTTTAAATGATTTAAACTATAAGTACTAGAAGCAAGTAAGTACTTGGTAATGGCTATGTAAGAATTTCCCCTTAAAAGATCATTAGTATTTCCCTACAATTACCTGTGATTTTCTCAGAGCACCAATTTTCTCTGAAAAGCAAGGAAAATTTAAAGAACAAGAATAAATATGTGAATAAGCAGAGTGTTGTTCACCTTAACCACCGGCCTGTTCTTGAGGCCTTTTACACACTCAGTGTGTCCTTGTATGAAAACACACACTGAGGGGGGAAATGAGTAGGTATGGATGGTAATATGTAGTTCAGTGGAAATTATTCTTAAGCTGACAAAGCCAAGCTTCAACTATAAAACCATTAATTTCAAGAAATACAAAAGCAGAAATTTTTAATGTCAGGAGAGAAGTTTATAAGCAAATATCACAGTGGAAATAAATGCTTAATAATAATAATAATAGTGACAGTAATTTTAAAAATCATGAAAATAATATAAAACACCTGCCCTAGCACCCTAGCCCCACCCCAACAGTTTGAAGCTCTTTCAGAATTGAGTGAAAGGTGATACCACTGAAGTAAGATGAAGGAACCCTGGAGAGATTCCTTTGTTAAAGAAGCTTTGGAAAACATAAGATGAAGGTAAATAATAAAGTTTGGGAGATGTAAGTACACATTGCTGTGTTAATAAAACTAAGTCACCTATACTCTGCTCCAGTTGGAGTTTTGACAGTCAACGTGAAAAGAAATGAGCTGTGGCCGAGGGAAGAGGAGGTGAGGGTCACAGGGAGCATGGTGCTGAGAACAGTTGGCAGAGGTGATGAAAGGCAGATTTGTAAATACAAAAAAAGGAAAACTTATTGGGGAGATAGGAGATGCCAGATTGAAGGACATTTTTGGTCACTGGAAACTTTGGCTCAGTGGGGCCAAGGCTGGATGAGGGTGGTGGCGGAAAGGAGACAGGTGTCAGAAGTTTTCAGTCTGTGACCTCAGGACAGGCGCCTCGCTCTTATCACCTCTTCAGCCAAGAACCCATGGGGTTATCTAAGCACGCTCTGATCTTACAGTGGGAGTGTTATGCATTTCGTTCTTGCTTTGATCCAAGAGATTAGTGTGCTCTTCACCACGTTCTCCATGAAGAGGGTGGGGACAGACAGGATTAGAGGAAACCTGGGGGACCTGCCTACCAGATGCTATGCTTAGAGGCAGAGAGCATTCTAGCTTTTCCCCCAAGATAAAGTGAAATTACAAATATCCAGGACAGGAATCAGCTCCCAGCCTGTGTCTGCACGAGGACATTCTCTACAGTAGAGGCAGAGCCTGGGGGACAGCTCATTGGCCCAGGGATTTTTAGGGTTTAGTGTGTTACCAGACAGTCTTGATCATCATGTGATACCTCCTCTCAGACTTTTTATCAAAGAGTGAGTCAACACACCAAATAACCACAGGGCACTATCAGTGCTAAGTGTTCAGTCATATTAAAAGGTCTTATAAGGGCACCTGGGTCTCAGTCGGTTAAGTGTTCAACTCTTGCTTTCTGCTCAGGTTGTGATCTCATGAGTTGTGGGACTGAATCCTGAGTTGGGCTCCCAGCTCAGTGGGAAGTTTGCCTGAAGTTTGCAGCCCCTTCCCCCTTGTGCTCTCTCTCTCTCTTTCTCTCTCTCCCTCTCTCTCTCTCTCCCTCTCTCTCTCTCTCTCCCTCTCTCTCTGAAGTGGATGAATAAATCTTAAAAAAAAAAGGGCCTTATAATCGTAGGCCACATTTCTTCCTACTTTCTATGGCTTTCCTCATGTGCACAGTGGCTAGAGAATCTTTATTTATACCACTTCAAGGGCACCATTATAACAGAAATTGCCTCTAAAAATGCAGCAGTTAATGAAGCAAATGGAGCAAAATGAAATGAAAAGAGTAAGCAAGGGTTTTGGCATCAAAACTAGATGCCAAATCTGGTCCAACTCCAGCTGAGAGATCTTGGACCAGCTGCTTGACCTCTGAATGTTTTCCCCTCATCTGTAAAATTAGGATACTGTTGTTGATGATGATGTTGATCCCTAGCTCCTGGTGATATGAATAACACATAAAGTGTGAAGGGTAATGTAAGTGTCAGCTGTTCTAGCTGTAACTCAGGGTTGGAGTCCTTGGTCCCATGAAAGCTTAGATCTGCTATTTCTGGCCCATAGCAGGACTTCCTGGAGGTGAGCATGACAAGCATTCCATGGTGGGTGCAGACAACCTCAAGTTCTGAGGAAACCCATCTCCAGACTCCACTAGTAGCCCTGAAGGATGATAGAGACCTCTATGCAGATGTCGTGAGGCAAGATCAGGGCTTACTCTCCTGTAGGCTTATAAACTCTACTTTACATTAGTTTTAGAAATTACAAACTGCTGCAGAGCTCTGAGTCTAGATTCAGTAGTTTTGAAACCCTGATAAATAGAATTAAAATAAAACACACGATTTAAAAACTACCACGTATTTTCTTCTTTTGTGAAAGGTAAAGTCTGAAATGCAATTTTTCTGTTTGAGAAAAGGTAAAAAAAAAAACCTCTCCCACTATTGGTTTAGTTTTCCAAAAATGAAGCCAAGATCCTACACTGAAATGGGGTTCAAGACAATGTACATGGCTTTTTTTTCTTCCCAAATATGTTTATTTTATTTTTTCAGTGTTACAAGACTAATTGTTTATGCACAACATGCAGTGCTCCATGTAATATGTGCCCTCTTCAATACCCACCACCAGGCTCGCCCAACCCCCCACCCCATCCCCTCCAAACCCTCAGTTTGTTGCTCAGAGTCCAGTCTCTCATGGTTCAACTCTTCCTCTGATTTCCCCGTTTCCCCTTCCCTTCCTTCTCACAATGCCCACCATGTTTTTCCTTACGCTCCACACGTGAGACCATGAGGTAATTGGCTCTCTCCGCTTGACTTATTTCACTCCACATAATCTCTTCCAGTCCCATCCATGTTGATACAAAAGTTGGATATTCATCCTTTCTGATGGAGGCATAATATTCCATTGTATGTATGGACCATATCTTCTTTACCCATTCATCTATTGAAGGACATTTTGGTTCTTTCCCCAGTTTGGTGATTGTGGCCATTGCCGCTATGAACATTGGGGTCCATGTGGCCTTTCTTTGTACTGCATCTGCTTCTTTGGGGTAAATACCCAATAGTGCGATTGCAGGGTCATAAGATAGCTCTATTCTTAATTTCCTCAGGAATCTCCACACTGTTTTCCAAAGTGGCTGCACCAGAATGCCATCCCACCAACAGTGTAAGAGGGTTCCTCTTTCTCTACATCCTCTCTAACATTTGTTTTTCACTGTCCTGTTGATTTTGGCCATTCTAACTGGTGTAAAGTGGTATCTCAGTATGGTTTTGATTTGAATCTCCCTGATGGCTAAAGATGATGAACGTTTTTTCATGTGTCTGTTAGCCATCTGTATGTCTTCTTTGGAGAAGTGTCTGAAGAACTACATGGCTTTCTACAAAAATGCCAAGATGGTCTTTACTATGGGTAGAATTGCATTTCTTCATTCATTCATATATTCATTCATTCACTTATTCATTTAACTAGGATGCACTGAGCTACTGTGTGGTGTGCCTACCTCTTCTGGGCCCCGAGTGCTGCCCTTCTAGAACTCATGTCACTCTCAGGTACTGTGCTGTGAAGGCGTTGTCTGACAGGAGATGGGCCCAGTCTTGGAAGGCTTCCTTGAATAAGGGACTTGAAGCTAGAATCTGCAGAATGAGTCAGACTTTATAGTGAAAAGAAGATGAGTACTCACTTCAGTGGCACAGACTAAAACTGGAACAATACAGAGAAGATTAGCATAGTCCCTGTATGCTCAAACTAGTGACATATTCTGCATTTTTGCATGACAACCTGAATGTATTTAATGCTATACAACTGTATACTTAAAATGGTTAAAATGGTACATTTTAAGTTGTTTCTATTTTACCATAATAAAAAAAATGGGGGCGATGTTGAGAAGTTCCCATTGCAGGCAGAAGGAATAGCAGGTAGAAATGTCTATTGGGAAAGAGCATGGATGAGAGCAAAGCCAGCAGGACTTATTTGTCAAGATTCTTGGGGGTGGTGTGTGGCCCAAGAAGAAGCTGGATTTACTGGCACAGACCACATCAAACTTGGATATTAATGTCCTGAAACCAGTGGGAGATTGTGGAAGGCTTTCATTAGGGCAGTGATATATTTGTGTTTTAAAAAATCACCCTGGAATAAAATGGAGAGCAGGTAGAGGAGCAGCAGATGAGGCCGACCAGTTAGGAAGGTGTCAGAGTTCTTCAGGTGGGAGATTGAGTGCCATTTGAACTATGGCATTAGGGATGGAGACAAATGAATAGATTTGAGAAGATTTGGGGAGCAAATGGCTGAACTTGATGGGATCCACAAGGGGAAGGGAAGAGACCCAAGAGAGATTTCCATGTTTCTTGATGGATGGTGGTATCAGTGACTGGGACAGGAAGCACAGAGAGAAGGAGTTCATAGAAGTATATCACTATTCTTGTTTTGGTGAGAAGAGAGACGGAACACTCATGGAGATGTTGGCCTGCTCCATTGGGCAGCTGACAAAAACAATTTCTTCTTCTAATGGCTGCTCTCAAAGAAGACACATTGGCTTTGTGATAGAATCTTGACAAAACTGCATGTGGTGTGGGTATTGATTATACACAGCTGGGATGCCATCTGTGTGTCCAACTCTGGTCTTTTAGATCCAAAGATGAAATATCATGAGTGCTTCTGAAACATCAGCATATAAAGCAGATGCTGAGCGATGAATAACTGAAGCTTAATGTGATATCCTGTCATGGGCTTGAGTCCTTAGAACAGCTGCTTTTTCATTTAATTTTGGAAAATAAAAACATACACATCGGAGATCCACCCTAGGCAGAAGTAACATTCTTAGGCTCTCCTTCCTGCCTGTAACCTCTCCATAATCCTGGAACTGTCCCAGACTCATTCTGAAGTAACCTCTTTATTCATGCCCCACTGATGAAAGACATGTAAAGGCTTCAACTGAACCATCAAATGTCAAGAAAACAATGTTTTTAAAGGCTCTAGCTTAGGACATACCATCTAGGCAACTAAGCAGGTAAAAAATACCTATGATTAATCATAAATGCCTGAAAAAGTAAACACAGGTTGACTTGAATGGTAACTTTGAATTATACTCACAGACTAAGTTCTCTCATAGTGTACAAAAGTATACAGGCCAAATTCTGGGGTAAGATCAGAAACTGATGCTCTGGAAGTGATTGGTCATAACTAATTTTAAAGTGGATCAAAATTCCACTGGCTTTTTTCAAAAGACTGGAACAAACAATCCTAAAATTTGTATGGAACCAGAAAAGACCCCAAATTGCTAAGGAAATGCTGAAAAAGATAAACCAAGCTGGGGGCATCACATTGCCTGATTTCAAGCTTTACTACAAAGCGGTGATCACCAAGACAGCATGGTACTGGCACAAAAACAGACACATAGACCAGTGGAACAGAATAGAGAGCCCAGATATGGACCCGCAACTCTATGGTCAAATAATCTTTGACAAAACAGGAAAAAATCTCCAGTGGAAAAAAGACAGTCTCTTCAATACATGGTGCTGGGAAAATTGGACAGCTCTATGTAGAAGAATGAAACTGAACCATTCTCTTATACCATACAAGAAGATAAACTCAACATGGATAAAAGACCTCAATGTGAGGCGGGAATCTACCAAAATCCTAGAGGAGAACATAGGCAGTAACCTCTTCAACATCAGCCACAGCAACTTCTTTCAGGACATGTCTCAAAAGGCAAAGGAAACAAAAGCAAAAATGAACTTTTGGGACTTCATCAAGATAAAAAGATTCTGCACATTGAAGGAAACAGTCAACAAAACAAACAGGCAACCCACAGAATGGGAGAAGATATTCGCAAATGACACTACAGACAAAGTCTGATATCTAAGATCTATAAAGAACTCCTCAATCTCAACACTCACAAAATAGATAATCACACCAGAAAATGGGCAGAAGGCGTGAAGACACTTCTCCAAAGAAGAAATACAGATGGCTAACAGACACGTGAAAAAATGTTCATCATCTTTAGCCATCAGGGAGATCCAATCAAAACCACACTGAGATACCACTTTACACCAGTTAGAATGGCCAAAATCAACAGGACAGTGAAAAACAAATGTTAGAGAGGATGTGGAGAAAGAGGAACCCTCTTACACTGTTGGTGGGATGGCATTCTGGTGCAGCCACTTTGGAAAACAGTGTGGAGATTCCTGAGGAAATTAAGAATAGAGCTATCTTATGACCCTGCAATCGCACTATTGGGTACTTACCCCAAAGAAGCAGATGCAGTACAAAGAAGGGCCACATGGACCCCCAATGTTCATAGTGGCAATGGCCGCAATCACCAAACTGGGGAAAGACCCAAAATGCCCTACAACAGATGAATGGGTAAAGAAGAAATGGTCCATACATACAATGGAATATTATGCCTCCATCAGAAAGGATGAATATCCAACTTTTGTATCAACATGGATGGGACTGGAAGAGATTATGCAGAGTGAAATAAGTCAAGTGGAGAGAGTCAATTATCTTATGGTCTCACGTTGTGGAGCATAAAGAAAAACATGGAGGGCATTGTGAGAAGGAAGGGAAGGGTGAATGGGGGGAAATCATAAGGGGAGATGAACCATGAGAGACTGGACTCTGAGCAACAAACTGAGGGTTTTGGTGAGGCATTGGGCGAGCCTGGTGGTGAGTATTGAGGAGGGCATGTATTGCATGGAGCACTGGGTGTGGTGCATGAACAATTAGTCTTGTAACACTGAAAAAATAAAATAAAAGTATTTGGGGAAAAAATAAAAAATAAATTAAGTGGTAAGACTATGAGATTAATTCTCAGGCTTGATGGTAAATATGTACTGAGGGAAATTTGTTAAATCTTGGTTGACAAATGTCAATTAAGATGACCTTGATATGTACTTGAGAAAATGCAATACTATGTAAATAAAGGTTACATATAAACAAATAAATATTATAAGCATGTCTGAATAAAGCATTCTACCATGAAAACAGAAGGGTGTTGCTACATTTGGAATGTAGGGATAATGGTGAAAAGGTGAGATTAGGTGGTTTTGCCTCTGTTCCAGTTCCACAGGCACCGAGCACAATTCTCTTATTTAATTTGTCTCTGAATGTTGGCTTTGCCACAGGTGTAAAGGTGCCAGAAACCTGGTACACTGATTCTCAATCACCTAATCAAAACATTCCTTACTGTAAATTGCTACCTTGTTAATCTGATTTAAATAAACTGGTAAGTTTTATTGGTGGTAGTCAGTTCCATAATCTTTAAACTGATCTTCCTCATGAGCCTACAATCTGTGGGGTGGCCGGACATTTTAGACTTGCCAGTTAGCAGTATTTTGGTTTAAAAAGAACATTTTGAATTTGATCATTTGGTTTATTTAAAATCTCATTCCAGGGGTGCCTGGGTGATTCAGTTGGTTAAGTGTTTGACTCCTGATTTCAGTGCAGGTCATGATCAAGCCCCAACATTAAGCGCGGAGTTGGGCTCTGCTTTCAGTAGGGAGTCTGCTTGAGATTCTCTCTCTTCCTGTTCCTCTGTCCCTCTCCACCATGCTCTCACATGCTCTGTCTCTCTCTTTGGTTAGGTTTATTCCTAGGTATCTTATGGTTTGGGATGCAATAGTAAATGGGATCGACTCCTTAATTTCTCTTTCTTCTGTTTTTCTGTTGGTATATAGAAATGCAATTGATTTCTGTGTATTAATTTTATATCCTGATACTTGACTGAATTCCTGGATGAGTTCTAGCAGTCTTGGAGTGGAGTCTTTTGGGTTTTCCACATAAAGTATCATATCATCTGCAAAGAGTGAGAGTTTGACTTCTTCTTTGCCAATCTGGATGCCTTTGATTTCTTTTTGTTGTCTGATTGCTGGGGCTAGGACTTCTAGCACTATGTTGAATAGCAGTGGAGATAGTGGGCATCCCTGCCATGTTCCTGATCTCAGGGGAAAGGCTGAGAGCTTTTCCCCATTGAGAATAATATTCTGTCTCTCTCTATCTCAAGTAAATACATAAATTTTAAAAAGTCCCATTGCATATGAGACTTTTGTCTTAGACAAAAGCTCGGTCTTCACAATGTGACTCTCTTGTTTTACCTCTTCTACAACATGGTGTCCCAAAGTATGAAGCTTATTGTATAATGAAGAATTTTCCAGGCCTTTGTCCCTGATTCTTTGGAGGTCATGGAAGCTCTGTGTTATGACTCTTCCAGACCTTGCTCTATGTATCTTTTCATGTTTCACCCTGATTTGACTCTTAAAATAAAACTGTGTTTTTAAATACAGTGATTTCCTGAGTCCTGTGAGTTGATCTAGTGAATTAATGAAACAAAATTGGGGAGGTAAGCATGGGAACCTTCTGGACTTATAGTCATTTGGTCAGAAGTACAGATGGCTTGGAGATTCCTGAACTTGTGGCTGGCATCTTAAGTGGGGATAATTCTGTTGGGCACTGTGCCCTCTAGCCTGTGGAGTCTGATGGTAACTCCCAGTGTTTGCATCAGACTTGAATTAAAATGCTAAACACAAAGGCTGTACTCATGGCAGGGGCAGAGACATGATTATACTGTCCTGATGTCCTCTGGATTTTTTCTGAGCCACAACTTTCTGGTAAGCTCAGTTTCTCTTATTTTCATTTCATGTATTTTGTCTCTAGAGGCACATGTGTCTTGGGAGAGAGTCATAAATGTATAAGTTGACATTTTTGGTTATTGTTATAGCATTGAAATAGCTTATAACTTTTTAAGTAATTAAAAAGTCAGAATTTCTTAGAACATCTGAAAATTCTATTCTCAATAACTGGTGTCTGTGCATCCAGTATATGGTCTATTATCCAGGTTGATGTTGAACCAAAGGGATGCCAATGCCGTTCTCTGAAAATTTAATTTTAATATCAAGAATTGAATGGGACATAAGGTACTACTGTGAACACAGAAGCTCTGTGTTCACTACTCTTCTCAGCCTGCTACCCAAAATTCCTTGAGAGTGTGGAGTCTGCTGAAGACTCTTCTGCTTCACCTCTGAGGTATCTATTCTCCTTGGGAGCAGTAGATGTTCCTCTGACAGCAGCTACCATCCTCCACCTCAGTACTGGTACAGACTTCTCAACTCTGGCTGCAAGTTAGAATCACCAGAGAAGGTTTCATAAAATGTCTATAGCCGTCTCTACCTTCAGAAAAATCTTGCTTACACAGCCTAGGTAATTCTGGGTTCTTCTGAACACGGACTTATAAGGCACCATGCTCTGCAGTTGCCTGCAGCTTGCTGGCTTGGTTAACACCTAGGGAAAAAGTCCCTATGCAGCAGCATCTCCTGAAGTACTCGTGGGCTAGGCACTTTCTGTCTTTGTCTTATCTTTTACTACTAGAAAGAGAATTGTCAGTTTGAAGTATTTCATCTAGTTTTGCACTTACAATGAAGCATCTCCAAATTAATATTAAGAAAACCATCCTTGTGTTCCTGATCTCAACGGGAAGGCTGTCAGCTTTTCCCCATTGAGAATGATATTTGCTGTGGGCTTTTCATAGATAGACTTGATGATGTTGAGGAATGTTCCTTCTATCCCTATACTTTGAAGAGTTTTAATCAGGAACAGATGCTGAATTTTGTCAAACGCTTTTTCTGCATCAATTGAGAGGACCATGTGATTCTTCTCTCTTCTCTTATTGATCT
>CM053615.1:23957546-23980929 GCA_028646535.1 Procyon lotor
TCCATGTTTTTCTTTATGTTCAGCACATAAGTGAGACCATAAGATAATTGGCTCTCTCTGCTTGACTTATTTCACTTTGCATAATCTCTTCCAGTCCCGTCCATGTTGATACAAAAGTTGGATATTCGTCCTTTCTAATGGAGGCATAATATTCCATTGTATATATGGACCATATCTTCTTTAACCATTCATCTGTTGAAGGGCATCTTGGTTCTTTCGACAGTTTGGCAATTGTGGCCATTGCTGCTATGAACATTGGGGTCCATGTGGCCCTTCTTTGTAATGCATCTGCTTCTTTGGGGTAAATACCCAGTAGTGCGATGGCAGGGTCATAGGGTAGCTCTATTTTTAATTTCTTGAGGAATCTCCACACTGTTTTCCAAAGTGGTTGCACCAGCTTGCAGTCCCACCAACAGTGTAAGAGGGTATAGGGGCATAAATATTTATAATTGTTAGCTTTCCTTATTGGATAGACCCTTTTATTATGATATAATTTTTTTCATCTCTTAAAACCTAAATTGTCTCAGGAGGACATTTCTCACCTAGGAATTTTATCTCCTGCTTTTAAGAAAAAGAAGGAAGATCCCTCCTTGCCTCAGCAACAATGCACTAACCACAGCTTATAGCCAGGGAGAAACTGCTACAACTTTAAACTTTTATTCTTCTCCAATTAATTTTTGTTTAAAACAACCTTCCCCAATTTCCTCCTAAAACCTAATAAAAGCTGACCTTCCCTTTGTCTGTTTGGATTTGCTCATGGTTCACCATTTTTTGCTTGTCTTGAACTGTAATTTTCTGCTATTCCCTAATAAACTCATTCTGCTAGTAAAGAAAAAATAACAATAAAATAAAATCTAGCCTATCTGATATAAGGATGGCTATTCCAGCTTTGTTTTGATGTTCATTAGCATGAGAAGTGATTTTTCATCCCTCACTTTCAATCTGCAGGTATTTTTGGGTCTAAAATGAGTCTTTTGTAGACAGCATATGTACGATGAGTCTTATTTTTTTTTTATCCAATTTGATACCCTATGTCTTTTGATTGGAGCATTTAATCCATTTACATTCAGAGTAATTACTGAAAGATCTGAATTTAATGCCATTATATTACCTGTAAAATTGCTATTTCTGTAGATTGTCTTTTTCCTTTCTGGGCTTTGTTACTTTTGGGCTCTTTTCTCAGTCAAAGGATCCCCCTTAATATATCTTGCAAAGCTACTTTAGTGTTCACAAATTCCTTTAGTTTTTATTTGCCCTGGAGACTCTATATCTCTCCTTCTATTCTGAATGACAGGCTTTCTGCATATTTTTGGCTGCATATTCTTCCCATTTAGCACATTGAATATATCAGTTCAGTCTTTTCTGGCCTGCCAGATCTCTGCAGACAGGTCTGCTGCCAGCCTTATGTATCTACTCTTGTAGGTTAAGGACCTCTTCTCTGGAGCAGATTTTAGGATTTTCTCTCTATCTCTGAATTTTGCAAGCTTCACCATTATATGTTGAGGGGGTTCTCTGTGCCTCTTGGACTTGAATGCCTGTTTTCTTCCCCAGATTAGGGAAATTCTTACTTATAATTTGTTCAAATAAATCTTCTCCTCTTTCCCTCTTCAACTTCTGGGACCCCAATTATCCATATATTATTTCGCTTTATGGAATCCCTGATTTATCAAAATTTCCCATCATGACCTGGTAGTTGTCTTTCTCTCTCCCTTCAGCTTCTTTATTCTTCATCATTTTGTCTTCTGTATCACTGACTCTCTCTTCTGCCTCATTTATCCTAACTGTTAAGCCTCCATTTTTTACTGCATCTCAGTAATAGCATTTTTAATTTCAGCCTGATTAGATTTTAGTTCTTTTATTTCTACAGTAAGTAATTCTCTAGTGTCTTCTATTTTTTTTTCCAACTGAAGTTAGTATCTTTATAGTTGTTTTAAATTCTAGTTCAGACACCTTGCTTATATCCATATTGTTTAAATCCTTGGCAGTGAGTACTCCCTCCTGTTCTTTCTTTTGTGGCGAATTTCATCATCGAATCATTATGGCCAGAAAAGAATAGAAGAAAGAGAGAGAAAAGAGAATGCCAACAAAAATAAAAGGAAAAAATAATGGAACAAAGTGGAGAAAAACAAAAACAAAACAAAATAAGAAAAAAAATCAAGCCAGAAACAAAACAAAATACTAGATTCAGTGTATTTTGGTCTGGTTGTTAAAGGAAACCAGATCCCAAAGAAGATATGGTACATATATACAATGGAATATTATGTCTCCACCAGAAAGGATGAATACCCAACTTTTGTATCAACGTAGACCCAGGACTGGAAGAGATTATGCAGAGTGAAATAAGTCAAGTGGAGAGAGTCAATTATCTTAAGGCCTCACTTACATGTGGAGCATAAGGAAAAACACGGAGGACATTGTGAGAAGGAAAGGAAAGGTGAATTGGGGAAAATTTGAGGGGGAGATGAACCATGAGACTGTGGATTCTGAGCAACAAACTGAAGGTTTTGGAGGGGAGGAGGTGGGGTGTTGGGCGAGCCTGGTAGTGGGTATTGAGGAAGGCACATATTGCATGGAGCACTGGGTGTGGTGCATGAACAATTAATCTTGTAACACTGAAAAAATAAAATAAAAGTATTTGGGGAAAAAAAATAAAGGAAACCAGATCCCTAAATAGGAAAAAATGAAAAACTTATGTATGTACAAAAATAAAATAAAATAAAATACCAAAAATGGGAACCAAGAATAAATAAATATATATACTTATTTATTTCTATTTATAAAAATAAATTATTTATATATATTATTTTTATTCTTTTATATACATAAAAAGAATGAAAAATAATTTAATAAGTAAAAAAATAGCTAAAAAATTAAACTGAAAGATTACAGAATAAAAAAAGAAACACAAGCCCACAGATACTATATACCGTTTTCCCCAAGAGCTGAAGTTTTGCAGTTTCCTGTGATTGGCAGTGGTGTTCTCAGGGAGTGACCTATTGATCTGAATCTCAGATGCTCTTGCACTTGTGAAGATTTGCCTTCTTTGTCAGCGGTCCAGGCTTAGTGCAAGTAGCTCTAGATTGCATGATGTAGAGCTGTTTAGCTCCCTTCAGGCTTTTAGCACTGATGGGGGATACAAATGGTGTCATCCTGATCTCTAGCACTGGGGCTGAAAAATTGTGCCCCCCGCCCCCACCCTGCAGTGAGACTTCACAGAAAAGCAGTCAGTCACTCTGATCTCCCTGGTTTACATCTGAACTCTGTGTTCACCCAGTCTGTGACCAAAAATTTTTTTGTCTCAGGCATGTGACTGAATTTCAAGTCTTCAAATTTTATGGACTCCTGTGGTGCAGTCTGGTTCTGTTCCTCACTGAAGAGGGGGTTGGGGGTGTCTCTTGTAGCATTTCTGCCTTTTGCTGGGCCTCTGCTCAGAGAGTCGTCATGGGACCCTGCAGTGGTTTGAAGTTTATGGCAACACTGAGCAGAAAGTCAGTGCCTAGACTTGTTGTTTTCAGCTAGCTTCCCTATTTCAATGCCTAGGAACTCTGCCATACTCAGGCACCCCTGTTTTTCTGTGACCCCAGGGATCCTGAGATCATGCTATTCCACCTGAGATTCTGACCTGCTTTACCACCTGAGCACCTTTAAGCCAGGGACATCTCCCACCATAGCAGACTTCTAAAAGTTCTGATTTTGTGCTCTGCTCCTTATAATACTTTGTGGTAGCCTCCTTAAGCAGGTTCCCTCCCCATGTGGTATCTTCAGATATATTGATATATTGACTGATTCAAATCTTTGCACCTCCTACCTTCCAAAAAGTGGTTGTTTTTTCTATTTATCGAATTTCAACATTTCTTTTCTCAGATCTCTCATTGATCTCGCAGGTGTTCAGAATGATTTGATAATTATCTAGCTGAATTCCGGGGACCAGATGAATTTAGGGTCCTCTACTCCTCCATCATCTTAATTCCTCCTGGATTTGATTGCTTTTAACTCAAAATAATGTTCACGCAAAAGTGGCCCATCTTGAGGCAACCTGCCTTTGTCTCCTACACATCCAAATACTATGCAACTGACAAAAAGATGATGTAGATCTGTAATTATCAATTTTTGGATGTCCAAAACATATTGTTGAATGGAAAAACAACTTACAAAAATTATTTGTGACAAGAGCTCACTTTTGAAAACCATTTATATTTTTTAGTTTACATTAATAAGGAGATATTTTATAGTTTTCAAAACATTAGCCATGTTTATTGTTGGGTGGTGTGGACTTTGGGTAATTTTTAAAAAACTTTGCTTTCCTGAATTTTTACTATAAGCAGGTATATTTTTGTAATTGGAGAAATCACAATCATTCATTATTTTAAAGAAAACTCACTAGTTTCTAAGCTAATATAAGATTCCTCATATGAGAAAATCTTACTGTTTTCCTTCGAATCTGTACGTTCTCAAGGAGCATGTAGGCAAGCAGAGGCTGAGGGGATTAGCTGAAGCTCCTCCCTGTTCTTCCATTCTTGTCTATGGTCATCCAGGGAGGCCTGGCTTTGTGCCTCCTTTGCACTTTAGTTGTCCTTCAGTGCTCGTGGTACTGGGGGCAGTGGCCCAGCTCTGAAAGTAATCTTCCAATTTACCCAGAAGTCTTTGGGTGTTGCCTATTTCATCAGATGATGAGGACAGTAAATCTTTTTAACCAGTGTCTTTCTCCCTATCCCTCCTTCTCCCATTTAAGATGTTTCTGGCTGCAAAGCCTCCAAGTGCCTTTGTGTCTCTGGGCTGGGCACACCCATTTAAGCTTGTCTGTGCCATAAAGAGTGCAAGGGTTTGGGCACTGAGTTAGAAGTCAAGAACTCTTCACAATTTCATTTTTGAATTGCTTTGTGAAAAGAGACACTTTCTGTTCTAGTTTCTTCCTTCACTAATGCTGAATCATTTGTCTAATAGACAAAAAGACCTTTTATTGCTACTCGCTGTCAAACATAAATAAAGCTGTGGTTTAAATTCAGTAAAGCCTTTTGAGCAGCTGAACTCACCTCTAAACTGATCCAATTCAAGATTTTGCCATCTTTCAGTCTATATCTCAAGCCAGGTTATTAAAGGAAAAGTCCTAAATAATTTTAAAATAAAAGGCTGAAACTTTAAAGGGCACAAGACAGGGCGCAAGACAAATTTGCTGTGTTTTTCCTAATATTTCATCACTTAGACCACACAGTTATTTGTACTTCCATTTACCTTGAACAGAGTGGAAGATCACATTGGTATATTTTCCAAATCAGGCTGTTTGGATAATCACAGTTTTAACAAAGACAATCCCTAGCATCTATAGAGTGCATTCTCCACATGGCTGCCAAGGTTGTTTTACTCAGTTACTAAGACAAGTTCTTAGCAAGTTACTGTCCTGCTTAAAAACATTTGATGAGTCTCCATTGCCTTTGTGCTAAAGTCCAAACTTGTTGGTCAGCATTTAAAGAGCCTCCCATTTAACCTCAACCTACCTTTCCTTTTCCTCCCTCCACTCCCCTGCTGATAGTACACTTGATTCCCTCCTTCATCTCCCTGAAGCCAGAGCATTCATAGCACCTCACATGCCCTTCTCCCTTACCACCTTGATTCATCTTCCCCCTCTTTACTGAAGAATTATGACAAATAAAAATTATATATGTTTAAAGTAAAATATGATGTTTTGATACATACATTGTGAAGTGGTTACTACAATCAAGCTAATAAATGTGTGTGTGTGTGTGTGTGTGTGTGTGTGTGTGTGTGTGTGTGTGAATAGACTTAAAGTCTATTCTCTTAGCAAATTTCAAGTATACAATACAGTGTTCCTAACTATAGTGGTTGCCAGGGGTTGGGAGGTGGGTGAAACAGGGAGATGTTGGTCAAAGGGCATAAAATTTCAGTTGTTCAGGATGACTAAATTCTGGAGATTTAATGTACAGCTGGTGACTGGCTCGGTTTTAATTGTTTGTCTTTTCCACTAGATCCTCTGTCCTTTGGGAAAGCTGTTCCCAAGTCTAGCTAAGTATCAGGATCTCCTGAGAAGCTTGATAAAAATACAAAAATTCCTAAGCCCCACACCAGACGAACAGACTGGATCCGACTGGATCCCAGACTCTGGGAATGGAGTCTAGGATCCATAAATATAAAAAAGTTTTCCAGGTGATTCTGACCAGAAAACAGACTTAGTGACTACTGCCCCATACAAGTTATTCATTTTCTATGAGCCTAGTCCAGTGAGAGCAAGGGATAGGATAAGGCAGAGAGTTGAGGTACATGAAATCTTGCTTTGTACCAGGTCCTGATGTATTGGCTTTTACCTCTGCTCATTTAATCCCAATCACCTTGAGAAACAGAGAATAGTATGTCCATCCCTATAAACTATGAAACTATATTTTGGTGGTTTAGCCCTGTTCCAAGGTTCCCAGTGGTAACAGATCCAGCTTTGCTGTCTCTTTAGGCCTATGTTAATTAAATGTTAGTTAAAGTAAATTAACATTTAAGGGCACCTGGGTGGCTCAGTGGGTAACATTTCTGCCTTCAGCTCAGGTCATGATCTCAGGGTCCTGAGATCAAGTCCCACATTTGGGGTCCCTGATTGGTGGAAAGTCTGCTATCTCCCATACTGTCCCTCCTCTCCACCCCTGCATGCTCTCTCTCTCTCTCACTCTGCCTCAAATAAACAAGCAAAATAAATAAGCAAAATCTTAAAATAAAATAAACATTTACATATTTTACATATATATGTATATATAAATATATAACACTTAATACAAACATTTATATTTTTAGAATCTCCATGCCTTGCTCCCCTACATTGGATCAACCTGCATGACCTACCCACTCTATCTGTTCAACTCTTGTTTCTGCCATGTAGATGCTGAAAACAAACTCTTAATTCACTTCCTGCCCTCTCCTGTTTTTTCAATTGCAGATGAATGATCATTTAAACTTGCAAATCTGCCGAAGCCACTGATTATGGTAACTTTCACTACATATAAGCTTTTTATTTTTACATATTTACATATTTTATGAATATGTCTACTTTTTCCTTGATAGCTTCAAGGTTTTCAGACTTGATCATGGGTTTGTTTAAGCAAGCCAACCCTGCCCTCCAGACTCCTAATGCAAAGGGTAATCCAGGGGTTAGGTTTTGCAATGTATAAATAGTTTATACATATGGATGTAGAAAGGCAAACCTTAGAAAAATGGGTAGTCTGTTTGACTAAGCAATTCACAGACAAGAAAATTAAACTAATAAACTCACAAATAAAAAGGAAACCCCAATCACTAGGGGTCAAAGAAACCAAGTGATAACATCCCCCAGATTAGAAAAAATGAAGAACAGCTCTGACGCCATGATGTTTATTCCTGGCAGTGATACAGGGAGAAGGATAAACTGTTATTAACTGTTTGTTCAAATGGGAAATTTGCCAGCCTTTCTGGAAAGCACTCTAGTATCATTTAAAAAGTAGGACTTGCAATACTGTTTGTTCTCATTTCCAATTCCTGGGAATCTATTTTCTAGCACAGAACCAATAGAATAAATAAGTAAATAAATACTCTTTGAATAAGAGTATTTGCTGCTACATTGTTTGAATGACAAAAACATGAAAATTATGTAAATGTCCATCTCTAAAAGAGTTGTTGGCTTTATTATGGAACAACCACATCAGCGTATAATATGATCTTATTAAAAATTGGAATTGGAGTTAAATTGACCTGGCATTTATATGAGGAAGATTGAGTGAAGAAAGCAAGATGTAGACAAGTGTCATATGATCTTATTTTGTAAAATGTTACCACACAAACATAGTCACACAAAGCCCTTTAGATATAGAGTGTGTGTAAATATGTATATATATTTGTGTATGTTTCAATGTGTAAGTGTGGGTGTGAATGTGTCTGTACACACCTATGTGAACATGAGGAAAATACAGGAGGACTCACACCAGGTTATTAACATGTGTTACGGGATACAGGGTTTGCTGATGGTAAGGAATGCAGAAAAAAAGGGGGAGAAGCAAGTTAAGACAGTGAAAACAAGGAAAAAACAGTTAATAAAAAATGTAATAAAAGCACACCAATCTATATGATAAAATGATTTATACACTTTTATGAAATCATACAATGTGTGACCCTTACTCATTTTTTATAGGTCTCAGTTTAAACATCAGTTTTCCAAGGAGCTTTTCCTGACCACTCTATTGTTAGGTAACCTGATATGTATTCCCATGGTTCTCTGTCCTTACTAAAATTGTATTTTACTATTAGCTTTTTTTCCCAAACTTTGTTCAGATTTTCCCAGCTGTAGATTATGGTTTATATGTTGTATCCAAATTGGCTAAGAACCTGTAGCAGGGGTCTGGATCTCATAACTGTGGGGATGTGGAATCACCTCTCCAGCCCTCTGGCCACCCCATGGTTCTCTTAGCTCTGAGATGCCCTGTTAGTTTTCCAAGGGAAACTGTTTATGCTGCCACAGGGTGTTAGTGAGGGATGGATGCCTTTCCTAGCACTGTCTTAGGTTATCTCCCCTGGGTCCTCTGGCCATCTGCATTCCTTGGTGCTCAGGGCTCCAGTACCTGTCCCCCAGAGAGGACTCTATGAGCTGAAGAACTCTAGTTACTGTGATTGATAGAACCTGCCCAGCCCTGTGGTCTTGCTCTGGAACCGAGAAGAGACTACAGTAAAGGTGACTGTAAATTCCAGAATGTATTTGGGGACAGCTGGTGCTGACACTTGCTCTAGCACCAGAGAGCTATCCAAGACAGGCGTGAAGGAGTTAACACAGGGCACGGTCCAGTGAGGGCACAACAACCAAGTTTATTAAGCATTATCTTCTTTTATGTTTCTAATTAAAGATGTTTATGAGAAAAAAATTCGTATGAAGAGAAAGATAGTTCAGTTCATTTGCAAACTGTATAGTTAATAAATTATTCTTTTTATAATAATAGCTTTATCTTTTTTAAGTAGTTGCATTTCTGTAGTCACAAAAAGCAGGACAGGAAGAAAAGATTGACTCTTTTTCCAGAAGATCCAGAGAAGCCAAATTCCCATCCAGGTCATTGCCCTTGGTAAACTGAGATAAAACATTCAGATTTGAAAATGAAAAGAAAATGTGGAAATAAATTACACTACACGGGTCTTTGAAACCTGGGGAGTGTTAATTCTAAGAGCTTTTTATATTAAATAACCTGAGCTTCCCTGTCACATTGGCGGTCACTCTGTCCTGTGTAGAGAGGATTTGAGTTGGATAATGACTCCCATTAGCACTGGGGGAAGTTTCACATGTAAATCCTTTACAAATGGAAAAGCGAATAGAGTGTCCTGCTTAGTAAATCAACATAGCTTGGGTGTTAGATTTTTCTCCTAGGAGAGTGCCCTTGGTGGCTTGTTATCTTTGCAGTAGATGAAGCAGATAGCTCTCAGCCCACTGTGCTTGCCTGCTTTTTCTTCTCATCAGGATTGTCAAGCATCTGCAGTCTTTTCTCCAGTCTCTGTTTCCATTCTTCTCTGAGCCTGAGGAGAGAAAAATACAAATGGTTAGTACTTTTGTCTCCATATCTGCTGGTCCAATTGAGGTTTTATTTTTTCCCTTCTAACAAATGTTTTTAAGAGAAACAAATGGTTTTACAAATTAATGGAAAAAAATCAATAGATAAATGAACAAAGTCCATGAATATATAGTTGTATATATTTTGTTCCTTCCTAAACTGATGTGTGGACTCAGTGTAACATCAAACAAAAATCCCAACAAGACCTTTTGGTAGATACCGACAAGCTGACTCTACATTTTATATGGCAAGGCAAAAGGACTAGATTAGGAACAACTTTGAAGAAGAAAGTTAGAAGACTCACATTATTTGATTCTGTGACTTAATATAAAGCTATCATAATCAAGACAGTATGGCACTAGTGAAGGAACAGACAAATAAGTAAGTGGAACAGAATAGAGTCCAGAAATAAATATATTCAAATACAGCCAATTGGGGCGCCTGGGTGGCTCAGTGGGTTAAAGCCTCTGCCTTCGGCTCAGGTCATGATCTCAGGGTCCTGGGATCGAGCCCCACATTGGGCTCTCTGCTCAGCAGGAAGCCTGCTTCCCCTCTGTCTCTGCCTGCCTCTTGCCTACTTGTGATCTCTCTCTGTGTCAAATAAATAAATAAAATCTTAAAAAAAAAATACAGCCAATTGATTGTCAACAATCAATTGACAAAGACAATGGAGGAAAGATTAAAAAAAAAAAACCAACAACAAATGTTCATAGCAGCAATGGCCACAATCGCCAAACTGGGGAAAGAACCAAAATGCCCTTCAGCAGATGAATGGAGAATTTATGGTCCATAAATACAATGGAATGTTATGCCTCCATTAGAAAGGACGAATATCCAACTTTTGTATCAACATGGACGGGACTGGAAGAGATTATGCGGAGTGAAATAAGTCAAGCAGAGAGAGCCAATTACCTTATGGTCTCACTGAGCATAAAGAAAAACATGGAGGGCATTGTGAAAGGAAGGGAGTGGGGGAATGGGGGAAATCAGAGGGGGAGATGAACCATGAGAGACTATGGACTCTGAGCAACAAACTGAGGGTTTTGGAGGGGATGGGGTGAGGGGTTGGGTGAGTCTGGTGGTGGGTATTGAGGAGGACACATATTGCATGGAGCACTGGGTGTGGTGCATTAACAATTAATCTTTTAACACTGAAAAAATAAAAGAAACGTATTTGGGGGGAAAATGGTGTTGGAGCATCATACATTCATATTTTAAAAATGGACTTTAGGGGTGCCCAGTTGGCTCAGTTGGTTAAGTGTCCGTCTTCCACTTGGGTTATAATCTCGGGGTCTTGAGATCAAGCCCCAAATCAGGCTCCCTTCTCAGTGGGGAGTCTTCTTCTCCATCTCCCACTGTCCCTCTCCTGGCCTCTCCCCACTTGTGCTCTCTGCTCTCTCTTTCAAGTAAATGGATAAAATCTTAAAAAAAAAATGGACTTTAATCCATACTCTACATTATACAAAATTAACCCAAAATGGATCATAGACCTAAATTTAAAATGTAAGACTAAGACTTCTAAAAAAAAAAACCCACAAAATACTATCTCCATTATTTCCTTTGGGTTAGGAAAAAAATTCTTAGCTACAACACAAAAAGCATTCACAGAAAAAAGAAAACTTGGGTCTTTATCAAAATTAAAATTTTGCTCTGTGAGACACTGTAAAAGAGAATAAAAGGCAGGCCATAAGTGGTGAACATATTTGTAAATCACAAGTCTGTTAAGAGACTTGTTTCTAAAATATATAAAGTTCAAACTAAATGTTAAGAAAATAAACAATGTAATGGGCAAAAAATTTGAACAGATATTTTACCAAAGAAGTTGTATGGATGACAAATAAACACATAAAAGTAATACCTAACATAACTAGGAAAATGAAAATTAAAACTACAATGAGGTAACACTAACCTCATAGAATGACTCAAACAACAAAAAACAAAACAAAACAAAACAAAGTCCCTTCTTAATGCCCTCCTCCCAAAAAAATCCCAACAAAATTTAAAAAACCCTTAAAACAAAACTCAAATCAAGAGTTGGTCAGGATGCTGAGTAACTGGAATTCTTTTACATTGTGATGGAAATACAAAATGGTATAGTCAGTTGGGAAAATAGTTTGGCATTTACCATATGACCCAGCAATCTTAATCCTGGGTATTGACTCAAGAGAAATGGAGACTTATGTTCCACAGAAATATGTATGCAAATGTTTACAGCAGTTTTATTCATCATGATCAAAAGCTAGAACTTCTTTATGGAATTCTGGAAAAAGCAAAACTATAGGGATAAAGAACAGATCATTGGTTGCCAGGGATTAGAAATTGGTGGAATAATTGACCACAAAGGAGCAGTATGAGGGGATTTTTCAGAGTGATGGAACTCTACTGTATCTTGATTGTAGTAATTACATCACTCCAAGTATCTGTCAAAACTCATAGAACTAAAAAAAAAAAAAACCCATAGAACTGTATGTACACATGAAAAGAAATACATGGTGCTCATAAATCAATTGAGAAAAAGAAAATCTACAGTAAAATGGGCAGAGGATATAAAATGGCTGCACCAGAAGAAGAAATCCAGCCATTTCTTATACATATAAAAAGGTTTCATCTAAACCTGTAATTAATTAAATTCAGTTTAAAACAGTGAGATGCCATTTTTCACCTGTCACAGTAACAATGATTAAGAGTTTGACAACATACAGTGTGAGCAACTATGGAAATTGGCACTCCTGTACTCAGGGTGGGAGTTTAAATTAATACAACATCTATGCAAGACAAGAAGTCAAGAAGTCAAAATTGAAAACAACAACAACAACAAAGAACTCATCTTTTGACTTAACATTTTAATTTTTATGAATTTATTCCATAATTCTTATCCATGTATGCAAAAATATATGTGCAAGTATTCTATTGGAACAGTGTTTGTGCAGCCATAAAATGAAAAACAACGTATAAGTGTTCTTTGATGTGATTGATTAAATCAATTGTTAACATTATTATAATGGAAAACATTAAAGAAGAACTGGATGTACCTATATAGAAAAGCTTCCAGGTAAGTTAAAAAAAAAAGGTGCAGATTAGTGAAGATAGTATGGTCTCATTTTGCATAAAGTTATAGCACACGTACTTATTTGCTTATTCAAACTGAAGTTTTGGAGAAAGATATACAAGAAACTTGTCAGCCTTCCCTGGAGAGCAGATCTAGAAGACTAAGTAAGAAGGATACTCACCTCTAATTATATGTCTTTTTGTGATACTTGAATTAAAAAAATATATATATATGTTTATATATATATTTATATATATATGTGCATACTTGCATTCATTTCATAAATATAAAAATAACCAAAATGAAAAGATTGGGTAAATGTTATTAGTTCACTAGAGCTGCTATAACAAAATACCACAGACTGGGGGTCTTAAACAACAGAAATTTATTTTCTTATAGCTCTGGAGGCTGGAAATCCTAGATCAAGGTGTCAGTAGATTTGGTTTCTCCCAATGCCTCTCTCCTTAGCTTACAGATGGTCTTCTTGCTTCATTCTCTTGTGGCCTTTCCTCTGGGTGTGTGCTCATTCCTGGTGTCCCTTTGTGCATCCTAATCTCCTCTTTTTATAAAGACATTAATGAGATTGGATTATGCAGACACTAAAGGCCTCATTTTAACCAAGTCACCTTAAAGGCCCTATAAGCAAATACAGTCACACTCTGAGGTACTGGGGGTTAGAACTTTAACCTCATGAATTTGAGGGGATACAATTCAGTTCATAACATTGCTAAGGCAAAGTAATGCATGTTACAGCAGGGAAATAAAAATATACGAAGAAGGATTTAAAAAGTTGGATTTAACCTTAGTTTTTCACACTTATAAATAATCCTAAAATGAGTATAATAATACTTAATACTCTTTTCATATACCCATCTATTTTCCTTGGAGAGATTCCTAGAGGCAAGTAATTTAGAGGGTATAAATATTTTGAAGGCTTTAGGCACCTACTACTATTTGGCTTCTGGAAGATTCTCACTTAAAACTCTTCTCAATTATAGGCCCAGGAAAGAATGTAAAGACTCTGGAATGTCTGGTTGCTGTTAGGTATAGTTGTTGCTTAAGCACATTAGCAACCAAGGATTGAAAGTTGAAGTATTGAGAGAAGAGTTAGGGATATAGGAAATAATGTTAAGACATTGATTATATCCTCATTCTACCTCAAATTAAATTAAAGTGATGGACATAAAAATAACAGTTTGGTTGTTTGAAAAGTGAAATAAAACACAGAGTGACTATTCTCTTGTAAGCAGGCAGTTGCCTCACAGCTCTTTGCACACTTTACTTAGGAAGTGATGATTTATTGAGCTTATATGACCTTCTGTTGATATCCACCTATTAGTAATTTTCATAAGTTGTATTTCTTTATTATGCTTATTAAGTATTCATCTTGTATTTTTTTAAAGATTTATTTATTTATTTGAGCAAGAGAGATCGAGAGAGAGCATGAGTGGGGAGAAGGTCAGAGGGAGAAGCAGACTCCCCATGGAGCTGGGAGCTGGATGTGGGACTTGATCTAGGAACTCAGGATCATGACCTGAGCTGAAGGCAGTCACTCAACCAACTGAGCCACCCAGGTGCTCCTTCATCTTGTATTTTAACTTGCAACCAATATCCAGGCTCACAAGCTCCCCTTATTAAGGATTTCTAAAAGGTTCTTTATTTTTTTTCCCAAATATGTTTATTTTATTTTTTCAGTGTTACAAAATTAATTGTTCATGCACCACACCCAGTGCTCCATGCAATACGTGCACGTATTGAAAGGTTCTTTAAATAAAGTTGCCTCCAAATGTGACTCAGTGACTTCTGTCACTGAGATCTTTTAAAGTTCACTAATGATTATTTGTTTTTAAATAAATTGTTATCTGTGTATTTCATGGAACTGGATGAACTTCTTAATATAATGTAAACTCATTCATTAATTAAAGGGGCTTTACTTTTTCTGGATACAGTGGGCATGAAAATGTACCACTCAGAGATGCTGCTGTGGGGAGCATAGCTGACTTCCCATCTGCAACTACTTTCTATCTACATCTGCCTCAAGCATTTGCACCAAGGCCAAATTTTTCTTGGGTTACTCCTACCCAGTGACTGAGCACAGCAGAGGTACTAATGCAGGCTTCTCTCTGCAAGATACAGAGCTTCTTTGAACAGTTGCCTTTGGCTCAAGGACTTCCCATTAGTCTGGCCAAAATTTTATTAGGCTTACCCTTCAGCCTAACCCAGTTCCACTTCCTTCTCATGGAGGTCAGGTCTGTACCATAGTCTGACGACTCTCCTTAACTTCTCTAGCTTTTCTTAGTGGTGTGCTATTAGTTTGTGAGGATAATTCTTAATTTTTAGGGATTTTGTAAAATCATTATTAAAAATAAACATCACTAAGAGTAAGTTATAAAGTTATAATTAAATTATATTAATTTTAATCTATTAAATTAAGACTATTAATTTAATGTTATATTAATTATATTAATTTTAATTATATTAAAAACTGTCATAATTATGTGAAATTCATTCCTTTCTAGTTTCTTTACTGCAGTTTACAATAGTCGATGATCTTCAGGTTATTTAGGCTTATTATATTTAAATGGTGAAATTATTATATGATGGGTACCATTGCCTTCTCAACTAATCTTCACTGATGTCACACTGGTCGCTTGAAATAAACCACTTACAACATGGATGTTGGCAAACACTATAAATATGGCCAGTTGCCTGTGTTTGTAAATAAATAAAGTTTCATTGAAATATAGTTCTGACCCTTTGTTTATATATTGTCTAAGGCTGCTTTCACACAACAAAAGCAGAGTTAAGTAGATGCAACAAAGACCACATGTCCCTCCCCTCAATATTTACAACCTTGTCCTTATAAAAAATGTTTGTTGACCCCTCATCTAGACTTTTAAAGTGATGGAGACAATTTTAATAGTGTAGATTAAATTTAGAGGTGTGTTGTGTCTATTACATTATAAATGTATTACATTGTAAATACCAAACAAGTATTTATATACATACATATATGTTGTGTAAATATTCTTCCAGTAGTAGAAAACTATCCTTGATGATCTGACTTATTTGTTAAATTAATAGTCATTAAGTACTCATTGTCTGATTTTGTCAAATTGTGGTTAAATTGCAACTATAGATTGGCTGTGGATGAAAGAGGTTGGCATAAACCAATAAAAGCATACTATGAAAATCAATTAGCTATATGGAATTTACAATAAAGAACATTGTACATTTTCTTAATATTTGTAAATTGTTATCCTTTATACCTATGAAATTTATGATAAACTTATGTATGTATATACACATGTACATTTTTTCCACAGAGAGCCAGTTTTTAAATGTTTGTTAGCACACCACAACTTCCTCCCCATTTTTCTCTCACAGGTATTTCCCCCAATAAATCTCATACCCATCAAATCTTGCCCTCTGCTTCTCACCAAATTAATGCATTTGGAATGATGAGTTTATTCTAGGAAGAGAGCTTAAGAATTGGGGTTCATAACACATTTATCCACTTTTTATAACAGCTGTAACACTATTTATTGTCAGATGGTAAAGGATTCAGGACTCTATCTACTCAAGTTCTCTTTAAATCTTGTTTTCTGAATATTTAGACTATTTGCTGCCCCTTTCTGATCAACATTATTTATCACTGTGTTGCTGCCATTTATCTTGGGTTCTCAGTAAAGTGGTGAATATAAATGCATATACAGACCTTTTATTTTGTAGTAAGGAAGGTCAATATGAGAAAGATAAAGCTTAAAAATTGGTGTACATACTGAGATACAGTAGAGGAGCAAAACAACTGGCATTTGAAACTTGAAGATAACATTTCCCCTTAAGCCTACAAATATTGATCTCACCTTTCAAATGGAGACCAAACAAAATTTACTATTTATTATTCTAGATTCAGCTGATTTGTGAAGGAGTTGTAGTTAATATGTAGGGACACAGATTCTCCCTGAGAGGTATGGGATTTGACTAGAAAGCATGATGTTTTTTCTGAGATTCTTAAACTAGAATCCTAACGTCCTTACTAGAAACCAATGAAGAGCAGTTGGTCACAAAATCAGATTTTTTCTATCATGTGCGAGGCACCAAATATATATGTGTCAGTTTGGATCCTCTGAGAAGCAGAATTGGAGGAATCACCCATGAAAAATAAAGGTGGAAAGTGAACTGAAGTGGTCCAGACAGTCTTCAGACTTCTATGCTGGCCTGATCCCTGTGGAAGGAGAGGGAGGGGAAAAAAATGTGGATACAAAGAGCACAGTGATAAAAAGCCTTGGGCTGGGTTGATGGGGAGACCCGAGGCAAGTTGTCCAGCAGAGGAGTTCTGTCATGCAGGAACTGCCCAGAACTAGTTTCCTCTGCCATGCTCAGTCATGGGCTAGGAGCAGTCAGGGTTAAGTTTGGCCTCAACTCAAACTCAGTGATGGATCCAGAAGGGTGACAGCTAGAGCTCTCAGCTATGTGCCCCATTGCAAGCTACCTTGAAAGAGCTCTGAATAGAGCACTTCTGTGGTTACTACAATATGTAAAGAAGAGTAGTAAAATAATCCTGGTCATCAAAGAGTTTATAGCTTATTGAGTTCTTGATCTCCTACTCAAATCTTGGTACTCCATTATAATCTCTGTACTTTTGTTTGAATATGAAAGGTCAGACAATAATTTTTCCACTTCTATTCCATAGAATAACAGATATGCCTTTATAGTAGTTTTTCTTTAGGAAGGAGAGATGGGCCTGACCCTGGTCTCCTTGTGACCTGCAGCTCACTGGCCTGGTTGCTCCAACAACCAACACAGGATGACAGCCTTGGCATAATGATCTGAACAATTCAGTTTACTAACCACATTCCCCATATTCAGTCTGAATGAAAAATCTAAATTTTTTTTCTCACTGGTGTTCTTTTTAGACTACATCTTATTTTATTACAAATTTGAAATAATGATTTCATCTGGCTAGGAGATTATTAATTAGATATTTTGTTACCTGCAGCTGAAAGCATCCCAAATGACACAACTGATAAGCAAGGGGAGGTGAGTGGTCCTGAAGTGAGGCCTGATAAACCCCTTTCCCACTCCAGTCCACCAGATTTTATTTCTACCTGATGCTGTGAATTCTGCTAAATTCACATATTTTGAAACCATACTTATACTAAACCACTAGGTTGTTTTTTTTTTAATATAACGGTTTCTCAGTTATAGCTACAGGTTGACCATTTACACTTAGGTGTCCATGTAATTTATCATCTAAACTAGAATACTTTTAAAATAAAAGGGAAAATTCTAATCTGTAATTATAACAAAATGATAGGTGTTTACCTAGACTGTCCCAAAAGCCAGGAGGTTTTGTCATCATACCTACACTGCATCAAATTGTTTCCATCAGTTATTTGCAAACAGTTTTCAACTCCTGTATGGACCAATCCTACTCCTCTTGTGTTGCTTCTTTCTGGCCAAACTCAGAGAAAGTAAGGGGTTTCTAGTTCTGGGGTCACTCACCTTGCTTCATGATCTCACCTCCAAGGCCTCTGCCAGCTATGTCAGTTACCAGGGTAAATAGATGCTCTGCAGCTCTGCCTGAATTCCTCTGTCAGTGAGCTTGCAGGAGTGTGCTAACAAATATGTCCATGGCAAACACCTGTTTCCTCTATACCTAGCTTTGGCACAAGTCTTGCTTGTCAGACCAGCAGAGAACATAAAGCAATATCGATTTTTTTCTATCAGCAATGGGATTGGTGGAAAATTTTTAGGGTTTTTGTCTTCTAGTGTTCACTTAGAACATTTCTGTATTGCACAGTGGCTTGAATTTGCCTTTTATAGGTGGAAAGTAGAATAAAAAAAGAGTGTGAGTATTACGTATGTATGTTGGGAGTGTGTACTTATGTATAGTGGAGTTTGGGGAGGTATAGGTCCCAGGGCTAGATAGGGACGTTGGGGTTTATGACATTCACTGGTCTGCAAGTGTGTGTTGGAAGGTACACCATTATTCTGTTTCAAACTGCTCAGATCAGCAGGATTTAAACAAATATTCCAATTCTGGCTTTGGTGTGAAAACAAATCTGGTATATTTAGCAAAAATAATGACAAAACCACTAAATTTTCATTCACTGTTTACCAAAATAAAAAGCTTTTGCGTTTTTTATTCATAGTTGATAAGGGAAACAACTCTGGTAAGTGAGACTCCAGAAGAGAGGTGGGGAACCCCAGGAAGCTGCCTCTACTCCCTTGTTCCTTAAGATTTTCAATGCAGAGGCTCTGCTCACATCTTTGAACACTTATTTGTGGGACACAATGATGAAATGTTTCACGACGAGCACATTTTGAAGATTTATTCTCTTGGTTATAGAAGGGAGAGAAAACTGCCCCAACTTGGAAGGAGTCATTCCTGTGCCACATGGGAATCTGGAGAATTATTTGTTTAACTTATTTTAAAATTTAAAAAATTGTTTAATTATTTATAAGTGCATTTGTTTCATGGACCATTTACAATTAGTTGTCTTTTTCATAACTTTATTTTGCCTAATTACAAAATGGCAGAACATCCTTGTAGAAACTTTGGAAAAACTAGAGGGCTTTTTATACCCATAAAATCTGTCATTCCACCAACCAAAAATAATTGTTCTTCCTATCTTAGAGTATTTTATTTCAATCTTTTTCTTGTATATACAAATAGACTGTGTATATATTCTGATAAAAATAAAATGATATTACAAATTATGTTTTTAATTCCATATCTTGAGAGTTCTGGAACGAGTATGTACAGAGGGTTCATGCCTGAATTTAGCTCTCAGAGGGTTGGGGGTCAATACTTGGAGGGTGGAAAAGTGCAGGAACCACACAACTGACTTTCCTCACTCCCCTGGAATCACTAGGACTAGATGCTCTAACATGCGACTCTTCTGCGTGTAGAAAAGCCTGATTTTGCTTGCCGTATAAATAAGAATGTAGCTGGAATGGTGGCAGAGCTAACAAAGGTTTTTAGAAGTTAATGTTGGTTCAACACATGTGAATTACACATGTTTTCAGCTCAGCATGATCAGAAACATGGAGGCATAGTGCCTTATGACTAGAAGAATACTCAGCTGCCACTCCACTGTGATTAGGTATCTTAGCAAAACATACAGCCTGGCTGGGATGTTCCCATTTGAGGGAAAGAGAACCCAGGTAGTTTCTGAAAAGGTGAGTTGATCTGTCTGTTCCAAAGCTCTGCACATGGGAGGGCAGGTGCTGGCTCTTTTATTCAGAGTGATGTTGATATATGTGACCTCACATAAATATATGTTTCCTTTCAGCAAATTCCTTTGTCAAGAATATCAAGTTTACTTGCCAAAGAGAAGAAGACTACATTTTCCTTCCCCCAAAAATATTAATATGTATCATCCCAGATGTGAGATCTTTTATACTTACATAAATTTGTTGACCTAACCTTGAAATTTAGTGTACCTCATGTGCTGGGGATTGCAACAGAGGAGAGGTAAGGAAAAAAATTCAGTTTATCAAGATATAAATAACAGAATCTCATTTTTATTTATATATAAAAAGGCTTATCTTTATCTATAAGTCACTGGTTCTCAATAAGGAGTGACTTTGCCCTCTAGGCAATATTTGGTAACATCAGCAGATATTTATGTTGTCATAATGAGTAAGGGAGTCCTACTGGACTGTAACATTTTTTTTTTATATTTTATTTATGTATTAGAGAGAGAGAGAACACAAGCAGGCAGAGAGGCAGGCAGAGGCAGAGGGTGAAGCAGGCTCCCTGCTGAGCAAGAAGCCGATGTGGGACTCGATCCCAGGACCCTGGGATCATGACCTGAGCTGAAGGCAGCCGCTTAACCAACTGAGCCACCCAGGCGTCCCTGGACTGTAACATTTTGAGGGATGCAGCTCACAAAGCACAGGACAGCCCTCCCCCCTCCCCAACAAAGAAATTATCTGGCCCTAAATGTCCATAGTGCTAGGTTGAAAAACCCTGGTATAGGTGGTGGTAAGATTCAATAAGTAAATGAATTAATCATGTCTTGAATTTTCTATACTTTATGATGTTTTGACATCTTAAGAAACTTGCTGGCCATGGAAAGGACTAGCTTTTCTTAGAGATATCAAAAGGCTTTCCGTGAGCATGTAAACCAATCCTGAACCTGGGACCCCAACGATGTCTAACCCTCATACATGAAGCCATATTTCCCCTTCCCTAAATTATCCCAGAGCCCTCTGGGGTTATTCAAATTAGCAAATACTAAACTGATTACCTGCCTTGCCTTTTGTCCAGAAACACCAATAAAAGTTCTGGCTTAGATTTTCACCTTGCTTCTGTCTTTTGACACCTGAGCAAGACCTGGTGCTTCCTCTGTAGCCCTGCATGGTATGTGGTAACCCTTTCTCTGAGACTTGTGAATATAATAAACTTCTCCTGGGTATTGTTTTCCTTTCTTCTCATGACTTCACTGACTTTACCATACCGTATTGAATATTTGTATTCTTAGAACAGTGATAATGAAAATAATACAGTCTCCCATCTTCATATCTGGTATATTTCTACAGAAATTTAGTTTAAAAAATAGTAGAGAAATAATCCACATACTTTCTCAGGGCGCTCCTTTCCTGACGATCTTCTTCCAGTTCCCTGTAACAAGTCTGTTTGCTAATTTCTTTTTCCCAGAAGCTTTTGAGCTCATGACAAGTTTCACAGCAGAAGACTTCCCGACGAATATATTGATTGTTCATCTCCTGAAAAACAAAAGAAAAAAATTCCAGTTATTCTAATAAAGCCATTCTAATTTTGGAGTGATGAAAGGTGAGCTTGAATCCAGCCCTTGCCATTTACACTTTTTGTGACTGTAAACAAATTGCACAGTCACCATGATTTTGTTTCCTCAACTGCAAATGGGAATAATAATGGTTCTGTCAGAAAACATAGTAAAAAAATTGAAATGAACAAAAATTAAAAGGATGTCTAATAACCCTTACAGATTATCTGATTCTACAAGAGGCCTGCCCCTTTTATTGTCTTTGAGCTACTTTACAACTCTGAAAGTACAGAAAAGAATATAGTAATGCAAATGATTCTTGAACATAGAGACTCAAATAAATTTTGTCTAGGAAAATGCAACTGATAGCTGTGTGGATACCAAGCAATTTTAATCTACTTCTAAATTCACTTCAGTGTTTGTGATAGCTTACATCTGTGTTTTTTTTCTTTTTGAATTAGTTCTAATATCTTATTAGTTATCCTCATTAACGTTAAATAAAATATTTGACTCTTGTTCATTTTATATTTGTATGATAGCTATGATTTTAACTTAAAGAAATGATTCTTAACAGTTACTTCACAGTTGTGTGTATGTATACAAAATGAAATGTATGTGCAGAAGCTCTAAACACAATATATGACAAATAGGTAATCAATAGATATTATGCTCTTTCCATCTTTCCTCACAGATAACAATAACCTTTACCATTTATTGAGCACATGATATGTGATAGACTTTCTATACACACTTGCATTTGATCCTTTTTGCAACTCTGGGAGCTGCATGATTCTATGCTCATTGTTCAGATGAGGAAACTGAGAGATAGAATTTGCCTATATCCTCGTATCTGAACATGGAATGGTGGGAATTTGAACCTAGGTCTGTCCATTTTTCAAAGTGGATACTCTTGGCTCTGAGATTCTCATCACAAAAAATGATCACCACATCCGGAAAGTGTCATGTCCAGAGCAAGCTTGTGTGGCATATGAGTGTGTCCCATGAAAGTGCACATGTTTAATTCTCAAAAATGTTCACTTTTTATGTGAACATTGCCCATTTTCCAGATCCTAGTGGTTGTGGCAGGCAACTTTGCATCTGTGGCAGATGCAAAAACCTGCAGAAAAGATTCTTCTCTGACTGCTGGTGACCACCTGCTCAGAGAAGAGCCTTGGCCCCAACTGGAGATTGGAAAGGACTCAGACCTTATTGTTTAGTTATTGTTTTTGATATCTTGATATATATAATAGGTTCTTAGTTATTCTTCATGAAATTAAATTAAATGATCCTTGTCAACTAAATTTTTTTTCTAAAAAGAGCTGGCTTGGAATTGCCAACAGCCTTTCTGAAGTATCTCAGATGCTGAGGGAAGGTCTACAGGGTGAACTTTTTCACTTTCTGAGTAGGGGACACGCTCAACCCCATTACCCTACTGTAGTCTCAGGAAGCTGGTATTGTGCCCCAGAGAGTCTCTCCAGGTTTTCTCTAAGCCCTACTTGAGTTCTGAAGATCCAGCCTGTAGATAGCACATACTCCATCTTTTAAGAGCATATTTCCCACTTATTTTTCCCCCAGGCTAATGGATTCAGTGCACAGAATTCTAATAAATTCTTAGTCACTCAACATTTAAAAATCTGTTAAAAATATATACCAGCAGTCATAGAACTAGAATATAGGTATGAGTTCCTCTATAGCAATTAGGTTTCTTATGGATTTAGTTCAAGCTGCAGAGGTGTCTTAAGTTTTCTTATTTTCCTCATGTGACTATACCTATATAAATATTAGACAAGAAAATAGTGCTTGCTTAGAACAGGCAAACTTGCAACTTAAGTAGACCAAAAGTATTGCATGACTTATTCGCACATTTCTTTACTACAAAATGCTCCTGAACATTTTAAGTTCATATTAGATATTCAATATTTAGAGAAAAGACCGTTTGGTTAAATAGGTACTCACTAGAGTACCTATTTTTCTTTTTTCTTTTTTTTTTAAAGATTGTATTTATTTACAATGGAATA
>CM053615.1:23981029-23996006 GCA_028646535.1 Procyon lotor
AACAGGAAGGGATGGGGAGGGAGACAAACCATGAGACTCCTAGACTCATGAAACGAACTAAGGGTGGCTTGGGGGGTGGTAGGGATATGGTGGCTGGGTTGTGGACATTGGGGAGGGTATGTGCTATGGTAAGTGCTGTGAAATGTGTAAGCCTGACGATTCACAGACATGTACCCTGGGGCAAATAATACATTATATGTTAATTTAAAAAAAAAGATTGTATTTATTTATTTGACAGAGAGAGATACAGCGAGAGAGGAAACAGAAGCAGGGAAGTGGGGGAGGGAGAAACAGGCTTCTGGCCAAGCAGGAGCCCTATGAGGGGCTCCATTCCAGGACCCCGGGATCATGGCCTGAACTGAAGGCAGACACTTAACAACTGAGCCACCCAGGTACCCCTGGAATTTTTTTTCTTTTCTTGAAATTTAGAATTAACATTTTTCTAAACAATTTTTCATTTAAAAAAAGTCTATGCAGTCAGAAAGATTACTCACATCATCATGTCATTTTATATTCACCCCATTTGGAGTGAAGTTTTGGAAGGAAGATTTATTCTAGCAGACACTGTTACATAATTATGAGCTAGGTTAAGAGAAACAGATAAAAGCAAGGTGGTGTCCATACACTAAAGGAATAAATTAAATCAGGGTGACCCTAAAGGAAATCAGGCAGCAGGCTCTGAAAGAATCTGATATGTGATCGTTCTGCTTCCTGTTCCTGTTGGGTTAGGAAGCACTTTTGGGCTGTGACTTTTGGAAGGACTTCAGGAAGAGCCATGAATTTAGATACTCTCAGTGACCAGACTGGCATCATATAGGAGTGAAGTTACTGGACTAGAGTGATAAAGAGTGGTGGGCACTGAGGTTATCCATAGAGACACATCATTTAAGGAGTTGAAAATTGTGCTGGCCAAAGAAAGATAACTTTCGGTTGGAAGAAGTCTGAGGGCTCCCTCATTGCCCTTCTTAAGAGACCCATTCTCTATCTGTAGTTTTAACCCTATGGTTGTTTTTTGTTTTTTATTTTTTGTGGGTTTTTATTGATGTTGTTGTTGTTATTGTTTTCTTCTTTAGTTTTTCTCAAAACCTCTTCCTTGTGCTCTCTCTGCAGGGCATCCTGAACTATTTCACCTTCTCTCTGTCTTCCTTCTACTGAGTTTCTTTGTGTAGCCCCTTTCCTGCCTCTGTACCTGAGCATGGGATACAACCTTTGTTGGTTAGTCTCTCTTGCTATTATGTCTGAAGCAACTAAACTGGAACTTTTCACCAAGTCTCACCTCACTTACTAGGGAATGTGTGGAGAGAGCTGCCACCTGCCAAACACAACTGCAGTCCCACCTCATTCACCAGGCTTGGAGGCTATGCCCTGACAAACAGGATGGCCAGGGAACTGAGAAGGACAGAGGACTGTTGTCACTATTGTGACTTTGGGCAATAAGTCCTTTCTGTGTTGTGACCCCTTAGTTTTATTATCCATAAAATGTAGATGAAATGTGGTAATATAGGCAAAATTTCCAAATACACTGCCATTCATTCCAAAAATGTTCATCTACTAACCCAGTACATGCTTGCCCTCAGGAAACTCACAATCTGTTTTCCTGTACCCTGGTGAGAGATTAGAAAACTGAATTTGAACCACCACCCAAATAAGTTCTCATCTTTAGTTTATGCATGATATGAAATACTTTGGTCCTTATTGACTCAGCATGTATTTAAGGTTTATTTATTTCTGTTGCTGGGCTGTCAGAATTAGACAGCCTTAGATCTCAGGGAAAAGATCCTTCCCTTTTTGTCCAAGGTCCGGTGTTGGACTGCATACAAAGAAGCCTTTAGCGAAAGCTCTTGGTGATGAATTTCACTCTTACATCATTTAAGATGTTATATTTGGGGATCTTTGTGGTAAGATCCTACAATAATATTCACTGAGTGATGCACAACTTGTTTAAGAATATCAAAATAAGGCAAGGAACAGAAAATAAAGAGTCCAGATTTTCCTGGGGGTACTGAAGGGAAACCTAAGCGCTGACAGTTACTCTTGGCACTGGCAGCTGGTCTAGGCAGTCTATAGCAATCCAACTATATGCTCTATGGATTTGGTGCTGCCCTGATAGATGCTCCAGTGAGAGTGAAAAGGCATTACTTTCCCAAGTTGTTCTGAGTGGGACCAGGAGGAAGGGAAAGCTGCTGTGATCTCCTCTGGGAGAGGAGTGCTTTATAGTCAGTGGTGCTTTATAGTCACAAAATAGAAATACCAAGGAATGTGAAGACTTAAAATCTCCTGAGTCACATTTAAAGATTTCGAGATGAAGTTCCTACTTTTTACTGAGGAAATTTTTGAACTCAAATATCTTCATTCCGTGCTTGTGCAAGTGAATTTTTATAAACCCAAGTTTAGATCTTTACATTCATCCTTTCTACATTTCAGTTTACTGCTTTCTTCTCATGGTATATGCAGATTGAAGAGGAATAGAATTCTCAAGAGAGTGTGTATATTTCTGATTTATTTTTGGTTCCCTCTAATCCTGAGATTCTCTAAGAATATAAGCTAATTTATTTTTTTTGATACCCAGATAGCTGTGTTGTCCTTTACCCTCAATGGCTCAAAACTCAGGAGTAGCAATTTTAAATAACTCTAATGGCCAGAAGTTCACGAAAATGAATTATTCTGGTTATTTTCATAATCAACATTTAGGAATTGTATCTGCTTCCCCTCCTCTAAAAATATATATTAGATTCACTGTTCTTGTCTTTTTTATCCCTAATTTTGATTTTAAAAACATGAATACAAAGAATTATTTCTCTTAAGATAAAGATAGGGTATTGGGAATGGATACTCAGCAACAAAGTATCAACAAAGTATAAATGGATACTTTGGGACAACAAAGAGTAGAAGTGGAGCAGGCCTCTCCCCACCAACGGGCCAGTAAAACTTGCTGCCATACATTCACCTACTGGCTGGTGGGCTCCTAGTCTATGATTTGTGGCTTAGTTTTATAACTTTTATTGAGTACTTACTGAATATCCTTCACTCTTCAAAGTACTTTACATCTTGCATTTATTTCTTACAACATTGTTCTTACCCACATTTGACAGAGGAGGTGCAAAAAGGCAAACCATTGCTCAAGGTCATTGCTGCCCAAGGTCACTTCATCAACAGTGATGGATCTGGGATTGAAACCTTGCCCAGATTTAAAGCTTATGCTTGTCACTGACCCTTCTCCTTTCCAGTATCTTTGTCAGAGGTGCCCACTATTATCAGTTTTATGTGTGGCATGATAAGGACTAAAACAAAAACACACAGTGCACTGATCCCTCCAGCACTTAGTAAAATGTAACCTTCTCACTGTTCTGCCAAATCCTGGTTCTATCAACCTGAAGATTCCACCTTTACAGCTGCTATGGGACACAAACATCTCCCCATTTTTTTCAGGTAGTCTTTTTCAGCTTTAGTGAAAATATCTTTAGGAATGTTTCTAGGTCCAATTGCTAAGATAACAACAACTGATTATGAGCCTGAAATGTTTTAATGGGTTTGTCCTCCCATCCCAACTTCAGGCCCCACTACACAGACTAGAATGAGTATTCTTCTCCTCTCCTCTTTCACAGATGAAATTTGGAGCATTATGTGAAAGTGGTTCTCCTCAGTGTAGCACCTTTTCAGAAAAAAAACACTTTATTTTTAACCTGCCTTCCAAAATCCAGTCGGGCTATTTGAATTTAAGTCTTGAGTCTCTCTCTATAGTTTTCCCTCCAATTAATATCCTTCAAAGCCACCTCAGATTTTGCATTATTATTATTATTATTATTATTAGGGTCTTAAGAAAAGGTACAGGTGAAATAAAAGGCCACCTGGGGCCGTATGAGTGAGTTCTTGAGAAGTTGGAAATTTTAACTAAAAGATGACATATACAAAAAAAAGTTTGCAATGAATGTGTCTGTAACAACTCAGCCATGTTATTTTCTATGGGGTTTATCTGAATTAATTGGGATGATACTAAGTCATCATAGAGGGACACCAAAATTATTATGCAAATAACTAATAATTATATGAGTGAAGAAGGGTCTTTGAGTTCATGTGACCTTGGGAAACATAACCTTTCTAAAGCTTAGGTTTCTCATATAAAAAAAATGGGTTGTTCTAAGAATTAAATGAGATTACCATCCAAGACATTTAACGTAATAGCTCGTTCAAGAAAAACACTCATCTCTCTGTTTACTCATCAGCTGCTGACATCACTTATTAGTAACAATGAGCATTGAATCATGCTTTGCAGTTGCTGATGAGATCTTGAAAATTATCTCATTTAATGATACCAATAGCTCTGGGAAGTAGGTGTTATTTCCCCAGATAACAGACAAGAAGCCAGGCTTAGCAGGTTTAAGTTCTTGTCAAAATCTCAGTACCAGTAAATGCTAGAGCTGAGCTCTAAACCTTTGCTGTCTGATTCCAAAGCTCCTGTCATTATCTCCCACAGTTTGAACTATTTTTCCACTCATTTAGGGGAAAGTTCATCTTCTCTAAAAAAAATAAGGACTAATTAGTGTCTATCACCAGAGAATATAATTATCCCAAGATGTTCTGCAAGAGCTTGAACTTACCCAGGTCCAACCTGCACTCTCAATCCTGAGGGTCTCTGTGGGCTTGGTTGGGAGCCTTGGTAACTACATCAGACAGCAGCTTGTAGAGGAGAGGAGCTCTAGGCATCCAGATGGGCATGAAGACCAGTAACATCAGGAACATCAATCTAGTTAGTTAATAAGCTCTTCAAAAAGCAAATTTCAAAGTGCTGTAAAGGTCAATATTGAATCAATGGACAAAATTGGAATATGGACAATAACAGGATCATATCGGTATTAAATTTCTTGACGTTGACACCTGTGCTGTGATCATGGAAGAGAATAACATGTTCTTAGGAAGTACACACTGAATTAGCTAGAGGTTAGGAATTAGATCATGATAAGACAAATGATTCAGAAAAAATATGTAGATAATTAAAGCAAATAATAGAGCAAACAGGATAGTTATAGGTGTATCTGAATTAACGGTATATGGAAATTCCTTGAACTATTCTTGTAATTTTTTAAAAATTTTCTATTTATTTATTTGACAGAGAGAGAGAGAGATCACAAGTAGGCAGAGAGGCAGGAAGATAGAGAGGAGGAAGCAGGCTCCATGCTGAGCAGAAAGCCTGATGCAGGGCTCGATCCCAGGACCCTGAGATCATGACCTGAGCCAAAGGCAGAAGCTTTAACCCACTGAGCCAAACTTAACCAATTTGGCCAGTTGGTTACCAGGCGCCCCTCTTGTAATGTTTTATAACCTTGAAATTATTTCTAAATAAATAGTTTAAAAGTAATAAATTTTCTCTCTATTCAAGAGAAAAATTGCTACTTACCTTGCTTCTCTCACATTTATCCCCAACCTCATATTCACATCACCAACTTAGACAATAATCCTTATACACACTTTATCTTTTAAGGTTTTTTTTTGTACTGAGCACTTTGTAATGCCAAAAAGTAAGGAAGTAAAAAATAAAAGGGGGTCATTGCAAAAAGACAGAGGAGCCAACTTGAAAGAGTTCCCAATCACAAAACAACAAAATACATAACCTGATTATTAGTTACAACCCAAAGAATGAATCCAAACTGATATAAATTACTGAAAAAAATAAATGAGGGAAAAGGGACACCTATTTCTTTCAGAAGAATTCTGATGAATAAATGTAGAAAGATAGAGGAGAATAGAAAGCCACCATGACAACAACACAGCAATAATTACAATAGGCAGGATTCATTGATGTATTCATAAAATTAGTGGATGAAACTTTAAGGACAAAGAGGATACTTGCGTAGCCTCAAAAATATGCCCCCCTCCAAGAATTTACTAACTATTGTGGTTTTAACATATGATCACAGGTAGAACTGAATCCCCTTCCCTTTGCATCTGGGATGACTTGTGACTGAGGTGAAAATAGTAACTTTACAGGGGAGAAAAAAAAAACCACTCTACCCATGTGATAAAGGTTCATATCACTGGTAATAAGGAATGTTGATATTATATGCTCCTGATATAGTTGGACAGAAGGCCACATTGCCTCTGTAGTATGTCTCTCCTAACACCAGAAAATTGTCTATTTATGAGAAAACCATAAATAAATTCAAATTTGAGAACATTTTACAAAATATTCATTAAAAGTGCCAAGGTCACAAAAGACAAGGAAACACTAGAAAATTATCACATATTGGAGACAAAGGAAGCATAATAAATATATTATGTATATATGTATATATACATATATATACTACATAAATGCAATGTAGTATCTTGGATTGGATCCTAGAACAGAAAAGAAAGGATGTTAGTGGAAAAACGGGGTCCAAATAAAGTCTGCAGTTAATTTTATTATATGAATATTAATTTCAGAATTTTGTTAAGTATATCTGGTATATAAGATGTTAACATTGGAGTAAACTGGGTGACAGGTTTGCAGCTCTGTCTAAAACCAAAATAACTTCAAAATAAAAAGTTAGAAAATAGTCTTTATACAAAAGTATACAGCTGAAGCTATGCACAGTTATGAATTATGGGCTATTTTCTTGCTGAGGAATGTTTTCAATGCACACAAAGATATCCTGCCCTGGAGCCAAGAGTGTCATGGAGCAGAGCCCTGCCTATCTCAAGGAGAGAACCCTGGACTAGAAGTTAGACCTTCACATCCCATATGGGCAAGTTACTTGCCCAAAAAATGAACCAAGTCTCTGTTTTCGCATCTGTAAAATGAAATTATACATACTTTCACAAGGTTAATTAGTTTTCAACTGAAAAAGCTGCTGTGGTAAACATTTAGCTCTTGACACAGTAAATACTTAACAAAATCCTGGGTTGTCTAATTTAAATACATAATGTTGGTTACCTACAAATCAAAGGCCACAGATTCAGAAGCTGTGTGTTCTAGGTGTATCTATTTTTTTTATTATTATTTTATTATTATTATTAGTCTAAGTATGTTTAGAAGGTTTTGTGGCAAATTCTAGAACATATGGTCCATTTGAAGGAGACACAGTCAGCTCCAGCTGACTGTTGTCAGTGGAACACTGTTCCAGTGTTACCAGATATTCATTTTCTAAGAAAAGCTGGAAATCTTGACTTTTAAAAATGTGTATAATCTCCTTATTTTAAAATGTTAATAGTTAATTTAAGATGTTTTAAAGTATTGTATAAAACATCAGAACATGTCTGTTAATGGATTTGGTTTTTTGGTCACCAGTCTTTGAACCTTACAGGTACCAGTGGGGAAAATCTGGGTTCCTCATGAGCCATGTAGCTATGCCTTAGAATAGTGGAATCCAGGCATTCCACTGGGCATGTGTGGAGTTAAAATTTCCCAAAGCAAAAGAAAACAGAATTTAGCCTCCTCCACCTCCCAGATCACTGCTAACTACTACAGGTTTATATTGGTCACCTCCTGGTGGTTCCATTTGCTCTCCACCTAATTGGGGTTGGGAGGGAACTGGGAAGCCATTAAGACCATCCCTGCCATGCACAGAGATGCCCCTGGGTCTGCATCTTCCCAACTCCTTTGAAGCATGAAGAGCTTCTATCCCTGGCTGAGGTAGGAGTAGGCGCGAGGTCTCCACACTCTTGTCCCATTACTGGACTCTGAACTACTCTGGAGCAAAGATAATGCTTGATTTGGTGCCCTTCACAGTGCGTTTTTGGACTTGCTTTGTCCAATAAACAAAACACCTATGATTCCCTTGTTCTGACACCACTCATCCAGTCAACTAAAAATCTCCAAAGAAGGGTACCTGGGTGATTCAGTGGTTAAGTGTCTGCTTTTGGCTAAGATCCTGATCTCTGGGTCCCGGGATTGAGCCCCCTGTCGGGCTCCTAGCTGAGTGGGGACTCTGCTTCTCTCCCTGCCCCTCTCCCTCCTTGTGCACACGCGCACACTCTCTTTTTCTCTCTCTCAAATAAATAAATAAACATCTCTACCTAAAAAAATCTCCAAAGAATTCTGAGTTACAAATGATAGCTTCTTTAGCAATTTTTACATTCTATTCCTATTAAAAACTTTGAAAGGTAAGTTGGCTAAAACACAAAATTTGGCTAAAATATTGGTTCTCTCCTCCCTACCTCTACCAGTGCCTGTCACTACTAATCATTGTTATTTTTTTTTTCTGAACAGAAAATAGGTTGTGTATCTTTTTTAAGAGTAGGTTTTAACCAGATTCCAACTTCCCCAAATCATTGTTTTCAGAAATTTTTTCCCTTTTAGCAAATGAGATATCTGGAACAAATCCTCTTTAATCATCTCTATTGCCCTGTTGAATGAGAATAAGTCATGATGGTGTTCTTCCTAATTTCTGTCTCACAGAATGTGCTTTCTAAATAAGCTGGATCATTGTGATCAATAAAGCATAATCCCTTGGAAAATCAAGAGGTGTGAGAGGCAGCTGTACTGAAATGCACAAATTCAGCAGGACTGAAGGAGGAAGGAACAGTGAGTAGGGCTGGCAAGAACAGCAAGCAACCTGCACACTTGGTGTTATTGAAGAAAATAAGACACTTGAGAGAGGAAATATGGAGACTTAGAGGCTCATTCACTTTCCTTTTTTCCCCTGAATATTATAGGACAGTGTTTTTCCTTTGTATCCTTTTGTTGTGATGGTCCATATATTTGGATAATTATTCATGCCATAATGTATTCAATCTTTCTTAACAGAAAAATCTCCCAAATAATTTGGCCCATTAGTTACAAATTTTACATTATTAGCAAAGATGGTCTTTTAAAACTGTATTTTTAAAAAATGTAAATATAGTATGTACACAGAATGACACTTTAGAAAGTACTGAAGGAAACAAAAGTACAAGTCTAGCTCCTCCTTTCCCACTGCTGCTAGGTTTATTTCCTGATGATATCTGCTATTAATGATGATATGTCCATTTTCATGAAAGCATATGTACACATACATATATGTATATAACATTTTCTTATTTGCAAGTATGATAATACTATATATATTGTTCTGCATTTTGCTTTTTTCACATAAGAAGATATTTCCTTACCAACCCACATTGCTTTTTATGGTCCCCATTTTTCAGGAATATGTCATCATTTATTTAATCATTCTCATACCGATGGACATTTAAATTAAATCCTGTCTGGTTCTATTAACAAAAAATTGCAGTGTATCATATATTTTCTCATACATACAAGTATATCTGGAGCATAAACTCCTAGAGGCATAATTGCATTAAATGTTGAATGTGTAATATTGCCTTCTGTAGTTACATGAGTGTTGGAATGTTTATGGACTTAGAGAACCTCTGCTAAAGAAGCACTTCCAGTCTCCACTAGGGCAAAAAAGACCAACATATTCAGCTCTTAGTGAAAGGGCACAAGCACAGCTTCTGATCTCAGGAGATCATACCTGAATATGCCACCAACATAGACCATGGAAAGTAGTTGGCACTTATTTGCAATGATATAGATGGAACTTGTTTCACTATGCTAAGTGAAATAAGTCAATCAGAGTAAGTGAAATAAGTCAATCAGAGAAAGACAATTATATGACCTCACTGAAATTTAAGAAATAAAACAGAGGATCATAGGGTAAGAAAGGAAAAAAATAAACAAGATAAAACCAGAGAAGGAGGCAAACTATAAAAGACTCTCAATCATAGGAAACAAACTGAAGTCTGCTCAAAGGAAGAAGGGTGGAGGGATGGGGTAACAGTGATGGACATTAAGGAGGGCATGTAATGTAATGAGCACTGAGTATTATATAAGACTGATGAATCACAAGCCTGTACCTCTGAAATCAATACTACATTTTATGTTAATTAATTGAATTTAAATAAAAATGTTAAAAAAGAAAGTAGTTGGCACTTAAATTTGTTGAATTAATGAATAGACAAATGATGGTATGCTGATTTATAATCAGTATGTCCTTTAATTAAATTATGCTTCACACATAAAAAGAACTCATGACTTAAACATAAACTTTAACCAGTTTTATTGCACGCTTATGCTAATAGGAAAGATATGTAGTTTGAAATAAGTAAAAAGAAATGCTCAGAGAGCTAACAGTGGATATTCTGAAAGGGCCAGTTATAATTTCTATTTCTCTTATTTTCTTTTAATGATATTTGGCTTATAGCTATTTCAACCATATTGTTACTAACATATAGTTATTTCATATATATATATACTCAAAATTTTTTTATTTTGTGAATGTCATTTACTGTTTAAAATGGTTCCTTTTTAGATTTTGGCAAAGATTGACACTGTCCTACCACCTGATTGTGGCAGCTTTTTATACATGGAGTGGAGGAAATTACAGAAATCCCTGAACCTTTCAAGGTCATTTGAGCCTAATTAATAGCAGAGTCAGACAGTATCTTTTCAGGGACATTGCAGCCTCACTTGTGGTGAGAGACAGCTCTAAATAAATTCCACTTCATTGTCCTCATCTGTAATTTGAGTTTCACTGAGGTGCTTTCCAGATCTAATAGTTAAGAAAATCTTTCAGCATCAAGTTCAAGAGAATAACCTGTGGTTCCAACATTACAGGGGCTTTGTATTTCTCTTTCTTTACCCCAAATGAGAATATCTGGCTCCCTTGCACATAAAGAAAGGGCAAATATCAATAATTAGGCCTTTAGCAAGAAGGGGTTATTCTCTGATAAATGAATAGCTTTATTTTTCTGCATCTCCCAGAGCAAAAGTTGCTTTTTTAAATTTTTTAAATTTTTTTTTAGTTTTAATTGTAATTTTGTTTTTTTCTCCCAAATATGTTTATTTTTTTTTTTTAAGATTTTTATTTATTTGACAGCGAGAAACACAGCGAGAGAGGGAACACAAGCAGAGGGAATGGTAGCGGGAGAAGCAGGCCTCCTGCTGAGCAAGGAGCCCGATGCGGGGCTTGATCCCAGGACTCTGGGATCATGACCTGAGCCGAAGGCAGACGCTTAACGACTGAGCCACCCAGGTGCCCCTAAATATGTTTATTTTTTTAGTGTTACAAGATTAATTGTTCATGCGTCACACCTGGTGCTCCATGCAATACGTGCCCTCCTCAATACCCACCACCAGGCTGGCCCAACACCCCCCCTCCAAAACCCTCAGTTTGTTGCTCAGAGTCCACAGTCTCTCATGGTTCATCTCCCCCTCTGATTTCCCCCCATTCACCCTTCCCTTCCTTCTCACAGTGCCCTCCATGTTTTTCCTTATGCTCCACATGTAAGTGAGACCATAAGATAATTAGCTCTCTCTGCTTGACTTATGTCACTCCACATAATCTCTTCCAGTCCTGTCCATGTTGATAGAAAAGTTGGATTTTTTAAACTAGAGTTTATATCTATCAGGATGATTAGTTTTATTTGCAGTAGCTAATTCCCAATTTGAAAAGTCATAATTCCAATGGCAATTTTTAAATTTACTTTACAGATTAATTTACACTCAAAGAGTAACTCCCTCTTAAATAAATATTACTTCAATCAAATAACATTTATTAATCCTTGCCTATGTGTGAGCCTCATGTACTAATGTCTGTATAACAAGGGACTACATAATGGCCAATCATAGAAATTAAAACAAAAGAAAATTCTACAGTTTAACTTATTAAGTCCTAGGTTACTCAGTCACATAACAACCCCAAATTAAAGATTAACCCTCCTGACAGTAAGTTTTCCAAGAAGAATCCATAGTTTGGGGAGTTATAGTGAATGTTTCCTTTGGACTAAGTTATCCATCAATCAATATGGGATATATTCTGTATTTTATTTAATCTTAAGAGAGATTTGTTCAGTAAGATCAACACAAATTTCTGGGGGTTTTTTCATACTCTTTAACTTGAAATCTATGCATTGTTGATACATGGAAATCAGAGATGGAAAGCCTCTATCTAAATCCATTCTCAAACCAATGCAAAGTGGGGAGAAAATGAGCCCAAGTGGCCAACACAGTGCAAAAATATAAGAAGTGTATCTCAATTCCAAGCTCCAATGTGAGCTGTGCCCACATCTGACAACACAAGCTCAACACACTATACCTTAAAGATGAATTTGCAGGTGAGCTGATATCCTGCTGTGGTACAAAGGAGGTCAAGTTTCACAGCTCTGCTCTTGACTCCTCAGCTTTGTTTTGTGAAAGCCACAGGCACTGTCCTACAGTTTCATTGTTGCAGCCCTTTATATATGGAGTGAAAGAATTACAGAAATCCCAGAGCCTTTCAAGGTCATTTGAGCCTTATTAGTAGCAGAATCAGACCATATCTTTTCAGAGACACTGCAGCCTTCACTTGTGGTGAAAGACAGCTCTAAATAAATTCCATTTCTTGCTACCCGACCAGCTCCAAAGCAGGCAAGCTTCTGTTTTGGCTGGTCCCATGAGTGCTATGACTTGGCCTGAACCAAGAGTGATGATTTAGAACATGTACAGGATTATCCATGTGCCTGTTCTTCTGAGACTTGTGAAAAGCCATCCTCTGACCCTTGGTGTGCAAAGGGGACTGGAATAGTGGGAAAAGTCACCCTTAGGTGTAACATTACAGGAAGACTTAGAGAGGCATCTTGTACTTTGGAGCCATTAATCCTTGAAGGAAATCTGGTGATGACATATCACGGTCTGCTTAGTTCTCTAACCAGCTGGAGCAGGAATTGACCCCTAGTGAGTGTTTTCCAATAAAATGCATCCAAGTGAGACTGACTTCTCATTTTAGAGTGGCTCTTATCCTATTAGGAGGAGCACATTTTGTCCTTAGGAAAAACATTTAGAACACTCACTCATCTGATGACAAAAATAGCACTGGTTTTCATCAAATCTTTCTACCAGACTATGAATTGCATACCTATTACTTGGTTCAGTGGGTTAGAAATTTATAATTTGCATGACACATGGCAACCTTGACTTATATTGATATTCAAATTTTATCTTGCTGAGGTGGCATTATGTAATGTTGAGTTTATGAAAGTCCTTTAATAAGCCAGTTTCCTTTCAACTGGATGCCTACTTTAACAGTAGAACGAAATTTTACAGATGGGATTTTTTTCATTAGGAGAGAGAGAAGCTAATTCTGAAACCATTTTACAAGATACCACCTACACAAAAGCAACCTTATGTAAGAGAGAAAAACTCAATACAAAATACTTCTAAGGAGCACATTGAAACCACAAGTGTGAAGTTTATATATACACCATTATTAAAGTGCAGTGAAATTGAATAACTAGCAGATGACAGATTATAGATGAGTCTTTCTTTTCCTTCCTTCCTTCTCCCCTTTTTCTTCCTTCCTTCCTCTCTTTCTTCCTCCCTTCCTGTTTTCCTTCCCTCCTTCCTTTCATTCTCTTTCTTCCTTCTCCTCCCTTCCTCTCTTCTCTTCTCTTTATCACTAAGATTCCTAGAACCATGACAATCAATTTGGTTATATGAGATTCCTTAGTCTTTATTTAAGCCAATAGCAAGATTCTAAGAAAAAGGTTAACAAAATACTCTTATGTGGTATTATTTCACTTGGTTTATAGAAATTCTGTAAATTCTTAACCCACTAACCTGGAATTTTGCACAATTAATCATTTGTTATGTTCTTAGTTCAACTAAGTTTTCAACCTGTAAGTATCTGTATATACAAATTTTTATCTTACTTTTTTTTATCTTACTTTTATTTTATTAGATTGGGAGAAGAGGGATGCAGAGCGATTAGGTCATATAGCTAGGAAGTGGCAGAATTGGAATCTAAACCCCAGCTGTGCAACTCTCAAGTTCTTACTCAAATGAGATGTTCACTTACAAGGAACCATGTCTCTGTCCCAAGCCCTGAGTGCATCCACTATTCATTCCCCTACAATAAAAGGGGGAAAGAAAGAAGAAAACATGAAAGAGCATGTGCTCAGGTCAGAGGCCCTGCAGGATCCCTCTGCTTGGTAGGTGCATCAGGGTCTGAAAGAACTCTTTGTGGCCAAGGCAGGGTCTACATAGGGAAAGGAATGCAGTAGTGGTACCCAGTTAGGCAAAGACCCTTCCAAATACCCACCTGGAGCATTTTAACAATGTGGATTTTCCCAACACACATTCTGTCACAGACATCCATTCAATGGATCATTGCTATTATCACTATTATTTTTTTCCCCAAAATATGGTTATTTTATTTTTTCAGTGTTACAAGATTTACTGTTCATGCACCACACCCAGTGCTCCATGCAATACGTGCCCTCCTCAATACCCACCACCAGGCTCGCCCAGCCCCCCACCCCCACCCCTCCTAAACCCTCAGTTTGTTGCTCAAAGTCCACAGTCTCTCATGGTTCATCACCCCCTCTGGTTTCCCCCCATTCACCTTTCCCTTCATTCTCACAATGTCCTCCATGTTTTTCTTTATGCTCAGCATGTAAGTGAGACCATAAGGTAATTGGCTCTCCCTGCTTCACTTATTTTACTCTGCATAATCTCTTCCAGTCCCATCCATGTTGATACAAAAGTTGGATATTCATCCTTTCTAATGGAGGCATAATATTCCATTGCATATATGTACCATGTCTTCTTTATCCATTCATCTGTTGAAGGACATCTTGGTTCTTTCCACAGTTTGGCGATTGTGGCCATTGTTGCTATGAACAACAATGTAGTGCATCTACATTGTAGATGCATCTGCTTCTTTGGGGTAAATACCCAGGAGTGCGATGACTGGGTCATAGGGTAGCTCTATTTTCAACTTCTTGAGGAATCTCCACACTGTTTTCCAAAGTGGCTGTACCAGCTTGCAATCCCACCAACAGTGTAATAGGGTGCCCCTTTCTCCACACCCTCTCCAACATTTGTTGTTTGTGGTCTTGTTGATTTTGGCCATTCTAACTGGTGTAAGGTGGTATCTCAGTGTGGTTTTGATTTGAATTTCCCTGATGGCTAAAGATGAACATTTTTTCATGTGTCTGTTAGCCATTTGTATGTCTTCTTTGGAGAAGTGTCTGTTCATGT
>CM053615.1:23996506-24017507 GCA_028646535.1 Procyon lotor
GATATGGTCCATGTATGCTATGGAATATTATGCCTCCATCAGAAAGGATGAATATCCAACTTTTGTATCAACATGGATGGGACTGGAAGAGATTATGCGGAGTGAAATAAGTCAAGTCGAGAGAGCCAATTACCTTTTGGTTTCACTTATGTGCTGAGCATAAAGAAAAACATGGAGGGCATTGTGAGAAGGAAGGGAAGGGGGAATGGGGGGAAATCAGAGGGGGAGATGAACCAAGAGAGACTGTGGACTCTGAGCAACAAACTGAGGGTTTAGGAGGGGTGGGGGTGGGGGGTTGGGTGAGCCTGATGGTGGGTATTGAGAAGGGCACATAATGCATGGAGCCCTGGGTGTGGTGCATGAACAATAAATCTTGTAACACTGAAAAAATAAAATAAACATATTTGGGGAAAAAAACCAAATAAATAGTAATTATAATAAAAGAAAAGACAGTCTTTTCAATAAATGGTGCTTGGAAAACTGGACAACCACATTCAGAAGAATGAAACTGGACCATTCTCTTACACCATACACAAAGACCTCAAGGTAAGACAGGAATCCATCAAAATCCTAAAGGAAAACATAGGCATTGAAAGTATAGATTGTTCTGGGCAGTATAGACATTTTAACAATGTTTATTCTTCTGATTCATGAGCATGCAATGCTTTTCCACCTTTTTGTGTCTTCTTCAATTTCTTTCATGAGCATTCTGTAGTTCCTCGAGTACAGATCCTTCACCTCTTTGGTTAGGTTTATTCCCAAGTATCTTATGGTTGTTGGTGCTATAGGAAATGGAATCGATTCTCTAATTTCCCTTTCCATATTTTCATTGTTAGTGTATAGGAAAGGAACTGATTTCTGTGCATTAATTTTGTATCCTGCCACATTACTGAATTGCTATATGAGTTTGGAGCATAAGGAAAAACATGGAGGGCATTGTGAGAAGGAAGGGAAGGATGAATGGGAGGGAACCAGAGGGGCAGATGAACCACGGGAGACTGTGGACTCTGAGCAACAAACTGAGGGTTTCGGAGGGGTTGGGGTGGGGGGGTTGGGCGAGCCTGGTGGTGGGTATTGAGGAGGGCACATATTGTATGCAGCACTGGGTGTGGTGCATGAAAAATTAATCTTGTAACACTGAAAAAATAAAATAAACATATTGGGGGGGGGGAACTGCTGGGATCAACCAGGAAATCAAAGATGAACTTAAACAATTCATGGAGACCAATGAGAATGAAGACACATCAATCCAAAACCTATGGGAAACGGCAAAGACAGTTTGGGGGTGGAATCTTTTGGGTTCTGCATATAAAGTATCATGTCATCTGTGAAGAGAGAGAGTTTGACTTCTTCATTGCCAATTTGAATACCTTTTATTTCTTTTTGTTGTCTGATTGCTCTCACTAGGACTTCTAGCATTATGTTGAACAAGAGTGGTGAGAGTAGGCATCTTTGTCATGTTCCTGATCTCAAAGGGAAGGCTGTCAGCTTTTCCCCATTGAGAATGTTATTTGCTGTGGGCTTTTCATAGACGGACTTGATGATGTTGAGGAATGTTCCTTCTATCCGTATACTTTGAAGAGCTTTCTGCATCAATTGAGAGGACCATGTGGTTCTTCTCTCTTCCCTTGTTGATTTGTTGTATCACACTGATTGATTTGTGAATGTTGAACCACCCTTGCATCCCAGGGATGAATCCCACCTGGTCATGATGAATAATCTTTTTAATATGCTGTTGGATCCTATTAGCTAGAATGTGTTGAGAATCTTGGCATCCATATTCATCAGGGATATTGGTCTGAAATTCTCCTTTTTTATGGGGTCTTTGGTTTGAGGATCAGGGTAATGCTGGCTTCATAGAAGGAGTCTGGCAGTTTTCCTTCTGTTTCTATTTTTTGAAACAGTTTCAGGAGAATAGGTATTATTTCTTCCCTGAATGTTTGGTAGAATTCCCCAGGGAATCCGTCAGGTCCTGGACTCTTGTCTTTTGGGAGGTTTTTTATTACTGCTTTAATCTTATTACTAGATATTGGTCTATTCAGGGTATCAGTTTCTTCCTATTTCAGTCTTGGAAGATTATGGGTTTCCAGGAATGCATCCATTGCTTCTAAGTTGCTTAACTTATTGGTATATAGCTGTTGATAATAATTTTTGATGATTGTTTCTCTTTCCTTTGGATTAGTCGTGATCTCTCCCCTTTCATTCAAAATTTTGTTAATTAGGGTCCTCTCCATTTTCTTTTGGATGAGATTGGCCAGTGGCTTATCCATCTAATTGATTCTTTCAAAAATCCAACATCTGGATTCATTGATGCATTCTACTGCTTCTCTAGTTTCTAACTCATTGATCTCTGTTCTGATCTTGATTGTTTCCCTTCTTGTGCATGGGGTTGGCTTCATCTGTTGTTGATTTTCCAGTTCTTTGAGGTGTAAAGAGAGCTGCTGTATTCGACATTTTTCAATTTTCTGTAGTGGGGCTTGGATGGCTATGTATTTCCCCCTTAGGAGTGCCTTTGCTGTGTCCCATAGGTTTTGGATCGATGTGTCTTCATTCTCATTGGTCTCCATGAATTGTTTAAGTTCATCTTTGATTTCCTGGTTGATCCCAGCAGTCTCCCCCCCCGAATATGTTTATTTTATTTTTTCAGTGTTACAAGATTAATTGTTCATACACCACACCCAGTGCTGCATACAATATGTGCCCTCCTCAATACCCACCACCAGCTCTCCCAACCCCCCCGACCCCATCCCCTCCAAAACCCTCAGTTTGTTGCTCAGTGTCCACAGTCTCCCATCGTTCATCTCCCCCTCCGGTTTCCTCCCATTCACCCTTCCCTTCCTTCTCACAATGCCCTCCATGTTTTTCCTTATGCTGCACACGTGAGACCATAAGATAATTGACTCTCTCTGCTTGACTTATTTCACTCTGCATCATCTCTTCCAGTCTCGTCCATGTTGGTACAAAAGTTAGATAGTCTTCCTTTCTGATGGAGGCATAATATTCCATTGCATATATGGACCCTATCTTCTTTATCCATTCATCTGTTGAAAGGCATTTTGGTTCTTTCCCCAGTTTGGCGATTGTGGCCATTGCTGCTATGAACATTGGGGTACATGTGGTCCTTCTTTGTACTGCATCTTCTTCCTAGGGGTAAATACCCAGTAGTGCAATGGCAAGGTGATAGGGTATCTCTGTTTTTAATTTCTTGAGCAATCTCCACACTGTTTTCTAACGTGGCTGCACCAACTTGCCTTCCCACCAACAGTGTAAGATGGTTCCCCTTTCTCCACATCCTCTCCAACATTTGTTGTTAACTGCCTTATTGATTTGGGCCATTCTAACTCAACAGTCACAAAACCGATAATCACATCAAAAAAATGGGCAGAAAACAAGAACAGACACTTTTCCAAAGAAGACATACAAATGGCTAACAGACATGTGAAAAACTGTTCATCGTCTTTAGCCAGCAGGGAGATTCAAATCAAAACCACACTGAGATACAACCTTACTTCAGTTAGAATAACTGGAGCATAAGGAAAACATGGAGGGCATTGTGAGAAGGAAGGGAAGGGTGAATGGGGGGAAATCAGAGGGGATGATGAACCATGGGAGACTGTGGACTCTGAGCAACAAACTGAGGGTTTTAGAGGGAATGGGTTTGGGGGGTTGGGCGAGCCTGATGGTGGGTATTGAGGAGGGCACGTATTGCATGGAGCAGTGGGTGTGATGCATGAATAATTAATCTTGTAAAACTGATAAAATAAAATAAACATATTTGGGAGGAAAAAAAAAACAAAACATAAACAGTAACCTCTTCAACTCTGGCCACAGCAACTTCTTTCAAGATACATCTCTAAAGGAAAGGGAAACAGAAGGAAAAATGAATTTTGGGGACCTCCTCAAGATAAAAACTTCAGCACAGCAAATACAGTCAACAAAACTAAGAAGCAACTCACAGAATGGGAGAAGATATTTAAATGACATAACAAATAAAGGGCTGGTATTCAAGATCTATAAGGAACTTCTCAAATTCAACGCCCAAAAAACACATACTCAGTCAAGAAATGGGCAGAATACATGAATAGATATTTCTCCAAAGACACACAAAGGAATAACAGATACATGAAAAAATGCTCGACATCACTAGCCATCAGGGAAATACAAATCAAAATGACAATGAGATACCACCTTATATCAGTTAGAATGGCTAAATGGAATGGACAGAAAACAGCAAATGTTGGCAAGGATGTGGAGAAAGGGGATCCCTCTTATACTGTTGGTGGGAATGCAAGCTGGTACAGCCACTTTGGAAAACAATATCGAGGTTCTTCAAGAAGTTAAAAATAGAGGTACCCTATGACCTAGCAATTGCGCTACTACGTATTTACCCCAAAGATACAGATGTAGTGAAAAGAAGGGACACTTGTCACCCTAATGTTCACAGCAGCAATGTCCACAATAGCCACACTGTAGAAAGAGCTGAAATGTCCTTTAACAGATGACTGGATAAAGAAAATGTGGTTCATATACACAATGGAATACTCAGACATCAGAAAGGATCACTGGGTGTAGTGCAAAACAATAAATCTTGTAACACTGAAAAAAATAAATAAATAAAATTTTTTAAAAAAAAAGAAAGGATGAATACCTACCATTTGCATTGACATGGGTTGAACTAGAAGGTATTATCTTAAGTGAAATAAGTCAATCAGAGAAAGACAATTATCATATGGTTTCACTTATATGTGGAAGATAAGAAATAATGCAGAGGATCATAACGGAAGGGAGAGAAAATTGGGAAGAAACGAGAGAGGGAGACAAACCATGGGAGACTCTGGACTCTAGGAAACAAACTCAGGGTTACAGAAGGGAGGGGGTTAGGGATATGTGGTAATCAGCTGATGGGTATTAAGGAGGGCAAATGTTGTGCTGAGCACTGTGTATTACATAGAACTAATGAATCATTGAACACTACACCCAAAACTAATGATATATTATATGTTGGCCATAAATAAATAAATAAATAAATAAATAAATAAATAAATAAATAAAATATAAGAACTAATACATAAAAAATATATAGGAACTAAAAAAAAAAAAACCAAGAGGATATTCATCTTGTCCTTTGTACTGCATGCTGAGCCAAGTGATTAATATTTGTATGCTCCTCAAACGTTTGGCAGTGCTTAAGCAGCCAAGATCAATGTAGTTAAAATTGTGGAGGGTCCACTTTTAATTCTCTAATGTGAAACATGTGTGAAACTGGTTTTTAACTGCAAGTTTATTTGTAGTAGTATTTGATAAGAAAGCAAATAATACAAAAACGTCAAGAATATTTCTGATTGCATTTACATTAACAGATTGTTTTGTTGGAAGCAGAAAAAGCCTCAAGGCATGCTGTTCAGGTAATGCTTTGTTGGGGCGCCTGAGTGGCTCAGTGGGTTGAGCCTCTGCCTTCGGCTCAGGTCATGATCTCAGGGTCCTGGGATCAAGCCCCGCATCAGGCTCTCCGCTCGGCGGGGAGTCTGCTTCCCCCTCTCTCTCTGCCTGCTTGCGATCTCTTTCTCTCTCTCTCTCTCTAATAAATAAATAAAATCTTAAAAAAAAAAGGAAGAAAAGAAAGAAAGGTAATCATCATTATGCTTTCTTTCTTATATGCTTTTGTGCAATAAAACAATTCCTCTGAAAATTCTTGTGCAAATATTCTAAAATGAGCTGTGTGTTACATGATAAGATGTGGAGTGTTCCTGAATAAGTGAAAAAAGGATGGATATGGTGGTGGGAACCAGAGACTTCCCAAATGTCTGCTCCCAACAGAGGTCATGCAGACATTTGAACTCTCAGAATCTCAGTTATCTATAAATTGAATGGGTGGGAAAATGTCTCCTAAGATTCCTAAGGGCTTAAAGTCCATGAATCTAATTTCCCATTTTTATGCCCATAAATCTTGGCATGTTGCCTGGCATGTAGAGGTTATTTGAAATCTGCTGATTAAACAAAAAGAAAGTAAACATAAGTTGAGATTTCAAATTTGAGGAAAATATCACAAGTGAAGAAAAATCTTATTTTCATTTTTATTACGTCTTGATGGTTTGCTATCTAAACTCTAAATATAAATGAAGTGTGATTACTTTTCTTTTAATAAGGTCTCCTTCACTGTTGAAACCTTTCTCTATATGGCCACATAAGGACAGATTAAAGGTTAATGTCAATTAACAAAAGATAAATAATCTAAGAATAGTCAGTAACAACAAATGGGCAAAGGACAGAATAGATAGCTCTTAGAAGAAATTCAGAGAGTAAATAAATATTTAAATACCCAACCAACCTCATTATTAAAGAAATACAAGTAAAATAGTACTAAAATATTTTCAGTTATTTGACAATGAAAAGATTGATAACACCCAGTGCTAGGATGTGAGGAAATAGAAACTCATATAATTCTGTTGCTAGGAGCCTAACTTAAAAAGCATATACTATAAATTTCATTCATTTTCAGAAAATAAGTTGCTTTAATTTTCTAATGAGTAAAAGATTGGTGTAACAATTTACTGGTGTAAAAGGTTGAAACAATGAGGATATGTCTAAAGATAAGTTTACGGGGGATCCTGGGTGGCTCAGATAGTTAAACGACTGCCTTAGACTCAGGTCATGTTCATCAGGATCCTGGAATGGAACCCCTGTTGGGCTTCTTACTCAGTGTGTGTGGGGGTCTGCTTCTCCTATTCCCTCTATCCTTCACCCCCACTCATGCTCGTTCTCTCTCAAATAAAATCTTTTTTTAAGATGTGTTTACACATGAAAGTTTCACTTCACCACTACTTCTTCCCACCTCTCTTCCATCTCACTCTTCTCCCTAGATGTAACCCCTGCTTACAATTTGTCGTGTATCCTTCTAATGCTTTTCTATCATATGCACACAAATGTATGTGCATATACCCATGGATGGTATGCTTGTTGAGTAGACTAATACTACTTTTACAGATCTTCAACTTGATTTTGTTATTTAAACAGATATGTTTATCTTTTTCTGCACATCCACTTATACAGTTATGGCATTCCTTTTAATAGCTACATAGTTTGCCTTGGTATGGTTATAGTGATTCTTAGGGGAAGGGGGGCATCTTGTCTCATAGGGCATACATGACAATGTCTAGAGATATTTTTGGTTACAACTGGAGGGAGGGGGTGCTTCTGGCATCTAGTGGGTAGAGATCAGGGACTCTGCTAAACCTTTTACAATTACAAGCCAGGCTCTTGCTGCAAAGAATATTGAGGTCAAAAGTTAATAGTGCTGAGGTCAGAAAATCCTGGGCTATAACATAATATTTTCCTTATTTCTAGTTATTTAATTTCACTAAGTATATCCCATATATATATACATATATATATAAGTATATCCCTATATATATCATATATATATATATATATATATATATATATATATATATATATATACATCTTCATGTGCTCTGTGCAAGCCACTGGTAGATCTAGATTTTGTGGGTATTTCAGCTTATACAACATTGGTCTTTAGGAATGTGGTTATGGAATTAAAAATATAAAATATAAACCTGTGGTCTATGCAAATGTGTGGCCCTGAAACTTCCCAGTAAATAGTTTCTGGTTCAATTTTTTCTGTAATGGAGATTCTTAGAGGTGGAACTGCTAGGTCAGTGAGCATGGTACCTATAATAAACTGAATGTTTGTGTCCCACCACAAAATTCATATGTTGAAATTTAACCTCCAATGCGATGATACATGGAAGTGTTTTTGGGAGAAGAATAGGTAAAGAGGTCATTTAGGAAGTGATTAAGTCATGAAGGTCATTCATTAATCTCCTAAATGGAATTAATGCCTTTGTAGAGGAGACCCCAGAAAATTCCCTTACCCCTTCTGCCATGTGAAGAAATATGTGAAGGAAAAGGTTATCCATGAGCTATGAAGATGGGCTTCACCACACATCAGAATATGACCATGTTGGTACTCTGAAATTGGACACTCAGCCTCCAGAAGAGTGAGAAGTAAATTTCCGTTGTTTAGAAGCCATCCAGTCTACAGTATTTTTGTTATAGAAGCAACAGTGATTAAGATAATGCCTTCTATTATGGGCGATAACATTAGATTGTTTTCCAAAAAGTCTACCATAACTTTCTCTTTTATTCTTGTAATGAAAAAAAATTATTCAGAAGGTATTTTGGTAATATGTATCAACAATTTATCTAGCAAGTTAACATAGGAATCTCATTTCTCAAAATTAATCCAATGGAAATGATCCTTAAGTGAATGTGGATATATGTATATGATATGTAGTCAAAATGGCATTGTAATTATAGCAAAGAATTGAAAACCAGTTCGAGAGTAATACCAGGACACTGGTTAAAAGAATTATGACACTAATTTACAATATGCTGATATAGATAGGTTAGAAATGCAAGCAAGCTTTTAGCTTATGGGGTATCTTTAAAGCCCGTAACTTCAGAACATAATGCTGTGTCTTCACAACCCCCAGGACCTCTGTTTTTCTTTATTGCAGGTTTCCAGCATTCCCTAAAAAATCAGAGCTAGGAAAGTAATGATAGAACACAGATTTCATGATATCAGTTTGGTGTTCTATTTGCTACCCAGATCCTTCTTGGTGAGAGACAAATTCAGGCCACTGGTTTGGCCCATCTCTAAGGGTTGAGAGCCACAGGATTAGGACTTATCTGTAAGAGTAATTGGACTTATTTCTACTCCTCTTAGTTGGATTTTAGAACAGCAACATTTGAGGCAAGGGAAGCTTTGAAAAGTGCCAGCAGACCCCAAATCCACTGGAGGAGAAGGTTGGCCTGGGAATGTTTATAAAAGAATTTCCTAGGCAGCCATTAAAAAGTGGTTGAGTAACGTGTATGTGTTTGTTTCTTGTGAGTGGGAGGGAGGGGCAAGATGGTGGAGAAGTAGGCAACCCTGTTCCAATGAGTTCCCCAAAAGTGAACTGGATATCTACCAGAACATGCTGAACACCCATGAAATCATGGGTGTTGATTTCTTACTTACCTGAGAAGTAAGATTATTCACTTCTGGATCTCTACAGGAGCAGAAGGCAGCAGTGAAGAGGTAAAGGGGAATGGGAATGCTCAGACCTATGTCAGAGGATAAACAGAAGGGGGAGGGAGCCACCAGAAGTGAACCAAGGAAAGTAATACCCCAAGCAAAAGTGCCCTGTGGTTGGGGACCAGCATTAACTTAGAGTCTGGTTAAAAGCACTCAAAAAGAGCAAAAGATCTTAAGGAGCAATTAGTGGAAGTGGGTGGTCATGGGCATGGACCTAAGCCTGCATTCCCAGGAAGGACACCACCACAGGCAACCACCCACATCAAAGAGAGACCAGTGGAGGGTCCAGTCCATGGTCCATGAGCCTGTAGACTTCTTCTCCATGCACCACTGCATGGGTTGGCTGCACTCCCTCAAGCGCCTAGGAGAGCCTGGTGTGAGCCTTAGCCATCAGTCTTTAAGATCTCAATCATACACCTCCAGCCCCAGGGTCTGGAGGCTCCCAGCCTATGCCTGAGAGAACACAACCTAATTCGGGCAGGAATCTGAGCACACCCGGTGCAGGCTGGGACCCTGGAGAGCAGTCCCAGCAATGGTGGCCACTGAAAGCAAGTTTCCCAGACCAATATCGCTCATGGCTTTGGCGGCGTGGGGTGGCAGAGGTGAGTGGGAATTGCGCCAGGCCACTGGGACAGTGGCTAGGGGTGTGCATCACCTCTGGGAGGCTGCGGTGTGAACAGAGTTTGCAGAGGGGGAGTCTGTATGTTCTGGACCATCCAGAGGGGAGCAGACTGAGGCTTCTCTCTGAGGCAGAGGTCTGAGTACAGGCAGTACAGGCCACAAAAAGCTGCAAAATAACCAAAAAAAAAAAAGAAAAAAAAAAGAAACCCAGAGAACAAAAGCCACAAAAACTGGTTTCCACAGAGCCCAGCCCCAGGAAAGCAGGCAGAGCAACTCAACCCAAGTAAGATTGACTGGAAAACAATGTGACAGGCTCCTCCCCCTGACTGGAAAACAATGTGACAGGCTCCTGCCCCAGAGACAAGCCATAACCAAGAGGACAAAAACCACAGGGTTCCCATAAAAATAAAATCCCAACATCAGAGGAAAACAATATATTAAGCTCCTGATAATGCCCTAAAACCAGTGTATTTCATAGATACCAGATTTTTCTATTCTAATTCATTCTCATGATTCTTGGTCTTTTAATTTTTTTAAACTACTCAACATTACAACTAGAGGCTTAATATGATACTCCCAGGAAGACCCAAAATAATCTTCCTCATTTGCATGGAGGATTGAAAACCACCCTTCCATCTTATCCTTCTATCAGTGTTTCTGTGTATTTGTTTTTGTTCTAGTATTAAATAAATCTTATTCCTGGGTTCATTCTGACTGGTCCTTTTATTTCTTGTCATTACTTTTGTCAGTCTTTATGTTTGTTCGTGTTTGTTTATATACCTTATAAATCTTACTGTTGGGGCTCATTTTGGCTGCAATTTCTTTTTTACTCTTTCTCTCTCTCTCTTTTTATCTTTATTCTTTCTTTTCGTGGTGAATTCCAATTGCTACAAAACCCTCCAGGGTGCACCTTGCCTGGATTGTGGGTGATATATTCAGTTATACATCCTCTCATCCACTTCTCATCAAAATGAAGAAGAGGAACATCCAACAGAGAAAAAACCCAGAGACTGTGCCCTCTCCCTCAGAACTATTGGATATGGACATAAACAGTACGTCAGAAAGGTAATTCAGGGTAACAATTATCCAGGCTAGGTTGGAGAAAAACATTAGTGACAATATAGAATCTCTAATGGCAGAATTGACAACGAGTATGGCTAATGTCAAAAATGCTATCAATAAGATCCAATCTAATCTAAATAGTCTAAGAGCTAGGGTAATGGAGGTAGAGGATAGAATTAGTCATCTAGAGGACAGGATAGGAGAGAAGAAAGGTCAGGAGGAGGGCTGGAACAAATGGCTTAGAAATCATGAGAATAGACTTAAGGAAATGAATGATGCCATGAAATGTTCCAATGTCAGAATTATTGGAATTCCTGAGAGGATGGAGAAAGATGGAAGACTAGAAGATATAGCTGAACAAATACTGGGTGAAAATTTACCCAAGCTGGGGAAAGGAACAAGTTCAAGTCCTAGAGGCAGAAAGGACACCCCCCCAGATCAACAAGTCTAGAAAAATTTCTAGACACATCATTGTGAAATTCCTGAGTTATAATTTTAGACAAGAGGTCCTCAGGGCAGCTAGGGGAAAAGATTCCTTACATATGGAGGAAGAACCATCAGAATAACATCAGACTTGTCCACAGAAACTTGGCAAGCCAGAAAGGACTGGAAAGACATATTCAGGACACTAAATGAGAAGAACATGCAGCCAAGAATACTTTATCCAGCAAGGCTGCCATTCAAAATAGATGGAGAGATAAACAGCTTCCAAGACTGCCAAGGTTTAAAAGAGTATGTGACAACCAAGCTGGCACTAAAAGAAATATTAAGGGGAGTTCTATAAAAGAAGATAGAACCAATGAGTGACATAGAACAGAAATTTACAATCTATAGAAACAAGGACTTCACAGGCAACATGATGTCAATAAAAACTTATCTTTCAATAATCATCCTCAATGTGAATGGCCTAAATGCTCCCATAAAACAGCACAGGATTGCAGAATGGATAAAACAACAGTACCCATCCATATGCTGTCTACAAGAGACATTTGGAACCAAAAGATACATCCAGACTGAAAGTGAAAGGATGGGAAACCATCTTTCATGCTAATGGGCCTCAAAAGAAAGCTAGAGTAATGATTCACATATCAGATAAATTAGATTTTAAGCGGAAAACTATACTCAGAGATACAAAAGGACACTACATCATTCCTAAAGGGTCTCTCCTCCAAGGAGATCTAAGAATTGTAAATATTTACGTTCTCAACTTGGGACCAGACAGCTACGTAAGCCAACCGTTAACCAAATAAGAGTCATATTGATAGGAATACATTCATTGTAATAGATCTTAACACACAATGCTCAGTAACACAGATCATCTAAACAGAAAATCAATAAAGAAACAAGAGCTTTGAATGACACATTGTACCAGAGGGACCTCATAGATATATACAGAACATTCTACCCTAAAACAACAGAATACTCATTCTTCTCAAGCACACAGGTAACTTTCTCCAGAATCGACCACATACTGGGTCACAAGCCAGGACTCAACCAATATCAAAAGATTGAGATGATTCCCTGCAATTTCTCAGACCACAATGCTTTGAAACTGGAACTCAACCACAAGAAAAAGTTCAGAAGGAACTCAAACACTTGGAAGCTAAGGACCAACCTGCTCAAGAATGTTTGGATCAACCAGGAAATCAGAGAGGAACTCCAACAATTCATGGAAACCAATGAGAATGAAGACACATTTGTCCAAAACCTATGGGATATGGCAAAGGCAGTCCTATGTGTTTCCCTCCATTCCTATGAGGGAAACACATAGCCATTCAGCATCACTCCAGAAAATTGAAAAATCTCGAATACACCAGCTCTCTTTACACCTTAAAGAACTGGAAAATCAACAGCAAATGAAGCCAACCCCATGCACAAGAAGGGAACTAATCAAAATTAGAGCAGAAAACAATGAGTTAGAAACTAGAGAAACAGTAGAACACTTCAACATAACCAGAAGTTGGTTTTTTGAAAGAATCAATAAGATTGATAACCCACTGGCCAAACTAATCCAAAAGAAAAGAGGACAAATTATGAATGAAAGGGGAGAGATCATGACTAATCCAAAGGAAATGGAAAAAGTCATCAAAAGTTATTATCAACAGCTAGATGCCAATAAGTTAAACCCCTAGAAGAAATGAATGCATTCCTGGAATCCCATAATCTTCAAGACCGAAAGAGGTAGAAATTGACAACACGAATAGACCAATATCTAGTAATGAGATTAAAGCAGTAATAAAAAACCTCCCAAAAAACAAGAGTCCAGGACCTGACGGATTCCCTAGGGAATTCTACCAAACATTCAGGGAAGAAATAATACCTATTCTCCCGAAACTGTTTCAAAAAATAGAAATACAGGGAAAACTGCCAGACTCTTTCTATGAAGCCAGCATTACCTTAATCCTCAAACCAGGCAAAGACCCCATGAAAAAGGAGAATTTCAGACCAATATCCCTGATGAACATGGATGCCAAGATTCTCAACAAGATCCTAGCTAACAGGATCCAACAGCACATTAAAAAGATTATTCACCATGACCAGGTGGGATTTATGCCTGGGATGAAAGGGTGGTTCAACATTCACAAATCAGTCAATGTGATAGAATAAACCAATAAGAGAAGATGGAAGGACCCCAGGTCTGAGAAAATGCCGGGAATCATCTCAATCTTTGGGTATCGGTTGAGTCCTGATTGGTGGCCCAGTATGTGGTCTATTCTGGAGAGAGTTCCATGTGTACCTGAGAAGAATGAGTATTGTGTTCTTTTAGGGTGGAATGTTCTGTATATATCTAGGAGGTCCATCTGGTCCAATGTGTCATTCAAAGCTCTTGTTTCTTTATTTATTTTCTGTTTAGATGATTTTTCTGTTACTGAGTGTGGACTGTTAAGTTCTCCCACTATTAATGTATTCCCATCAATATGACTCTTTATTTTGATTAACAGTTGGCTTATATACTTGGCTGCTCCTGTACTGGGGGCAAAATGTTTACAATTGTTAGATCTTCTTGGAAAATAGACCGTTTCAGATTGATGTAGTGTCCTTTTGTATCACTGACTAGTCTTTAGCTGAAAATCTAATTTATCTGATAGGAGAATCACTACCCCAGCTTTCTTCTGAGGCCTGTTGGGATGAAAGATGGTTCTCCATCCTTTCACTTTTAGTCTGGATGTATCTTTTGGTTCCAAATGTGTCTCTTTTAGACAGCATATGGACAGGTCCTGTCATTTTATCCATTTTGCAACCCTGTGCCATTTTATGGGAGCATTTAGGCAATTCACGTTGAGAGTAATTATTGAAAGATAAGTGTTTATTGACATCGTGTTGCCTGTGTAGTCCTTGTTCCTATAGGTAGTAAATTTCTCTTCTAAGTCATTCATGAGATCTTTCTACTTTTATAGAATCCCCTTTAATATTTCCTGGAGTGCTGGCTTGGTGGTCACATATTCTTTTAATCCTTGGCGGTCTTAGAAACTCTTTATCTCTCCATCCATTTTGAATGTCAGCCTTGCTGGACAAAGTATTCTTGGTTCCTTTCATTTAGTGCCCTGAATATTTCATGCCAACCCTTTCTGGTTTGCCAGGTTTCTGTTGACAGGTCTGATGTTATTCTGATGGTTCTTCCTCCATATGTAAGGAATCTTTTCCCTTAGCTGCCCTGATGACCTCTTGTCTAAAATTATAATTTGGAAATTTCATTTTAATGTATCTCGCTGATTTTCTAGACTCATTGATCTTGACTGCCTCTGCCTCTAGGACATGAACCCTTGTTCCATTCCCCTGATTGGGGATATTTTCATTCAGAATTTGGTCAGCTATATCTTCTAGTCTTCTGTCTTTCTCTACCCCCTCTGGCATTTCAACAATTCTGCCATTGGAATGTTTCATGGTGTCATTTATTTCCTTAAGTCTCCTCTCATAATTCCTGAGCATTTTTTCTTGCTCTCCTCCTGACCTTTCTTCTCTACCATTTTATCCTCTAGATCACTAATTCTATCTTCTGTCTCCGTAACTCTAGCTGTTAGACTATTTAGTACTGGATTGGGTCTCACTGACAGCTCTTCTTAAGTCAGCTATACTGGTTCTCATTTCTGCCTTTAGAGATTCTATGTTGTCATTAATGTTTTTCTCCATCCTAACCATTGCCTGGATAATTGTCAGCCTGAATTCCCTTTCTGACATACTGTTAATATCCATGTCTAATAGTTCCGAGGGAGAGGGTGCAGTTTCTGAGTTTTTTCCTCTCTTGGGTGTTCCTCCTCCTAGTCATTTTGATGCGAAGTGGATGAGAAGATGTATAGCTGGATATTTTGTCCATGATCCAGGCAGGGTGCACTCTGGAAGGTTTAGGAGCAATTGGGATTCACCACCAGAAAGAAAGAATAAGGATAAAAAAAGATAGAGAGAAAGAGAAAAAAAAAATCTCATCCAGAATAGGGCCGAAAATAAGATTTATAAAGTGTGTAGACCAATACAAACAAACATACAGACCGACAAAAGTAAATGACTAGAAATAAAAGAACCTAGTCAGAGTGAACCCCAAGAATGAGATTTATATAATACCAGAACAAAAACATATACATAGAAACACTGACAAAGGATAACATGGGAGGGTGGTTATTGCTGTATTAAGCCTCTAGTTGTAATATTAAGAAATTTAAAAAAAAAAATTTAAAAACCCAAGAAATGTGAAAATGAATGGAAAAAATAGAAAATAAATAAGAAAGAATAAAACTTGTTTCTATGAAATATACAGGTTTGAGGGTATTATCAGGCACCTAATATATTGCTTTCCCCTGATGTTGGGGATTTAAAATTTTATAAGGACCTTGTGTTTATAGTCTTTTTGTTTTTTGACTTGTCTCCTGAGTGAGGGGCCTCCCGCATTGTTTCCCAGTAAATCTTGCTTGTGTTGATTCACTCTGGCCCCCAATCAAGGGGTTGAACTCTGTGGAAACCAGTTTCTCAGTTTTTTGCTCTCTAACAGTTTTTGGCCTTTTGTAGCTTTTTCAGCTTTTCAGAGTGTCTAAGCAAGGAATCTGCCTCTACGTACCCAGACCTCTGTGTCACAGAGAAGCCTCAGTCTGCTCCCCTCTGGGTGGTCCATACACTCCCCTCTGCAAAATTCTCATAGTGCAGCCTGTCACAGTGATGTGACTCCACATTTCGGCAACTCGATGAGTGCTCCTCTGCTCTCCAGGCTCCAGACCTGTGCGGGGTTTGGTCAGATCCCTGCCTGAGATTAGGCCACCTGCCCACGTTCTCTCTGGGGCCAGCTGAGAGCGCCCAGACCCTGACACAGGCTGTGAATGTCTTTTCAGTCAGACTTGCACTCAGTCCAGAGAGTGGGGTACACAGCCAAATGTTGCCAGCTCCTGGACCACACCAGACTTTCTAAGGCCCTTGCAGCAGTGTGTGGGCCCCACTCATAAAATGGTGTAATGAGCAGAAAGCTGCAGGTTAGGAACCACAGACTGGACCCCCCCACCACCAGTCTCTCTTTGAGGTGAGTGGTGTCCTTCCTGGGAGCATGGGCCTAAGCCCGTGCCAGCGACCAGCCCCTTCCACTAGTTGCTCCTCAGAACATTTTGCTCTTTTTAAGTGTTTTTGATCAGACTTTAAGTTAATGCTGGTCCCCAATCACCCTGCATTTTCCTTTGGGGTATTACTGTCCTTGGATCGCTTCAGGTCTCCCCCTCCCCCTTTTGTTTATCCTCCAATATTGGATCGAGTGTTCCCACTTTGCTTTACCTCTCCAATGTTATCTTCTCTTCCCATAGAGATCCAGAAGTGAAAAATCTTGCTCCTCAGGCTGATTTCATGGGTGTTCAGTGTGTTCTGGTAGATATCCAGCTCACTTTTGGGGACAGGTTGCAACAGGATCTCCTACTTCTCTGCTATCTTGCCACTTCCCGCCATCTACACTTTCAATGCCATTCTGATCAAACTTCCACTGGCATTTTTCAAAGGCCTAGAACAAACAATTTTAAAGTTTGTTTGGAACCAGAAAAGACCCTGAGTTGCTAAGGAAATGTTGTAAAGAAAAACGGAGCTGAGGGCATTACATTATCTGATTTCAAGCTTTACTACCATGCTGTGATCACCAACACATCATGGTACTGGCACAAAAACAGACACATAGACCAGTAGAACAGCATCGATATGAACAGTCCTAGATGTGGGCCCTCCACTCTATGGTCAAGTAATCTTTGACAAAGCAGGAAAAAATATCCAGTGGAAAAAAGACAGTCTCTTCAATAAATGGTGCTAGGAAAATTGGAAATATGTAGAAGAATGAAGTTTGACCATTCTTTTACACCATACACAAAGTAAACTCAAAATGGATAAAAGACCTCATCATGAAACAAACATCTATCAAAATCCTAGAGGAGTACATAGGCAGTAACCTCTTTGACATCAGCCACAGCAACTTCTTTCAGGACATGTCTCCAAAGGCAAAGGAAACAAAAGCGAAAATGAACTTTTGGGACTTCATCAAGATAAGAGCTTCTGCACAGCAAAGGAAACAGTCAAAAAAACAAATAGGGAGTCAACGGAATGGGAGAAGATCTTCGCCAATGACACTACAGAAAAAGGTCTGATATCTAAGATCTATAATGAAATCGGACTCAGGAGGTAATATGGCATATGTATAAGAGGCCTAGATAGTGTCGGATCCCAGTAGTTCAGCTAGATACTTATCAAACCATTTTAAAAGCCTGCAAACTCAACAAGAGAGAAAAGAAAGGAAGAACAGCAATTCTAGGGGCAGAAAATCGACCACTTTCTGAAACATATGATGTGTGGTAAAAGTGAATCCAAAGTGACGGGAAGAGAGACCCTGGAGGAAGGGGCTGGTTCCTGGCAGCCACAGAGTCATGGAGCACAAAATTGGAACTTTTCATCTGCTCTACTGAGGGACTTCACTCCAGAGGCTAAGCTGGGGGTTTAGCACTCATGGGAACTGTGTGGTTTCAGGACCCATGGGATCACAGAGGGACCAGAAGTGTCCAAGTGTGGCAGAGCACCAAGGTAATGGGGCAAAGAAATGGGTGGCCAAGAAGGAGCTTCACTGTGTGCAAATAGCTCAGGCTTACCTTGCGCTGTGATCTGAAGTACTGGCGGGCCACTGCTCTTCAGGCAGGGACCCCACAGGAGGAGGCTCCATAGAGACCCCCTCATTCCTCCTTTGGAAGGAGCGATGTGGGAGTATGCAGCAGGAATCTGCTGGGTTTGGAGACTCCAGACAGGGCAGTGTCCTGTAGACAGAGGCGCTCTTCCATGGGCTAGCTGAGCACAGAGCATAGGACATTGACAAGGGAGACAGGATTGATTGACCGCTTTCCTCTGAGGGTGTGCTGAGAAGTGGGGCACCCAGTGCTTGGTGTATCTGGGTCAGAGACTGGGAGGTCGCCATTTTTATTCCCAGACTCCAGGGCAGTACCGAAAGTGCTCAGGGAACAAAGACTCACTTGAGCAAACATGAGCAAAGTGCTTGGCCCAACCCCTGGCAAGGGTGGTGCAACTCCGCCTCAGGAAAAGATATTTGAGAATCACAGCAATGGGCCCCTCCCCCAGAAGATCAGCGAGAATATCCTGCCAAGACCTAGTTCATCAATCAGTGAAAACTGCAGAACTCCAGAGTATTTTTCTCTCTCACCCATCTATTCTTATCTTGAAAAAAATGACAAGGCAGAAAACTCACCACAAAAAAAAAAAAAAAAAAAAAAACAAAGAAGACACAATGTCAATGGCTAGAGACCTAGTCAATACAGACATTAGTTTTTGTTTTTGTTTTTTTTCCCCCAAATATGTTTATTTTATTTTTTTAGTGTTACAAGATTTATTGTTCATGCAGACACCCAGTGCCCCATGCAATCCATGCCCTCTTCAATACCTACCACCAGGCTCACCCAAAGCCTACCTCCTTCCCCTCCAAAACCCTCAGTTTGTTGCACAGAGTCCACAGTCTCTCATGGTTCATCTCCCCTTTTGGTTTCCCCCCATTCACCCCTCCCTTCCTTCTCACAATGACTTCCATGTTTTTCTTTACACTCAGCATGTGAGACCATAAGGTAATTGGTTCTCTCTGCTTGACTTATTTCACTCCACATAATCTCTTCCTGTCCCATCCATGTTGATACAAAAGTTGGATATTCGTCCTTTCTAATGGAGGCATAATATTCCATTGTGTCTATGTACCATATCTTCTTTATCCATTCATCTGTTGAAGGGCATCTTGGTTCTTTCCACAGTTTGGCAATTGTGGCCATTGCTGCTATGAACATTGGGGTCCATGTGGCCCTTCTTTGTACTGCATCTGCTTCCTAGAGGTAAATACCCAGGAGTGCAATTGCAGGGTCATAGAATAGCTCTATACTTAATTTCTGGAGGAATCCCCACACCGTTTTCCAAAGTGGCTGCACCAGCTTGCAATCCCACCAACAGTGGAAGAGGGTTCTCCTTTCTCCACACCCTCTCCAAAATTTGTTGTTTACTTTCCTGTTGATTTTGGCCATTCTGACTGGTGTAAGGTGGTATCTCAGTGTGGTTTTGATTTGTATGTCCCTAATGACTAAAGATGATGAACATTTTTTCATGTGTCTGTTAGCCATTTGTATGTCTTCTTTGGAGAAGTGTCTGTTCATGTCTTCTGCCCATCTTTTGATGTGATTATTGGTTTTGTGAGTGTTGAGTTTGAGGAGTTCTTTATAGATCTTAGATATCAGACCTTTGTCTGTAGTGTCATTTGTGAATATATACTCCCATTCTGTGGGTTGCCTGTTTGTTTTGTTGACTGTTTCCTTCGCTGTGCTGAAGTTTTTTATCTTGATGATGTCCCAAAAATTCAATTTTGCTATTGTTTCCTTTGTCTTTGGAGACATGTCCTAAGGGAGTTACTGTGGCTGATGTCAAAGAGGTTACAGTCTATGTATCCTCTAGGATTTTGATAGATAAGCCACTGGCCAAATCATCCAAAAGAAAAGAGAGAGAAAACAAATTAACAAAATTATGAATGAAAGGGGAGAGATCACAAATAACCCCAAGGAAATAGACACAATCATCAGAAATTATTAGCAACAGCTGTATGCCAATAAGTTAAACAACCTAGTAGAAATGGATGCATTCCTGGAAACCCACAAACTTCCAAGCCTGAAACAGGAAGAAATTGACAACCTGAATAGACCAATATCTAGTAATGAGATTGAAGCAGTCATCAAAAACTTCCCAAAAAACAAGAGTCCAGGACCAGACGGATTCCCTGGGAAATTCTACCAAACGTTCAAGGAAAAAATAATACCTATTCTCCTGAAACTGTTTCAAAAAATAGAAACAGAAGGAAAACTTCCAGACTCGTTCTATGAAGCCAGCATTACCCTGATCCCCAAACCAGGCAAAGACCCTACCAAAAAGGAGAATTTCAGACCAATATCTCTGATGAATTTGGATGCCATGATTCTCAACAAGATCCTAGCTAATAGGATCGAACAGCACATTAAAAAGGTTATTCATCATGACCAAGTGGGATTTATCCCTGGGATGCAAGGGTGGTTCAACATTCGCCAATCAATCCATGTGATAGAACAGATCAATAAGAGAAGAGAGAAGAAACACATGGTCCTCTCAGTCGATGCAGAAAAAGCATTTGACAAAATTCACCATCCGTTCCCAATCAAAATTTTTCAAAGTATAGTGATAGAAGGAACATTCCTCAACATCATCAAGTCTATCTATGAAAACCCCACAGCAAATATCATTCTCAATGGGGGAAAACATACAGTCTTCCCATTGAGATCAGGAACAAGACAAGGATGCCCACTCTCACCACTCTTATTCAACATAGTGCCAGAAGTCCTACCGACAGCAACCATAAAACAAAAAGAAATAAAAGGTATTCAAATTGGCAATAAAGAAGTCAAACTTTCTTCGCAGATGACATGCTACTCTATATGGAAAACCCAAAAGACTCCACCCCCAAACTACTAGAACTCATACAGCTATTCAGTAATGTGGCAGGATACAAAATCAATGCACAGAAATCAATTGCTTTCCTATACACTAACAATGAAACTGTGGAAAGAGAAATTAGGGAATCTATTCCATTTATGATAGCACCAAAAACCATAAGATACCTGGGAATAAATCTAACAAAAGAGGTGAAGGATCTGTACTCAGAGAACTATAAAACGCTCCTGAAAGAAATTGAAGAAGACCAAAAAGGTG